>CM029357.1:51237946-51261392 GCA_017140985.1 Hormaphis cornu
AGTTTATGAAACCTAACAATTGCTTTATGTAGACAGCGTAAACGTGTACGCGTGGCCGGAAGTAATAAATTGTAAAATAAAATCGATTTCTTTTAAATCATGCGTATGAATCAATTCTTTAGAAATAATGCGCAAATAAATTAAAAAGCCTCGGGTCGAAAATGTACACTGCTGCAGTGTGTCAAGAAAATAGATTTTGGTCAAAAACGTTGGTATTCGGTTATGCTCCGTATTTATAGTATTATACTACATTTAAATATTTTCAGGGTTGAAAATTGTGTACTCGCTTATTTTAACGGCGCCAAGTATTCTGTGATGATATTGTAATGTATTTATTTGCTATCTGTCTTTTTTAAGATTTATGATAGCGTATGTTTGATTTACCGAGTTTAATTGTATTGTATTCAATCACAAACAAATCTCTTAAAAGACATTATGTACAAGAACGCCGTTCGTGGGGATCTTTCGAAATAGGAATAAGAAGAAAAAAAACACGCGTAAATAAAAATTTTGAAGTCATTACTTGAAATAGTTTTTAAAAGAATTCTATCTTATTGGGGCTTGAGATGAAGATCTTCCTCAAACAAAATATTCTTTATAATCATGTACAAGACTTGTACTGGCGGTAAAGGGTTTCGCAAAAGTGATTTGATTTTTCAATACTCGTCGGGTACGAAGAGTAATTAATTTTTGACAAAAGATACAAAACATCCACAACAAAAAATGTGCACATAAGCGGGAACATAAATATTGAAAAAATAAAACAAAAATACACGTCTTTGAATATTTTTTCGTTAAAAAATGTTTTCATTGTGTTTTTATTTTACGAATTTATATCGATAGTACACGTAGTTCTTCGCTCGTAATCATTTTTTCACGTCAGCACTACACGTATGGGGCTGACGACAACTTTTCGGGAGGCTGCAGGTGTAGTTCTACTAAATCCACGCGACTGTATAGTTATCTGTTATTTTTTTGAACATGCAGGTGTAGAAATGAAAAACCACGACTATAAGCGATCGTTTTGGAGGCAACTATATCATTAAAAAAATCAGAAATTCTAATTACAGCAAGCAAAAACTCCATTGCACCGACCTACGACACACTACATACGCACTCCCAACGGCGCATTGATTATAGTGTTCAGCGAAGTCATCTACTCGCGTTAACTGCACTGATCGGGCATTACAAGCTGGGGATTCTCTAACACGCATTGTATTACCAGTTAGAACATAAACCATGTCGCTTAAGGGTGTCGACGAACACGCGAAACTCGACTACCTCTCATAGACGTATAGATACATATTACACGATAAAGGGTGCAATAAGGGTAAAAAATATATATATATATAGGGTGATATATCCCCGTCAGTTACAATGCGGAAAAGGTTAATTTCTTAAGATATCAAATCCCGGTTCGACTTGTCGCCGTTTTTTTTTTTTTTTTTTTATTATTATTGTTAACTGTTACGAGTAAACGCTTTGTTTTAAAAAAACATTTTTCAATATTCCCGAAAATTCTACTAAAATATTGAAAATGGGACGTAAATGTCAAACATTTTACAGGCGTTTCGTTGCAGAGCAAAGGTGTGTTTTCAAAGCGGTGAAAAATAAAATAAAATCTAAATTGTTGATGAGTAAATGGAAATCTTTGTCTCGGGATGGCTTCAAAACTGCGCGTGTTTAATTTTCATGCGGTTCAGTAAGTATAAAATACGAATAAAATTTTTTTTTGATTTCGTGGTATGATTGACATTTTCATTTTTTTTTTTTTGTATATTTTAGACTTTAAACTGTAGAGCATATTTTTATGATGGTGCGATGTTATTTTCGTGGAAGTATCATTGATGAATGTACTTCGGACGAAAAGTTCTCCGATTGCGTTTTTTAGTTTTTTGGACACAAGCGTTACCGATTACAGCCGAGTATGCGGCGCATGGCGACGAAATACCTATTTTTAAATTTTCAGCAGTAATGAAAAATCACTGATGATAAAGGTAATAAAATATAATTCTTACGTATTTATTTTAATCGTCAATTCGTTAACTATCCGGACACAAAACATCATCACCGCGTACACCCTCGCCGGACCTGTATGAATTAAGTACGCATATGACGGTTGTTCTCAGTTTCGAAATCACGAACTCATACTTTGTACGCATGTACACTTCCAAGCGTTTTAATCGTTATCGCTCTCAAAAAGTAAATTTCACTCGCGAAAACGTTCGCGACGCTCCCCCGAAAACCATCCCGTATGGCCGAAACACCGCGCGTCGTTATAGGGAAAAAACTCGCGTTTAACCCGAGTAATTCAACGTGTTTGTCGTTATTATTATCATAATAATTTTTATTTGTACGATACGTATACTACAATATGGTTTCTCGTGGTAATGTTTATACGTGCCGCACAAGGGTAAACAAATATCATACACCGGTATCGGTGCCTTCAAAAACGACCGCGCAGGGGATGATGATGTACAGGGCGGAGCAGTTAAACGGGCGATTTTAAAATAAGTAAAAAAAACAAAAACCGACAAGGTTATTTTCCATAAATCTATTCATAACGTCTGAATGCATATAAAAAAGCGTTTAAAAAGTGTTAATTTTTTTTCGCCAAGGCGTCTTTTAAAACCGGACATGTCATTTCGCGACATTCTCTCCGAGAGATTTGTGTCTCGCCTCTTCTCGCGTTCTTCGTTTGAGATCGTCAATATTGTCCTCGGTGATGTTCGGTATACTTTATATTCATGATACACCACCGCAGAAAAAAAAATCACAGGCCGTTAAATCAGGAGACCAAGGAATATCCCCATTTATTATACGGTTCGGAAACAATCCTTTCGGAACGTTCATACTCGCTCTCGTAGCTCCGTCTCGTTGAGAACAACCAGTTACTCCATTGAGCAAGTTTTGAGATAAAAAATACCGTTCCGCCAAATCGTTACTTCGGAGGAATGTAGAGGAGGTCTTTGACGGAGTTCACGGAGGTTCACGTCACTCCAGTACCGAAAGTTTTGTTTACTGACGAAAATGAGCCTCGCCACTTATCCATAGATTGTGGACAATGTCTTCATTTTCATTAAGCCAAAAAATGTCTTCGACTGCCATCAAGTCATAATTTCATTAAGAGCTTGAATCAACTGAACTTTGTATGGACGATGGTTAAGATCGTTGTGCACAAGACACTCCAAACGGTTCGGTTCAATAATCGGAGTTGTGCACTGTATGACGACGAGCAGAGATCGACGGGGAGCTCTCATCATAACCGCTTCTCTTATTCGCGTTCGATGTTTACTGGAATTCGATTTTTCGTTTTTTCTACTTCCGACTCTATTTTTGTTTGTGTTTAGCCACTTTGCTCGAAAATGTTTCATTGCGTACCGGGCGCGATCAATGCCGAAATGAGTTCGGAAAACACGCCGTGCTATCTATCGCGTAAGCCATTTAAATACGAATTGTTTTACACGTCGTAGAACGTAATTTTAAAACATCAGTACGCCCTCACAGGGTTTTTCGGAGTTATTATTTTTTTTTTTTTAAATCGCCCGTTTCACTGCTCCACCCAGTATTATTACTATCGTCCGTTTGCGCGCCCCCGCACGTACTGCAGAGAACGTGCGCAGATAGTATTATAGGCGTATAGAATTACGTTTTTTTTCCCCAGTGGCAGTTCGTTCCACGAGCGATGTTATAATATTATATTCTTCTTGTACCCACTACGCTATTTTCGTCGTTTTCGGCACATAACTTAGAAAATAATCTGCCAAAGGAATGTTCCATATACACCGCGGAAGCACGAGCCATAATTTAAGCTCTATACCTTATTAAAATAAAAATATTCAAAAAGCGATAAACTTTAGTGATTCTCTTAGTGTACTTTAAGGAGTATCCAAAACTACTTTAGACCAAACGAGACAGCCAGAACAATCCAGAACCAAATATATACATTACAAAAAGAAAACATCATCATAAAAATAATCTGGATACCGAGTCGTACAAATATCACCGGAAACGAAAGAGCTGATAAACTCGCTAAAGAGGCCATTATGTCACCAAATGCAATGTCAAGTGTATTCAATAACCGACATCGAACAAACAATTAAAAAAACAATACTCAATATCCGGCAAAACGAATGGAAATCATCTAATACTAAATTAAATGAAATTAAAAATCATATTCTCTCTTGGCCTAACAACACTCTCACTAGGAAAGAAGAAGTGGCCATCAATAGGCTCAGAATAGGCCATACCAGACTAACTCGTGTCTTCCTAATGAAGAAAGAAGATCCGCCCATATGCCCTACCTGCAACGACCCTATGACAGTTAAACACATCCTCACCGATTGCAGAAAGTACGAACTACAACGTCAAAAATACAATTTAACCCACCATCTTGCTGAAAACCTAAATACAACTAATGTTCTAAAATTCCTCAAGGATACAGAACTTCATAAAACAATTAAAAAAAAAATTGTATAGAATAATATTTTTCTTAAATGTATTATACACTCTCCTGTAATGTATTACTGTTAATTCTATATGCAGCCCTATCTATTTATTTGTACTACTTTACTATTATGTTTAAGTTTATATTTAGTGTAACAATCCCTCTTTTAATGTAAATAATATGTCATCTCTTGTAGCCAATGGCCCTATAGTCGTCGAGGCGTTTGTTAAAAAAAAAAAAAAATATTATATTATTTTGAACGTATTCGTTAAACTGCAGACAACGGCGTTTTACACGATCGATTAACAGCGTCTGCCAGCCGGAAGGTTCGTCGGCTATAACCGATTCTTCTTGTACCCACTACGCTATTTTCGTCGTTTTCGGCACATAGCTTAGAAAATAATCGAAAAATTGCTTCGAATAAAACAAAAATTTCGCTATAAAATTCTCGATTTTTTTTTTTGTTTTATTTTTGGGGTAAAACTCAAAAAGTAAACGAAATTTCAAAACGAGCTTCCACCAAAGTATCAACGGAGTCCAAATAACTTTTAGAAAAGTTACTGACTACGAAAATCGGAGCGTTCCTTTGATACGAAAAGTTGTTGATGGAGAAATTAAAAAACATCGTTGTCAATGACAATACGCACATTCCTCGCTCCAGAATCTAAAATAAATCTTGTGCTCATGTTCCTATATACTATATACGAGACCATCGTGGGTACCAAATTAGAATACGTACGTTAAAATATTTTTTAAATAGAAAGAGGACACCCTCCCAAATCCAGCAATAAACGATAATGATGTGTGACAAAAGTCGTTAAAATGTGTAAACAACTTTTATGACGTCCAGACATACGTAACAGACACGGTGCTTATGGCTTCGATCGAATGGGGTTCGTACGGCGATCCTTTTTTTTTTTCTAAATAATCCGGCGCACCCCATTTTCCATCAAAAGCCCCTATGCAATTAGGGACGCTTCTAATTTTATGTTTGATAGCGTCCCTCGTGTGCTGCTATTTTTCCAATTTAGAGCACTGTTAACAATATAACCATTGAAACCAACTCGTATTATAGTGACGAACTTTAACAATATTTCGTCTACTCGCATCCACTATTGATTTAACTTTTTCTTTCTTTCTTTTCGTTCGTATACTAAAATATTTAAAACTATGTTTTGAAAACGAAGCGTGTAAGATCATAAAAGCCGGAAAATCGCGAGGGTGACTTCATTATGAGTACGACGATTTCTTAAGCTCACGTTGCATATTTTTCAAAACTTTTCAAGAAAGTTTTTTCGGTTAAATGGAACTTCAAAAATTTAGGAACAGAAACATTGGTTGGAAAAATCTTGTTTTATATTCTGTACAGTGTTGTATAACGTGTGTTTCAGGTCGTCGGGGGTAAGAAGCGTTGCGAGAGGAATCGCAGAATTTTGTCGATAACTCGTTTTCTGTGAATTTTGCCGGTTTTCGGTTAGTTATTCGATAATGATTTAAAAAAAAACGAACGCTCAAAGTATACCGTGCGACAAACTGGACTTCTAAAATGTATTTACGTACTATAATAAAATATGTAGTAGTAGTTTTATGTTGTATACGATTTATATAAACACAGTTATGATAAACTCGATTTTCGTTCTAAATGTTTTAAAAAAGACAAAAATCTTTATTAGAAACAGTTCTGAAGCGAATATCTGTGAAGAATTAACACGTCTGAACTATTGTTAAATTATTCTCAAACAGCAGCACTTAGCCCATATAGGAGTATCCGAATTCCGAGACTAAATGTTATTATTTTTTTTTTTACACAATTTAGTATCGGTAAAAATTCTTCGATACAAGCTTATACTACGTCGGCGGTACCCGGATTTCGCGACGAGCAAAAGCGCATAAAATTACGACAGAGCTCCTCTATATCGTAATGCGCGTTAATCAGAAAATGCCCTCGTACCCCGAGCTAGTAATTATAGGTCAAAACGAATTTTAAATTGAAAACAATAAATGAAAAACTCGACAGCAGTTGTCAGCACAAGCATCGCGCTTTTTCAACGGAATAGATAATTATCGTACACGGAGGATTTAAGCGCAGGGATACTATGATCTACCGAGTTTATGATATTGAATCGTTTCGTGAGCGTTTTTTCCACGATATAAAATTGCGCACGCGTCTAACACTAAAAGTTTGTCGCCAGTATAAAATAACGTAAGGTAAAATGTTTTTTTCCCCGCGAAAAATAACGATTTCATCGAGATCTCGGCGCAACAAAATTTATTTTTCAACCGTGATCGCCGGTTCACGTTTATTCGGGCCATTTCGTACTGTACGATCCATCGTGTTGTACACACGATAGACTGCAGATTTCATCGCGACCGTTCTCGTGCCGCGAGAATCGCGTATGAAGCGGGAAAAACTAATGGCGACGGGATAGCAAGACACGAGCGGACTGAAAAAACCATTTTTTTTTCCCCGCAAATTGTCACGATCGCTAGCGCGACAGTCGCGTTATTTCGCATCTGTTTTATAGGTCTACCTCCCCCGTTTATGATTTTTTTTTTTCTCAAACGACGATTTCGGAATCATCGCGAGAGTTTGGGCAAAACTAGTTCGACGATACTTAAAACTCACTCGTTTGTACCGGTCTTTTCGGCCAGTTCGTTTTTGAATGCGCAAAGCTCTTCGACCAGTCCCCTTTCCACCATCTCGTCCGCGCGCTTGTCCAGCCGTTCGTTCAGCACGTCCTGTGTGCGGGGGGCAAAATGAAAAACCGTTAAAACATTATATATAATGAAAAAAAAAAACACGATTTCGTACTATAAGACGTCGCTTTTTTCGCGCGCGATTATCGTCACCGGCGGCGTGTATATCCCATATACTTATATTAATGTGTGTAAAAAATAAACCGGCTAAAAAGCCCGGCGTTTTTGAATTATTCATCATCTGGAGCGCGCACGCCGTCGCGCACTTTCACGGCGACGAATCCCGCTCGTCAACGCCGCGGCGGAGTCACGGGCCGCGCGCTTTCACCGTACAACGCGCCACTGCGCAAAGGGGGCTGACCGCGGGCGGCACTATCGGAAATTCTCGGTTTGCGTGGTCGTGAAAAATGCGCAGGGGCATGGCTAAACACTGGGTGTTTTTTCGTAAGTCTTTGCACGGTTTCGCGTCCCCCCGCAGGCCTTTGACGGGTCGCTGGGGGGCATTTACCCAACCCTGTATCCTCTTCGCCGACTTGCCCCGCGTTTTTCTTGGGACGTATTCTCCTCCGTAGCCGTCGCGGTCCGGGCTTCATCCCGTTTTGGACGCGCGAAATTTCGGTGACGCGGTAAAAGGTTCGTACATATAGAACTCGAGTTTTACGAGCTCAGAGTCGCTCTTCTTGGCCGTTCCTCCACTTTCTCACGAGTTATACCGTCCCTTCGCCGCGGATCTTGTTTCTGCGCTCCCGTGTCGGCCACCCTCCTCCACGTCCTCTGTTCACGGCAAACGTCCTACACGCGCGTTAACGACCATCGAAACTTTTTCAACATCTCTTCTTCGATCTCGCATATCTTTGTCCTCCGACAAACGCTCTTTTTCAGTTCCTTCTCTCCCCGCGCCTGCACAAACCATATCCCAGTCGATTTCCCCTCGTATCCGTTATTGACAACCACTACTACGATCTCGCCATGTTCGTTTCTTATTCCAGCAAAGCGTTCCCGCCACACTCGCACGCTCTGTTCTATTATCGTTCTTCCGTCCAACACTCCTGACCGTGCAACGTCGTCGATCTCGCCGCACCCCTGCTGCAAACCATTTTGCCTTTTTGTCTCGTTGGGATTCCTTAACGGACTGACATGGAAGACAATTAAAACCCCAATAGAACACTTATTAATCGTCGTCACTTATTTTTCCTGTTTGGTAACCACCCGCCCACAAAAGTGAAAACGAATGCGCGTTTAGTATATCGTGAACTTAGCGGTAAAAACATAAAGCCAAAATAAATCAAACTCATCATACTATATAATACATATATATATATATACGGTTTTGGAGGACTTTTACAAACAGGACGGAAAAAGACATTTCCAAAAACACCGCCTTTTGGCCAAAACAATAGGACTTTCGAAAAGTTATTCAGTCGCAATAGTTCTGTATTGTTTGGCAATATGTTGTAACGATCAGCACTATCACGATCACGCGTGATCTGAACAATAGACCAAAAAGTTCTAAAAAAACTTTTTTTCTCAAACAGTTTTGTAATATTGTATCACAACACTCAAAACCTGCAGTGGTTTTCAAATCGATAATTTTTTTTTATATATAATTAATTCAAACGAATAACCGATCACGATTAAAATTCAAATACGAATTCTTCATGCATTACACCCTAGTGCCTTCAACTTTTGCTGTTATTATGATCACACTCATAACGTATTCGGGTGGATTGATTCGCGTTTGGCGGTTTCAGGAAGAAAAATTTCGTAAAGTTGTAAGCGGTGTTCTTAATCAACCGGTTTCCGATTCACGTCGACACGAAACACAGGCGACGCGCGAAAAACTGAAACAAAATTACTTTTTATAATTTTATCCAAAATTACGTCGCCGCAGTCGTGGAAACGTGAATCGCAACTATGCGAAAAAAAAACAAGTTATCAACGCCAATGCCCCAATTCGATTATTGATACGCACGTTAAATACGCGAGATTAAGTATTTTTACATATCGTTTTTTTTTTTTTGAATATATCATGATTCAATATTTAGAAATTCGAAAATCGAGCGCCGAACTAGATGCGAAGAAAAACGAACAGAATGCCCTCTGGGAACATAATCGTCAATCTAATAAAATAAAGTATTTACACACACGTCCGGTTGTAAACGGAATCGTGCGAAAATCACCTACACACGCGGTATTTTAATGGCTCCAGTTCGGGCCGTAATTTCATCACTTCGACAGTAAAAACCGACCGAAAATTCCAGCGACTTTTATTGCTCCAACTATATACACCGGTGCCTCACCGTGTGCGTCCCCGGGAATAATTTTTTATCCATTAAATATTTTCAAAATCTGTTTTTGTAAGATTTTTACTAGTTTAATAAGTCATATTAAATTGATTTTTCTTTTAAGATTTTTCGGTAATTTGTTGATTTTTTACACGGCTGATTTTTATAAAAACAAAAAATCGTACCCAAAACTTTCATACACAGACGCAGCTCAATGATTTATTTACTTTCAAAAGTTCTGCAAAATTATTATATTTGCTATGTGAGCAGTTATACAACTGTATTTATACAACACGTTTGTATAATAGTAGATGATAATTTTGCCGAATTTTCGAAAATAAATAACCCAATGAACTGTGCTAGGCAAGTCAGTCAATACGATATATTTTTTTTTACACGGTATGTAACAAAATGAAATCTGGCCCGGGTAGTATAGGGTACCTATCACGGTTAGTAAAAAACACTGGACCTAACTCAAAAAGCAACAGTAATTTTTAAACTTTTACCGCGAAAATCGTGTTGCACAAATTCAAAAAATTGAAATCGTTTACATACATCGCTCTTGGAAGTATATATGTCGATCGTTTATGATGATCTGCAGTATGAGTTTTTCATTTGCACATTCATAAGCTCATTCCAACGTGATCTTGACCCCTTGTGTCTAGTGTGTGTGTGCGTGTAGCAATGAGTGTCGCAGATTCTACGAGTTTTTCATAACGGTATATGATGATATCGAACAAAAACAATATTTTTGTTCGTGACACTTACGTATATACTTTGTGACGTGCGCCGTCACAGGTTTTCATCGATAAAATAAATCTGATACCTTTCTAGTTGCGTTAAAAATCGTAATAAAAAACCCGTTAACCATCGTCGTACAATATCAAACGGTGAAAGATCCAGAACGGAATACGGACACGATAACTGGAAACATTTGGAGAGAGGAACTAAAAAATACGTACGATTTTGAAGAAATTTTCCAGTGTATTCTACGGACGGGGTGTCAATGACTGCGATGATAAACAAAAGTTATACGTGTGTACGCAAAAAAAAAAATATTTCTGGATTTTACCTTTTTTGTAGAACACAATAAATACCTAGTATTACGCGTGTTAACATATTAGCGACGACGTTCACACGCGTATTAAAAGGTCAATTGGCCTTGTGTGGGTTTAACAACCACTGAACCGCATTTAGTCGTCGGTTTTATTGCCCAATAAAACGGTCGGGTTAATAATTATTGTTCGACTACAGGTGCAAACCACTGTGTAAATGGTAGGTAATTGCGGTAGGTCGTCTATAACGACGCGTTTTGACGTTATCAAAGTAGTAATAAAAAAAAAAGAAGTGTTTTTAGTCGTTCTCTCTCTCCGCGTTTGTTCGTATTTTGAGGGATGCACAAGAAAAAAAAAAAATGGAAATTTTCAAAAATTTAAAAGTTCTATACACGGCTCAAAAATTTTCGAAATCACTCGAAACACGTACCGAGTTTGTGTTATTACTTCAATGCCGAGTAAAAGTTTCGGCTGGTTCCGATTGGAAGTCATAGCCGAAAAAACTACTGAATCGGTTATGTCAAAAAACACGTAGTTTTTAACGTTTCACGCTCAGTTTTTTTACCGTAACCTCCTTTTCTGTCCAAAGACCAAAGTTCAGAAAAGGTGCTGTTTGTAAAGAGCATTTTTTTTTTTTTCAATGAAGTTTAGTGGCGTCATTTTGAAAGCGATCCTTTGAGAGAAAACGACTCTGAGCGTGCTCGGTCGTCTACAGCTGTACGTTCTGGTAAGTTTTTTGCTCGAAACTTTTCACGTCGCGCAAGAGCGGACGTTATCGCCAAAAACGAAATCGACATACGTGAAAAACGCGTGATCGGACGTTTCCAGTGTATCGTCGTGACTTTCTCGACTTTGACGACACTCGATAGACACAGCAGCAGCCTCAAAGTACCGTCCGCGGAGGGTTCGTTATAGTCTAGAGGTACCTACTGATTTTTAGAAAAAAAAAGAAAAACCGTAGCAATAATTCTTACGCGCGGCTAAAGTCGTTGAAAAACATAAAAAAGACATCAAAAACGCAATATTTAAAAAAAACGGCGAGCTTTTCAACGACGAAAAAAACTGCGGGCGGCGGCGGTCGTCGACAAGTCCGGACGGTCTCTCGCGCGCGGCGGCAGGTCATAACGGCGGCGGCGGCGGCGGCGGCGGTGAAAGTATGCGGCGGCGGCCGACTCCGCCGCTCGATATGGGCAGACGGGGTCGCCGCCGCCGCCGCCGCGATGAGTCAGACGGAACGGCGAAATGCACCGCGGACGCCGCCCACGACGCGCGTCCGGTGTTTACGTTATTGTTACCGATCGTTCACGCCCGTTAAAACGAAAAAAAGCAATACGGTGTATTATTATTATGCGCCTTCGAGAAAAAAAAAAAAAACCGATTCCGAGCGAGCTCTACAGCGGAACACGTCTCTCTCTCTCTCTATAGAACGTCACGTCGTCCCGGTAAATTTTTCTCTCACTCGAAACCGTCTGCTGAACGGCAGCCGTTTTATGAACGACGGTTCGTTTCGGACCGTTGTGGCCAGAAAACTAGACGATGGTCAAAAACGGCGCGATTGGTAATTCTTTATCGATTCGGAGACCCGTCGGAGTACCAACGGGGCTCAAACCGAATTCCAAAAAGACTGTAAAAAAGAAACCGCAGCATTCCTCGTGCCCCAGAAATGAGTGTTGACGCTGTTGTAAAAACGATGCGCAGCGTGGAACCACCGAAACGATCGTCGTTCGTTTTCAAAATCGAAAAACATCTCTCTAAACTCAAAACGACTCTTGCAGTAAAGCGTAAAAATCTCTTCTAACAGCTGTAATCGACACGCCGCAATCGTAATAATATTCTAAAGAACATAAAAATCGGCTGTGAATTTTCACGACTATCCGCTTTTTCGATTGTTTTATGATCGCTCTGCAGTGGCGAAACGTCGTTGAATTTTAGAAAACAAAAACGGACTCTCCTTGTTCACCCGGTATGCACAACGAGTATTACACGTTCTTATCATTACGGTCGTACGGAACATTGTACTACTAACCCGGGGAGCTGTCTCGAGAACTGTGTTTCACCTACACGCGTAATAACGCATTGTTATCGAGTTATGCGAAAGAAAATATGATTGAAACGTCTTCTTATCGCCGTGGATTTTGGCGTTCAAAACACAATCGCTTCCTGCAAACCGCAGTGACGTAGGTTACGCCTGTTTTTTCGTGTTTCATTCGACCACACTCGGTCGTTCGTGGTGTATTTATTTTTTTTCCCTTCGTCTAAACATTCCTCCTCCTATACACGACGTTTATCATCATCATCAGTATAACGCCGGTTACAGCATAAACGAATTGGAGGCGGCAGCGAGACTCCCGCAGGGACCGACGGGTTTGAACATTTTAACGTGCATGTTACACCCGTAATGTATGCATAAAATATACGATAAAACACGTCTACAACGGTGTAGTAATAACTATAATAGTTTTAGTAAAGAGATGAACAATTCTCATGATCCGAACATCAGCATCGGGCTATACGACCCAGAGTTTTACTCCGTCGGGGAACAGGTACAAAAGTAGGAACGCGCGGTCGTTGACGCTACATAATGAGCAATCGTTCGCTCGCCATTTCGGAACCACCGATTGTCATTCTACCGCGTGAAAAAAATCGAGAGTACGCTTTTTTTGCTCGTTAAAAAAAAATAATTACGCGGCGAGGTTTAAAATAGTTGAACATTTTTTTTTTTTGTATTTTGTCCCAGTGAGTGCCGAATTTCGTAGTGTAGTTGTTACGTTGGGCGCCACACTTGCGTTTCTTCCTTTTTAGTAATTGTAATTTATATAATAGTTATAATGTTGGAAATTAATCTGTTTTTTTTTTTTTAGATCATCGCCAAAATTATAGTGATATCACGAGCTCCGTTTAATCGAACATTCCTGTAATAATTTAACTAATCAATTCGATTTTCGATAGCCTGACAATAATTCATTGTATTCGTTAAGCGGAAATATCCTATCATTTTTTTTGCTTAAACGGTTTGGTCGAGTATAGTAGTTAGGTATACGATGACCTTAAAAAATATTTAAAAACATTTTCGTTCATTTTTTACGTCTGTTACAACAGTTTAAAAATCGAAATTTTGCATTTCATGTTCGATTCCACTAGTTTTGTAGCTGGAAATCTGTAACTTTTAAATGCACACAATATTTCTTTTTAATAATAAAATAATTATTATTACGTCTCGTTTTGCCGCATTGAAACCTGCTAGGATTGCAATCATTATTAATAATTAATACTTTCTATTTATTTTTCTCGTGTTGCATTGATTGATTAGCGATTCAATTTTTTATAAACGTATAATACTGTTTACACCACGTGTTAATGTTTCGCATTTTATAAACACGCAGCACACTTGCTCTCCGGGGCGTATTTATTTCAAACGAATCAATTCGAATGACCGTGTCACGACGCGTTGGGAAAGTTCTTTTGCAAAAAAAATACCTCACTAAAGTAGGCACCGAATATATTTTATAACGGCCGGTGTTTCGAACTGCAGGTATGCACTCGACTATAACGGTGTATAATTTACGAAACCTGCAGACTGTCCACTCATTTTGTGTAGAACGAACGACAACGGAATGGAATGGGTAAGAATTTGCACGATCTCGGGATGTCCTATACACTATAGTATATACGGTCTGGACCTGCTATTCCAAGGACTATAGAGTCTAGACCAGTGTTTTCCAAACTTTTTACGGACCACTTTGGTGATACTTTATTGGTCGTAGACTACCACGGTTTAACAAAAAAAACCTAGGAAGACCTTTTTTTTCTTTCTTTCTCATCAACAAGAATGCACAAAAATCAATCAGAAGAGTCGATTTTTATTGCTTTACGTTAATTTTATTATTTTACTTAATATTAAACTAAATTCTTTACCTATAATAGTCCTAATGTGCATTTTTTGCTTACATTTCTTCTTCAGTTCTCGGATGAATGTTGCTCATATAGCTGCTAATCGCAAACGCGTGTCGTCACTAACGACACTTTGGTAAACATTTATTGAAGAGGAAAAAGCACACTGGATACCAACGATATGGTTCCTCAATAAATCATAATTTTTTCTAATAGAAATAAGAGATAAAAGAAAAATTCTATGGGACCGCGGTGGACCACCTATGACATGCCCACGGACCATTTTGCGAGTTATAATTTTTATATTCTACAATTTTAATTTAAAAAACATATTTTAAGCCCGAGGGGGGGAGCGTTTGCCCCCTTTGCGCCTCCCTTAAAACTACCTAAGGAGCTACTTATTGAACTCACAGAAATACGAATAATAGTGTGCGAATAATGTTTTAGAGGTCGTCTTCTAAAGTCCTACACACCTACACTTATTCAAATGGATAATTTTTGTGTAACAAAGTTCAGAAACAATCATGTACAATGACAAATGATCTAATACAATCTAAAAAAAAAAAAAAAAAAATTAAATGAGCTAAAAATTTAAATTTGTTCAAGTGTTCAGTCTAATTTTAGTTTCTGCACTCAAAATATCATGAAAATCGGCTAATACAAATATCTTTAAGAACACGTCAATAAGGATTTGAAATATTTATAAAATAACCTATCAATTAGCCATTTGGGAATATACATAAAAGATCATTTTCATACATATACGGTTAAAAAATTAAATACAGATTATCGAGTTCTATTACACATCAGACGTCCGCACTGTACTAAATTGTTTTGTCATATTAAACGCATTCTGATTCAGAAAAAAAAAAATGTTTACTTTATAATTTCGTTTTATATTCGATACTAACTACTGCGTAGTGTATAATATTATTATAAAAGTAAACATTATTATTGAATTGAATTTTATGATCAATTGGTTTGTTTTTAAGGAGATTTTCCGAAATCTATGTACATCGTATAAGTTATACACACCATAATATGTTTTTCAAACAATATATACGTAAAATTAATTTACATTGCGGGTATGGGAAAGAATTCAATTCACACGTATTTATAATGTTTGTTTTTTTTTTTTTCGTTAATTGCGAATCCAAAAAGTTTTGATAAAAATAATATAGGTGCCTACTTAAAACGACATCGTATTATATGATTATGTAATATACAGAAATTACATCATTCGTCGAGAGTGTCGAGAGTAATACGTGAAAAAAAAAAAGTCATAAATGCATAAATATACTGAAGTCCTCCAAAATAAATAGGCACTTGTGATTATTGTTTTCCTCTTCCATTGACAGTCAAAACATGTTATCAGCTCATTCGTTCGTGCAAGTAAGAAACGATTTTAATAAATACAGGTAACGCTCGTATAAAAAACAGCCAAAAGTAACAAAACTCGGAAAGATTTTATCTTAACATACTATATCAGTATTGATATTTTCCACATTAACATTCGTTCATAGATTAGTGTTTGATCTTTTGGATTCGTTTTGTAAATTTTAGCTGTTCCCATGCTGTTGATTCGGCCATATACACTTGTCCAACACTGAAATTGCAAATTTTCGTACCTACTACAATGTAATTTTTTTAGGTACTTTTGTAAAATTGTTCTGCCTTTAGTATGAGGACCCCCCATTATCAAAGACTTTCCTGTTCGGACAAACTAAAAATACAGGGATTATACGCGTTTTGTTACAACAGCAGCTGGTCACACACAACATTCAAAATTTCTGACAATGTGTGTTCCACCTCGTCGGCGCCCGATAATATAAACGCGACATGTTGATGCCACTGTATAGGCACATGTACTTTGCGTTGAAGAGCAACAGAGTCGACGGAAACCGTTGTCGGATTCAACCAGTCCGAAAATTGCACCCTCTCCTGACATCATAATAGATATTATAAAACGTTCTCTTATCATAATCTCAGAAATAATACTATTATCACGTTGTTTTACAGCAGTGTTTCTTAAACTTTTTGAAATCACGGAACACCACAAACAACGAACGATTTTAAGCGGAACCCCAATCAAAATTATGTTCAAAAAGAGAGCCGGCATCAGTCTAGGTCGCGTGGGTAGTTGGACGGGGTAGCGATTACGCTGTGAGTGGGTTTAGAAGTTGTGGTTTAAACGCGTTATTTAACTTCTGAAAGCAACGATAAATCATTGCCTACGAAAATACGATTCTGAACGAGCTCAGTTGTCTAGTATACGTCCCGGTAAAAACAAATTTAACAACAAAAAACTTTAATCAAACCTGTATCTTTCCTACTTTAGTATTATGTAAACGTTCAGTCCGATATTCAAGTTGGGCGTTATGATCAAAAAAATCTAAATCGACGTGTAAAAAACACGATTCCCGTAATTCTTTGTTCCCCCTTAAGAAATACACGGCCGTTCGGAATGACGAGTTTTACGACAACTTAAAATCGGCTGTAAATCAATTTTCTAAATTTTTACGCCCCATGTGTGAAACATATCCTGTTTCGATTGTATAAAAGTTTCGAGACGTAAAAACTAGAGGTTTTATGGAATAATAACTGCGTAAAATTAAAAAAACCATAAGTTCCGTTACTCCTTTAGAAAAAAATGATCAAAACCGATTGAAATTTCAACTGTAAGCTCGTTAAACCCTTCTTAATGACGTATATATAAACTTCGAGTCTCTTTCGGAAATTTCACCGTTTTCGTTTTTTCCTCAGAAAAATAATCGAAATTTCAAAAAAAAGCTTCGAATAAAGTACCATCTCGGATCAGTTATCTATCTTTTGAGGTATCGTACGTTGATATCGAAGCGTTCTTTCTACCGGAAAAAGTGTCCACAGAAAAAAAAAACATCAACGATACATTATGCTCAGAATCTAAAAACGTTCGTACTTACTCTACTGCACTCTGCAAAATCTGCCTAAAACGTAATCGCCCTCTCTACACCTTTCTATTAAAACTCTCCAACACCTAATGGAATTATTTATCACGGGAAATGTAGGTAATAACAAAATCGTTTAACAATACTTGAATAATGGATGAATGTGATACTGCATAATATGTATACCAATATCTGGAGTAGTTAACGAAAGTCGTAGCGTTGGCGTCAAATTCAATCTATTCCGACACTCGATCGCAGTGACTGCCAAAAATCCACTTTCACATAAGTGCGTTAGAGGAAAAAGAAATACGACTCTCAGTGGCTTCTCGCTTTATTTATACCGAGTTTCACACTGTAATCGACTGTTGAACTGGAGTATGTTAATATTTTTGTAAACGTGCAGCGCGCCAAACAGGACTTTTTCCCACTATAGCTGATCTTTAGTTAGATTTTTCAGAGTAATTTTTTTCCAAAAAAAAAAAAAACGCCCGAGTTTCGCGGAACTTATAGTGATAACCCCGGGGGGAGCTATAAAATAGCCGAAAATAATTTCTCCGACAGTATTTTAGCCAACCTAGAATTCAAGCGGAAAATATGCCATCCGACCGTAATTTAGCCGACGGATATTTTATCAATCCGAGTTTGACGCCGCGCGTGTTTGGCACTCGCTCGACGACGTCGCTTTGCTCCGCTAACAGATAATAGCCTAAAACCAATCGCGTCCAAACCTGGACACTTGTTTTCAAAGTTTGTAACACTAAATTTCGATTTTTGATTCTTATCATTTTCTTCTTAGCATTTTTAGATGTACTTACCGGTCTGATAAAATAACTGTCGGCCATTTTACGGTCGGCTGCGTTATTCGTCGGCTGATCTACGGTCGGACGGTTTAAAATTTTCGGCTTAAATAAATGTCGGCTAGAATACGGTTCGGCGAAAATATTGTCGGCTGTTTTAACAATAATTATTTTCATTTTACCGCTTCGGACTACGATAACAACACAATATCACGTGTGTAGTATATTATTATTACGACGGACGTCTGTTATTGCGGCAGTAGACCTCGCACTTGTGGAAAAAAGATGCGATCGCCGATCTGATGCGTGAATCCAAAAGTAAATAACGAACGAAAACACTTTCGTCGAGCGACGAGCCGCCCCGATAGAGTATATTATAACAGTAATGATTATTATACTCCAGGATTAGATAAAAACACGCGAGTTTTGATTGGGAAAAAACCGCGGAGAGATAGTAAGGTACAGGCAAAATTTGGGCGAAACAGTGTATAATATAGTATTATTATTATTTCGTTAGATTTTATAAAATATATTATTACACGCACTCGAGATATCGTACACGAGAGTAACGTGTTCCGTTTTCGAAAACGTGGTATCCAAACGAAGTTTAAGCCGCGGTACCTGTTATATTTATTGCGTAAAATTAAGTTTCGGCTAATAAGTGCGTTCGCACGAGCGAGGACAATCATTACACGAGGTTACAACACGTTTTATCGTTAGATTCGGAGCGATGCCCAACTTTAAAACGTACAACCAGACAGTATTCGACTCGTTTTTGAGTTCTCTTGAAATAATTATCTTCGTGAGCGATCCACGTGACTTTCAAGTTAAATCGAACGTAGGTGAACCTATAATACGTGACCCGCAAAAGCTGTGTGACCTGCTCCGAAATTGAAGTACGCGAAGACGCCTAACCCGAGTTTTATCGCCTCTCATCGTGTAGTATTTATTACACATCCGTTTTTAAAGAACAATTTACATCGACTTTGAAAGTGTACGGATAAAAGTTAAAAGCGTTTTCGATTTCCGATGGTTAAATTTTGTTGGAAAAAAAAAAACTATCAAATACTTTTCAATTATTCAATCAAAATTATTTGCATTTAAACGAATAAACTCTTCGAAATCCTTTACTATATATATATATTTATTATAATCATAATATTACGAAAAAATCCAGTGCGTTTTTCATCTCCGTAACTCGGCACATCCTTGAACGTGTTCAATATTTACCAACGGTTTCTACAACTTACGCAATTCATAAGAACCGACAAACTAACGTATTATTTTACGCCAGAATGTACTACCTATAACCTATATACATAAAATACTATTTTGTAGACTTATCTTTCTTTCGCTTGTCCAGAAATAATAGTAGAACCATACTTTGGAAGTATAGGTAGTACATATTTTTAAGCGCTGAGAAAATAAAAAAGAAACGATAATTTAAAAAATTAATATAAATATACGGCAGGCTACAGGTTTGATGCGCGCTCGTTTCAACTATAAATCGTTTCAAGATAAAAACAACTAAATTATACGGGTGAAATGTGATTTCAATTACCTCTACCGTTTAGTATGAAATAACCCTAGAATGTTACGATTTTCAAGATTAAAATAAACGAATACAACGGGCCCATTATTATGTAGTAGCGGTAATAATACGAGAATGGTAACTATATAGGTACAACAAAAAATATGAGCAACTATTAATCTAATCGAGTGCGTGGAATGCCTAAATATATACATTAGTTAACCAGATCAAAAGCGAAACGGTCGACAACATTCGGCTACCGGAGATGGTTTACGGTCAGGCATAAGAAAATATTTTTTTAACCCGTTGTTTATTGACGCTCGTTGCTCACACACAATAGCCATTTTCGGAACAACCGATGTCATTTGCCAAAATTAAAAAAAAAACATTATCGACTTGTTAACGGAAATAATTACGGAACGAAACAGCGGTTTAAACAAACTCGACGGTTTTTATCGTGTCCCGAAGCGACGACGCCGAATTTTGTATTTAAGATGCATTAAGATGCGTTGGGCGTTCACACGTCAACTGTACCGTTACAAGTTTAACGTCACTAACGACGGGTTGATATTGCTTTTATCGGGGAGGTTCAAATTTAAAACGGGCAGCACACGTTCAATGTAAAAGAGTGCAAACAGTATACATCGTTTTGAGCTCTATTTCAGCTTTTTTCTGCAAGACACAAGACAGTAGACGCGACTGCTTTATGTTACGAAAATAGTACGAAAATGAGCGACAAAATACAATAACTATGTACAATACATGTAATTTTTAACGCGTTTTGTGAAATGTAAACAACCGTATTCAAAGTAACAACGGAGTAAGATTTAATATCACCAACAATGTGGTCAAAATGTATTTATAATTTAGTAAGTTAGGAAATCAGCTAAAGAAAACTTGGCGGGCAAGAAATACACACCAAACTCACTAAAATTTTTGTCAATTGAAAACAGACTTGCATCGAGAATCAACGATATTATACACGCTCAAAAAAAAAAAAAAGAAAAATCTAACCAGTTTTAAAATCAAGAGACGCCTCTTATCATAATATCAACTTCGGACAATTTTTTTCATACGAAAAATTCACATTTCGGAAAGTCGTGAACGGATATTGCTGCAGTACATCATCGTCTCGGCTCGACTTTGAGCGTTTCGATACGTTTAACGTCTCGAAAATCGGTACGAACAGGACACGTTTTGGTGGTACGGATCGACCCCATACAGAATATATATATATGTATTGTATACGAGTGTAAAACTATATTTACCAAGACGATAACGTGTGGATAATAAAGGTTCGTTTTAACGAATATCCCAGTGAAAAGCATGCACGAGATGGTCGGCAAACGCGGAAAAACGCGCGATGAGACGAACACGATGCACGGCCGTTTCCGGTCGCGCGTGGGTCGCCGCCGCCGCCGCCCATCTCCTGCATGGCGCGTGCACGTATTTTATACACCGTGGTCCAGTGTGTGGGTAGCCAGTGGGTCACGGGGCAGGCGGTATAAACTTACTGAAATTAAATTCGTTCGTTTTTTTTTCTAATCATACATTTAGACACTATTATTCTACAGAATCATCGTGCGGGCAGATAGACCACTCTGGCTCTGGCCGTATCATCCAACGATCGGTGACACACACACACGGTATATTCATTTATCCGATCGACCAGACGATCAGGCGCACTTTGGGCCGTCCTAAAAAAAAGTGCGCGTAGAGCATGTCAGTGAACATGTCGACGCGACATCAGCGATCGTCGCCAGAAGTGCGGGCGGTTTATCACACAGGGTGCAATGGACTCCCGTGTTTCAAAAAAAACGTTATCGCGTTATGAAACCGATTAGATAAAAGCGGCGGGTTGAGTTATCAATGAGGTTTTTAACCGTCACCACGCCGTGGTCTGGTGAACAGCCAAGGTTTTCGAAAAAAAAGCCGAACGCGTGACTGTGACTTCTCCAATACTGCGGGTTGTCGGAAAACTTTTTAAACCCGAAAATCGAACAGTATGAAAATACTGATGCCTCCTGGTCTGGACGGGCTCATACGGCCCGTCGTCGATATTTCGCAAGACACGTGTTTCCTGGTCGCCTCGAGGGAAAACTTCTCGCTCCCCTGATTCGAGCCCGTTCTTATGCGGATACCTCGAAGTTTTCGGCCCAGAACCGTATTGAAGAACTAACGGAGGCTAACCGTCGAGTATAATCTCTAGGACTCCACTCGACGTGCTGGCGAAAGTGACGGAAAACTTTCGAGAACGGCTCCGAACGCGCGTCGCTCGAAACATTTGGACGGTGTAATTTTTACGAAACGACTTTAAAAAAAATAACCCTTATTCGACGTAGTTGAATAAAAAAAAAATGTTGTAACCGTATCTTGTACGGTATTTTTTTTAAATTCATCTCGGAAATTCGGGGGGAGTCCGTTACGCCGCACCCTGTGTGTACGACAACACGTTCGCACTCAACACGCGAAATAATTCGATTTCGGTAGGTTCTCGCGTTTTACTACTTTTGTGTCCTGCACGTTTCCGCCCGACTCTGTTGCGCACCGGAGAAATCGCGAATCGCGCCCTTCGCCTGTCCTGCCGACGTCTGAAACGCGAGCGCGTCTATACTCTGTTAATAATATCGTCGTCGTCCTGTTGTGCCGTCGCGTTTAGCTCCACGGGCGGAAATCGATCGAAATCGATCGATATTACGCCAAAAATAACGTTCGATAACACCATGGCGGACAGAGACACAAGCGAGCACAAAACACACGAGCGGTGGAGTGTGTAAACTCGCGAACCGGGGCCACAGCGCGGTGTTCCCCGACACAGAGTGTGTACCTACTCCGAATCGCGCGACAGTGCACGGAAATCTATCGAAGGTTGCGGCAACGGAATCGAAAAACGATGTTATCATCATCAGCCCCCGTCGCAAACTAATACTTACTTCAGCGGAAAGAATCGCAAAAGTGTAAAAAACCCTGCGGACAACAACAAACGTGCGAATCCCGTTGAAACTGTTTCAGAGACGCGTCGTTAAGTAGAGTCCATATCACGGAGAACTGCGGTTAGTCGTCGGACACTGCGCCGCGATATATCGTCGATCCTCGTGATTTTCGTTGAAAATGGTCTTGTACTACGTGCGAACGAGCAAACCCATAAACACACACGATCGTATTTTCACTAAGCTTCTAAGGGGACAACTATAAATCCAATAACCGCGCTAAAACATCGGCGACGATGCTGTTTACACAGGTGCTATGGAATACCGCGTGACGGTACGGTAATATTCGCCAGTCAATTGCACGACAATGGTTTCGAAAAAAAATCATTGTCAATTATACATTTTAAACGGCGGTTTTCACGATATCATCGACAAAACCTTCCGCAGCGGTACATTTCAATAGGAAACGCGCGCTCATCCGACGTGACGCTCTGCGGCAGGCAACAAAAAACAAATATCGAACTATAACGACACGTACTGCAGCTTAGTCGTCTTGGCCGGATATCGAAATCGTGTTGAACTAGTCTCAAAAAACTGGTCGAACGACAAACGGTTTTCGACCCTCGAACGAGTTGTAAAGCTTTTAAAGTTCGAGCCGAAGCGGGGCAGTCGCGCAAAACGAGCGCGATTTGGATCCGCTCGGGAAACACGACTGCGATTTGTAGAGCAGATCGTGTGTCGTCAAAGTGTGTGACTGTGCGATCGATATATATAAAGGGTAAGTTTTCCAACATGTTTTTAGATTCATGTTTTTTTTTTTTCTGTGATCAAAAGTTCTAGTAGAAAAACTGCGCCAACGTACCTTAAAACATAGATAATGGATCCG
>CM029357.1:51266392-51299552 GCA_017140985.1 Hormaphis cornu
GAGTAATTTCTCGTGGAGCCCCAAAAAATATTTAATGTTGTTTTATATACCTATATTCTATGAATCCTATTAAATACGAATCGTTTGGTGTAACGAACGGAGCCCTCGAAAAAACATCGCGGAGCACCAAGGGCTCCGCGGAGCACAGTTTGGGAACCGCTGGGCTAGTGGAAAAAAACAAAGGTCTGACGACGGCGTCACGAGGCGTTCTCTGACGCCCTAATTTGAAAGGCGGGGCGCCTAAACCCTGTAACGCATTTTATCCTACACGTTTTGTTCGAAATTATTCTCATTATTTAATGTGGACAGGATCGCAAAACTCATTTGGATACAATTTATTATTTAATACGTACTGTTTCTTTAATCGCACGCGATAAATATTGACGATTAAAACGTACGTTTTTTTTTTTTCTGGATCGGCGAAATTTTGCACGCGTCGTGTATCGTTTAGATGTGATTTAGAAACCGTATCATTTTCTATACTGATTAATGCCAAATCTTTGAGACGTTCCTCGGTCGTTGTCCGTAGTACGTTTTTATTCACTTTGCCGAGACTTTTCTCGCGGCAATAGTCGTCATCATAATTCTTAAAGCCGCCCATAAGTTTGGTATAGTATCTTGGTATTTGTTATCATTAACAAAGGTTTCCGACGGACAGCTATCTTTTTTTAGATGATCTTACAATCTCACGTACCGTTCAAATCCCACTCCGTCTTTATTCTGATCGTTACGTTTTCAATGTAGATCCTTACGCGATTTTAATAGACCTTCGTGACCTTCGTATTTTCTTGTACGAAAATTCCCAAGTATCATTAAATTCTTTATTTTTTTTTTTTTTCCAAAACGTTCAGAAATAGAAGATATTGCTTGGTCTAGTATGTTAACACGCTGTTTGAAATATAATAATAATTCTGGGGTTCTGAAGCTTCGCCTCTAGATTCGTAATAGATAAAATTGTTTTTTTCTGCGTTTTACACGAGCGACTCTAAATTTCGGTTCAGCATTTAACTGTGAAGCTAATTCTAATATAACAATAGAAACAGGAAAGTGACGTAATCTATAAAAAAAATTATACAACAGAATGTTCTGCCGTGGAGAATTTAGTCATTTAGATAAACTATTGTACATTTGAATAGATATTACACTAAAATTCGTAAAATATTCGTATATTAAAAGCGCCCCGGGAAACCGCCCGGTTAGCTCGTATCTTGAGCCGGCACCGTGTAACGACTACCCGCTTATCTGCAACAGTAAACGTCGTGGTAAAAACAGAATTTAGCGACGAAAACGGTCCGAAAATCCCGAAAGTCGTATCCGCGCATATTAATTTTTTTTATAAACAACGCGTGAAAATTTCAAACCGTTCGGGCCAATATTTTTTTAGGTTGTCGTTACTACTACGCTTTCAGCATGACGACGGGGCCTAATTTCATGTTGTTATACGATAAAAGAAAAAAAAAACCCCCGTTTTTCAATACACTTTTTTTTTTACGGGCTTCCAGAGTGTCTACTGGGCGGAATATTTTTTTTGTTCACATAGAAAACGACGTTTTACACGTTTAGTTTTGAACGTTGCACGACGAATTCGTCATGCATATAAATTTTTTATAATATTTTTTCGATAATTTTCCGACCTTGAACGACTAAAACGAAAAACGGTGGATTTTCGAACTTTTTTAGTAGCACATTATACGTATGTAAATGTTACCAACCTCGTATGAAATATCAAAACATTTTGTGGAAAGTCAATTTTTTTATCGAACAAAAAAAATATATTTTTTAAGTTATATATTCAGTTAAAAATCTCGTGAAATCGCTTGAAACTTGTACCGATCCTAAACGTTACCGAATTAAATGTTGTTCAAAAGTTTCGGCTAGTTCCGATTATTATTTTGGAAGTTATGGCCACACGTTAGTCGTAACTTTTAACGTTTTTCATTGTATTTCACTCGGTTTTTCGACTGTCGCTTTTTCGACTCTCGAATCTATACGTTTCGGCCGTATAAAGAAAAACGCGTCTGCAAATGACGCGTTTGTAGATGGCCAAATTACTACAGGAAAATGAAGACACCGCTGCAGGAATGGAATGTACGGGGCACGTAGTATGATGAAATTAAGAATCGCCGACGTAGAGTGCACGATACATCCAGTATGCGACATTTACGAGGGAAAAACGAACGTAGTGAAATTACTAAGATATTGAGGGATGCAGGACATATAAACGTCGTAAACAAAATAAAATAAAATAACAAGAGATCGGAAAAAATTTCACGAATCAATATATATACATATATATTGCGTAAAAATCGTTCACCATGAAAAACTCAAACAATTGTAAACTCGAGCGTTTACATGTCGGGTGTCAAACTGTTCGTTGCAGCACACATAATGCAAAAATAAAAAATTTATAACACGAAAGTGTTTAACGTAAATATGTATAAGATTGGATCGAAACTTTTAATGACACCTGTATGGTCGAAATTTTTCGAATCACCGAGTACAATATAGCTCACGGTATTTATTGTGACGTGTCCGTGTAGACGAAAATTCGTCGCAAGACATCCGTCATACGTTGAACGACGAATCGGAAGAGAAGTTTTTCGTTTTCAGTTGACATTTATTATGGTCGCAGACGTCGCAGCGCGCACACAGCAAATCGTTTGAAATTGGAGCGGTTTTCGACACACACACGGATACGAGAATACGGCGTGTGTCCTATAAATAGACGTGATGGAAATATGTGCACAATATATATATATATATAACGACGTTATAATATTATTTTTCGAAATTTTCTCAGGATACAAGACGCGTATAAATTAACGCCCGAAGCGAAACAAGCTTTGAGTGTTGTACAACGCGCGTACATACAGAGCGTTAACAAAATATTCTACGCGTGTCCGTTTTCGTCCGTTATGAAAACATCACGACTGGTATTTACTTTGAAATCTCGAAACGCGAAGCGGAACTAAAAGTGCAAACTGTTTGAAGACCACAGCTGCACTTTTCTTGACCGGAGTAATCGATTTTAGGCGGGATTTCTACGGGAAAATAACTACCCGTTCTGTTCGACTCGATGACCGTCCGGACAATGGTTTGTACTTTCGCCGATCGCAACCGTCCGTTGAAAAACGGTACCCGCGTACCGTACGAAAGGACTTTTGTTTTGACCTAAACAGCGGGACCGATTCGACTTGTATTTTCGGCGAAATAAATCCGTTAGAAATTTTTATACCGGCACACCGCGGAGTAGTTTTTGAGAAAACTAGATCAGTAAGTCGCAGCGCGGCGGCGGCGGCGGCGGACACGTCGTAATCTCGTCGACGCATTGTGTCCGGTTCGACTTTCGTTTCCGGATCGACGACAATAAAAAAATAGCTGTGCGTTAGAGAGTACATTTGAGACGGTCGGAATGACGGTCGCTTTTAGAGAAACGTTAGGAGACAAATGATCAAAAAATGCGCGGAAAAATTCTACAATTCACAATCTCCCGGGGTGTGTTTTTCGAATTTTATCGCGTCACGATAATTCGTACCGGAGAGTTTTACGCACTACGTATATAGTGTCGACGACAATACGAGGACCACCGGCCCCGGACAGTGTTATTTTTAATTTTTTTTCACCAGCCGCACCAGAGCCGATGTCGATGTCGCCGGTCACGCGCGTTTTACGGAACGCGTCCGGTGCCAAAACGTACACTCGAAACCCGTCGCCGCGACGCCGCCGTTTTCCGCTACGGCGAGACAATATCGAGAGTGTAATATGTAATGTGCTCGGTCGCGGGGCCCAAAGTTGAGTTCGTTCCTAGCCGAGATATTTTAATAAAAGAAAAAAAAACTCTCTCACCGTGTTCACCCCGTTTACGTTGTTTTTCCAAAATGTACAACACAACTATATTAAACAGTGCGGTTGAGCAAAAAATACGTGGTCTTCAGTTTAAAGTTAACAAAAAAAAAAAAGTTAAATTTGTTGCATTTACACAAACCGCGTTATTAAGGGTGTGCGCAAAACGCCGTTCGGACAAAACATAATGTAATAACCGCACACAATAGCAGAAAAAATGTCAGTCTTGCCCAATGTACGTGAGAAAAATGTGAAAAAAAAAAACATGACTATAATTACGAGGAAATGTTTCGTATGATATACTCTGGAACGACCTGGTCGACGACTAGTTTTCACGTTATTGCGGTGGTCCGAGCGTTATATTATTATTCGAAGGATTTTTTTTTTTAAACTTTCGAAACATGTCTGCAACAGAATGCATTTTACCACAAAAAAAGTTTTCTCGCACAATTGATGTACAAGAAAAAAGAGAAAAAATGATCAGAAAAAACGCGGTATCCATACGTGCACATTAACTATTCATTTACTACGAATTAAGATTGACACCGGTGGCGCCTCGACGCTCGGCGTTTACCGCGACACTTTTTTTAAAAACAATCCAAGGATCGTAATTCGAATGGGCTAACGTCGAATAAATCGGGAAATCTGATCGGGAAATGGTTCGAAAGTGGTTGTGGTTGAACGATTTACACTTTGACTCGAACATTGTATCGTTACAATCCCACGAGTTACAAATAATCTACAAAGAGCATACGGATGTACAGTTTAAAGGAACACTTTATAAACGCGTTGTTTAAAACGAAATATCAACTATTCAAGCAACACGTAAATGTATGGTTAATATTATGAATCCGCCGTTATAGTGACGTTAGATTTCGCTCACGCAATAAAAAAAAATCGGGTTTTTTTAATACCAAAAAAAAGGAAAAATAAATAAATGGCACGATGTGAACGCGTTTCCCGTATTCAATTGCCAGTATTGTATAACGATGCTTCGCAATGCGTGCAGCCGCACTACGAGATTCACTTTGGGACAAAATAAAAATCGTTCAATTGATTTGGTTCGAATAGGGTTCTTGTCCTTGTATTTCATTTTGAGAAAACTAAAAAAAAATACCCACTGAATTCAGGCCCTTTTACGCATAGATCGAAAAATCAACGAGTCATTTTCACGTCCGGTTCGCATTGAAAGTCCGCGGTCAACTCGTTTTCGCTAGAAATGGCACCTTTACGGGCGAACCAAATCGGTTATTCGTCGTTCCGTTTACAAGTCGAAAAAGCGCATTTTCAATTTCGACGCGATGACATCGGCGGTTTCCGAAAATGGCGATCGTGCGAGCGAACCGCTCGTGTAGAGAGCGTCAACAACGCGGATCCCCCAGCCTGTTTGAATGTCGTTGATCTTTTTTGAGAATAAACATAGTTTTTTTTGTTTTTTTCGGGGACAAAAACAACGCGAAAAAAATTTGCCACCGTCCTAGGTGCTCGAGCCATAAGTGTTCGCGTATCGAAAACATTTTAAAACACTATTGTTTTATTGTACTGTACATTTTTTCGGAACTGCGATATTTAATCGAATACTTTTGAGTGCAAATAGACAGTTCTTTAACTTTAGTAAGGGCCTTAACTGTCGTCCACGTGGATTTTCTTCGGACTCACGGAGTTTAGCGGATGATTTTGCAAACAGACATGTTTTCATAGTTTTACGGCCGTTTAAAACCGATCAAATTATTATACAATCCTTAAAAAATAAATACTGTCGAAAATTATCCAGTAAAATCATAACAGACACTATAACGAGTTCAGAATCAAAAACTCGTCATGTACGACGCTATCAAAACCGCCGAGACCATATTTGCGCCGTAAAATCGAAACCTTGGAAAAAATTACGGTAACGCGCATTGATCTATTGGCGCGTGACGAAAACTGAAAACAACGATCGCGTCGAATCATTTTTAATTTTAGTAATTTTGTTTTACTACGAGTGAGTAGGTGTTTCAAACACTTCCACGGCGAAGTAACCGCGGAGGACTTAAAGTGCTTTTAAAAATAAGTATTTGAGCATCTACTGCACAACGCTGCATACTACGAAAACCTTAAAATAAACGCCGGAGCCGTCGCGATAGGTATATATAGTAGTGCGGCCGCAGTTTAACGCCCGCGACGGCTTATAATTGCCGGCCGATACTTATAGTCGGATTGATATCACCGCGTTCATACAAAACCAATATATTATTTATCGTGCTGACACGTGATATGGACGAAAGAGAACTGACCACATAACCGTTATCGGGACCGAACAGCGACAGTCCGAGTTGATGGAGAACAAACCGAAGCTGAATATGTGTCAGACAAGGATGCGTTCTGTAACCTCTATTATTCAACGGGTGTCGTGCGGAAGAAATGTTCAAAGAAGCTTCGGAAGGTGTTGAAGAAGAAGAATCTGAACAACGTCAGTGGATAATATGTTGACGGCACGGTCGTATTCGCGGATGAGAGATCTTTAGGCACAACAAGAGAAAGTAGCCGACATTCGCGTCACCGAAACGAAACGCGGGCGTACGTTACAGAATATATACGAATCCAAAAAATCAACGACCGAATCGTAGAACAAGAGTAAAAAAAAACACGTTTAGCGACAATAACGAACGTATGTACCACAAGAGATCGATCGAACGGCAAAAGCCGCGGCAGCTTTTAACGAAACACAACTTTTCAAAAGTCTCCCCCGAAACGCTACGTTTTCTGTGCACACAACGAACCAGGACGGTTCGACGCCGAAGGGCGGATAAAAAGCTCCAACGCATCGCAACACCGTAAAGATCCGCAAATTAGAATTAAATTAAAAAAAAAATTTGAATATGTCGGTCGTATTATGAGAGACGGTTTAGTGCTTTGAATAAATACGTTCGATGAAGAATAAACACAACGGAAGAACGGGCGCGGGACGAAATAGTTCCACGAACAACCGAAACGGATGAACACCGTAAGAAGAAGAATATATTATACCGAAGGAACGGCCGGTATAACGTACGTGTGTTGTGGAGAAGTGAAAAAAAAAAATATTCTTACGCATATTTCTTTATAAAACAACAAAAAAAACTAATCGTAGAATGCGGCTGTTGAAAACCGCGGAAACAGATACATACTCGTATATATGTATCTGCACACATGAATAATGTATTTTGGCTGCAGAATGAAATATTTGTTTTTTTGCCGCGATTTCGGAATACGCCGAACGTCCGTGAACTTTGCGGCGCACGTGTAACGCCGCGGTCCGTACAACATAATACGCGTTGAACCCCTTCAAAACTGCTGTCCGTCGCGAATTATCGTACACGTAGAATGTATCGTACAAGCGTTGAACTGTATACACTTTATATTGTATAGGCAGTTGTCAATATTACATTGTACGTACGAAGCTGTTCATTCGAGTTTTTGCATCACTATTCGCCCCCGCAGTCGAAATGCTGCCTGTACGGAATTCGGTTGATTTCCGGAAGTGACACGGACCTAAGAGGAATAACAAACAGACAGTTTTAAAACGAGCGATATTTCATCGTCGAGTCGTTGAACTGCAGTGCACGCGTCAGTGGTGTATCTTGGACCGTTGCATAAGATACGAATATAATATGTCGTTTGTCTGAAAATCAGAAAATATGATACGTAAACCGCGATTACAGATTATGTTATACGGTTTGGAGGGCTCTAAACAACAACAGCTACAGTTCGCCAAGTGTTGTACGTCAAGACATTGACGAGCGAATAAAAGTCGCACACGCCACATGTCGCATCGTCCACTGCCGGAAATACACATCGGACGATTTTATTCGAGATTTCGGCCTGTAAACACACTATAACTAGGTCACTCTCGTTGAAAATCCTCGTTCCTAGCGCGAGGAATCCGACGGACTGTCGAGGACAAGAATACTTTTTAAACATTTCTTGTAATTCGAGTCTTAATCACATAATCAAAAACACCCCCGTTTTCGGGCAACGCTGCAGCATAATCGATGATCGTTCGTTGAATATTTATAAAAAAAAATGTACATTTTTATTTGTGCACGAATCGTTTGGATACGTCGTCATTTTCATTTTCTGCGGATCACTGCAGCGATTCGGCAACTACGCGTATTGCCATTTGTCGTGTGATAATATTATATTGGGCGAAACAATTTGTTTTGGCAAAGGTCATCGTCAATTTTTCTCGGATTCGAAACACACCACGCAAGAACCCAAAGAAACGACTCGGTTTCATCGCGCATAATTGTTTCGATATTTATATAATCGACCCGAAACTATAGCAAATATCGTCGAATTCAAACGTCGGGTCATAACCCCTTTATTACACTGTAGCGTTATAGTTGACGAAATGAAAAAAAAAGCTGTGGACATGATTCTCGACACTCTCGGAATTATCGTAAACAAAAAAAAATTCGATACTAAGTTTGAAATGGTTTTTTACCACGCGCAACGCTTATATACAGCTGTATACGGTAAGAAAACTTTCGAATTGTGGATTTCTTTAGAACAAATCCCCCGTAATGAAAACGGACGACAACGGAGTGCTGTCCTTGATAAGTTTCTACATTTAAAAAAAACATTTTCAAAGTTCAACAAAATGTACACAAAAAGAAATCGCGAAAATGACGAACAAAACGTTTCGAACGATCGGTGCACATTAAGCCGTCGTCGGTGTACACATCGAACAGAGATTCTTATGTCGCTCGGTTCGCGTTGTAAGCGGTATGTGTTCAACACTACCTACTAACTGGGCGTTTTGATGACGGCGCGTCAAATTTGTTCGTAAAATCGTGCGTTTCTGTGTCGTTTATTTATTGATAACAATTACGGTACGAAAATGCGCAGTTTCCTTTTTTCGACGATCGGGCAAGTCCCTTTTCGGGGAAAAAAAATAAATAACGGAACGAGAAATTTCTTTACCAAACGGGGGGACTGCCCCGAGTCGGGTGACAAAACGTGCGTCTCGACAGACTTTCCAAACGGACGGTTCCGAAAGTCAACAGCGCGTTACGTTTAACGATCGGCTGCAGGGAACTGACCGGGAACCGTCGTTTCGTTCCTAACCTCGCGTTCCCGGCGTTCCGGAAACTGCTGCGGCCGGTTATCTCTCGAGACCGCACAGGCCGCGAGCGTAAAATCCACACGGATTCCAAGCGGCCGGTGCTCGCGATGAGCGGATCCGTCTGGATTTCGGATACACCGCGGACACGCGTAGCAAATCCCGTCGGCCGGTTTTTCGTAAACGTTTTTTTTTTCGATTTTTTTTAGCGTTGTTGACGAGACGAACGGCCTGTATAGCGGCGGCTGTTACACGGCAACAGCGTAACGTCGTGTTACACCGCCGCGAGAGAAACCGGTCGCGCGGAAAACAGGTTCTGAAAGTTGAAGGGGAAGGCGGAGGACGGTGCGCGTGAGCTGCGCGGCGGACGTGAACCCGTGCGCCGGACGGTGTGTGACGTGTGGTATCGAACAACTTTACGCTCGACCGGACCGGGCGGACGCCGCGAGGAATGTCGTCGACGAATCTCGCTCGTGTAACGGAACGCGATTTAGCTTGGCCGACCAAAGTTCTCCAAAGCCTACGTATATATATACAGCGGCGAGACGGCTTTACTCGGGCGCACTGGCGGCGGTTTGAGGATTGGAAAACCGCCCCGAACGCGCTTCGGTAGAAATTTCGTGGTTTTTATACATAGGTAATTCAAATGTACGTATACTTTTTAAGAATGTGTCGTGTAGAACGGAAAAAATCAGCGTAGAACATTTTAACGGCTGCGCTCGGAACCCAAAAACAACAACACCGTTATGAGGATATCTACAACGACGGGGTTCGAAACGTAATGCTTTGGGACAGGTCGGACTGCTCGTCGACACAAAAACCTACGATACAACGTCGCCATCGGATATTGTAGTAGTCCGCGCGTGAGAGTCGGGAAAACGACGTCTCGTAGAGGGAAAAAAACACGAAATTTATGAAAATCAAACGTCGTTACCGTGAAAATGACGTCCGACACACGACCTTTTTCGAATCGTTCGGTACACACTGAATAGGAAAAAACCCGAAAAAAAAAAAAATAATCAAGTACAATAAACGGCAAAACAACTTTTTTTTTATGCATGTCGAAACAGCTATGGTGTCGCACTTGTTTCATAAAAATCGCTCTTGAAGAATCTCTACGCGTATGAGCGTTTTATCCATTTTATTCGATTTGACCAGACACACTGTGTGATACCGGTACACTTCACGTAGGTAATCGAAATGATTCGTACGTGTCTTAAAGTTCGCCCGAACGTGATATTTTATCCGAGGTCATATCCGTTAGTGTCGTAATAGTGTGTTATGGCAAAAAGCGACAACCGAATTCGCGTGCTTCAAAGTGACGCGGCGAAACGTAGAAAACGTACTTAAAGAACGTTTTCTTTTACGCGTTTGCTGCTTTTGTTATCTTATCACACGAAATACTGTTTGACGTTGAAACAGTTACACTACGGGACAATAACTTTGCAACTCGTAAGAAACTCAAGTATTAAAGTTGCTTACCTATACACACACAAAGCGGATCGAGTTACGTGCAAACGTCGTGCAAATCTACGCAATAACGGTGCCGGACTTATAGGAATCGTCCGAGAAGGGCAAGGGCGAATGTATTAGTAAAAAATGTTATTACGATTTTGCCGTCAAAGTGCGAAAAAGAAAAATGTTTACGTAGATTCGAACGATTCAGCCCGAGGGGAGTGAAGCGATTGCGTTAAATACGACATTTATATAACACTATCAAACACTCGGTTAAAATTTGTGATTTTTACGCGTCGTTGAGAGTAGTAGTACTTGACATGTCATTGATGTTTTTCAAAAAGCCATTTAAAAGACTCGAACTTGTGTTATTCGTCAGTCTGATCAATAAGAAAACTTTGCGACATTGTGTAACGCAATGTTTTCATAAATTCAACGTAACGTTCAAATCCGGAACGGAAAAATTGTCGTAACTGTAACAGCTTGTCACTGTTAGGCAAAATTAGCGAAAGTTCCGATTTTGAATTTTTCGTTTGAAATGCGCGAAACCACAATTGTAATTTTTTAGACTCGTTTACACGAATTGTAATAAAACTGTTGGCAAGTTTTTGTTTGTTCCGTTCTCATACTCTCGCACATTCACCTTGAACTCGACGGTGCGTTCGTACAATACGTTTCTGTTAAACTAGTCCCGTGAAAATTTGAAAGTCATAACGACGAATACAGTTCGAACATAACTTTGGTTTGCGCGAAATACTATTTATGTGTACTATAGCGTTCTTATGACCGAGCACTCGTCTCAGAGTAAAAGAAAATCCACACAACTAGATAGGAATGATCATTAATATTATTGATATCGCGTTCAATTGAAAAAGAAATTCTTTTTTTTTTTTTTTTTGTATCCGTTTTCTTCTAAATGTTTGCGTGGACAACTTGCTTTCAACGAAAATTCGATCACGGGCCCCGAAGATGTTTTCAACACCCTGGTCCCCAAATCTAGTCCGGCCTCGGATGTGACCGCTGAAAAGTTAACATAGTTTAAAAAGACCGGGTTCGTCCAAAACCGTTCAAGTGTATGACATTCTCATACGGCTGGCGCACTCGCACAAATCGATTTTATAGTAACCGTAAAAGTATTTATTTATTATTATTTTTTTATCGCATCGCATCGAACAATGAAACAAACAAGACGATAATTATTATTATAACGCACATCGTTGTAGAACGATTATGTACAACAAGGTGTACCTTATTTAATATTATTTTACGCGCAAACGATAAGAAACGACGTTATAATAGAAATATTATACGAATATTAAACGGTTTAGCGTGAAAAAAACAAACGAGTAGAATAAGTATACTCGTCGCGCCGTTCGTCACACTTAACTTGACACAATGACGCGTAATCGATAATTATTACAAACGTGTGAATGGAGATCAAGCGCGCGTACACAATGCAATAAAAAAAAAACAAGCGTTTTTCGTTTTCTGTAAACCAAATTAAATTAAAAAAATAATAAAAAGAAGTTAGTAATTGTTTTCGCACCATTTCGTGTACTTATGACTACCGTACATATATATATTTGTATATTCACACTACCGGACGCACACGAGCATACATGAATGTTAATATATGGTAATTACTAATTATTTTTCATGATAATAGATTAGTGAAACGGTTTTTATTCTCATGGTTTAAACGAATCATTCTGCGTTTGGCGGACGTAAAACGATAATTTGTGTGCACATAAACGTCTACGAGTTATAGGTTAGGTTAATAGGTACAGAAAAAATCGAATCGACCAATATAATATACGTTTTCCCGTGGACGAGAAAACAACGCACTTAAAAATCAATAGAGGCTATTATAGCTGTTGTGAGGCACGTATTAAATTTTATTGTGAATATAAATGGATGGCTACTCAACAATTGTATCGTTTTCGACGACATAACATAGTTAAAAAAAGGGTGCAATAAAAAAATATTGCAATATCGATTTTCAAAACAGTTTACCAATTTTTATAGTCGGTTTTTATGGATTACTACGGCGTACACACTGCTGGGGAGTCGTGCGTTGATAAGTACGAAATAAATGTTATCGCAAGACTTAAATAGGCAAAGGAAGGCGAAATTTTTTTTTACAAAAAAGTTTTTCCGATGATTCGAATTTTTGCAGGGGTTAAAGTGAGGGGAGACGTGGGACGCGCCTCAGTGACGCTATACCTCTGACCAATTGTTGGAAATGAACGCTGGAACGCTCAAGCTGAAACAATGGTTATTTAATTACTATATTCGTTTAGGAATTAAAAATTACTTTTCAAAATGTACGTTAATTTTTTTTTCCCAAACGATTTTCCAACACACATTGGCCCGTGACAGATTGTTCCATCCGCAAATAATTGAATTCAAAACTGATCAAAACAGTTGTAAATAACGAAGTACATCGTGAGTATGTTTTAAACGATTTTAAGACGGGGTTATGGCGAATACACCAAATAAAGACTAAAACAAAACCAATTAAAACTGTATTACCAATTTTACCGATTTCCAAAATGTTTCAACCACGATTGTTCGTATATATTTATAGATATTCATGTACATTATTCAAAACGTATTTAAGTATCTCGACAGAAAATTAAAAGGTTTTTTGAAACTGTAATAAATCTACAAACTTCAAAACTCTGTAATTTGTTAAACAATGTCATTAATGTTTCTAATTCCGCACGAAAATTCATTTGATTCTTCTTAATTGTTTGAAAAATTTCAAACATAGCGATCATACATGGCCAAAACTCGATCATAATGAGCTGGTGTACGTAACATGAAAAGATCGATAACGTGCACTCAGATCCTATAAACATACATTGAAAATGAAACGAACGGTAAACACCCTGTGAATAAAGAACATATTATCCTTATAATCATCAACGATTGCATAGAACGTTCCAAAATCTTTTGATATAATAGTCCTCCCTGCAAATTTTTCCCAACTTTAAGCCCTGAGTTTTTGCCCGACGGTGTTTAATACGCGTGGAGAGAGCGCAGAAACCGTATTCGAACAACGGTACAAATTCAACTTGAACAGAGACGAAGAAACATTTGAAACGTATTGCGTAAAACAAAAATTAATGGATTACCGCTTTTGCAGCGTAAACCTAGCTCTAATAAATTAGAAAAAATATGTTTCTTTTTCTCTTAGTATAATTGAGACATTTCACTTCTCAGTAGTGAACGGTTAGCACACTGAGCCATTAGTTCGAGTGAGGTCGTAAACAAACATGCAGTATTTAAACGAAACGCAATAAAATATCCATCCCTGTTTTTTATATTTTTTTTATGCGTTTCCGGATGGAATTTTAATGTGTCTGGAACGGAGCTGGTATGAAATTTTTTCAGCCGCTAAGAGTGTTTGTCGGACCCTTTTTCTGTTGTACGAAATATTATTGTTCCTCGAAACAAACGCGCAGGGGTACACGTATATACGTAAGATGAAAATGTCAACTTAACACGATTTAAAAATAATTTTATAAGTATACAATTTTAGATTGGTACCTATTTAAACTATAGAGGAATGTAAAACGAATAGACTTATACGTACAATAACGGTAACGTTATGTATAACCGGTCGATCAAAAACAAGATGTGTGTAATGTATAAAAATCCGTGTCAATTGGAATTCGCTAAAACGCAATCTTTTAATGTCGCGATAAGAAAACTGAAAATAATACATGATTCGACATTAATAAATAGCGTTAAAACTAAATGAAGTCAACGATTATTTGCAGGTGCCTTACGAGAGGCGTATTATGAAAAAGATTAAAAAAATTAAAAAATGTTTAGTACGAGTTATAATTAGTTTAATTACTGTAAGATCTACTGCAATTTAATGTATACAACTGCAACAGCAACGAACACTCGTATTTTGAATTTCAATAACATGCATAAAATGCATAATAATGCGGTTAAAAATTGGTGAAAAAACACATTTTTTTTCTTCGCGAACAATTAATTTTAGTATTACACGAGGATATTGCTGAAATGCCGAATAAAAAACGAGAATTTTAAAATAAGAACATTATGTGTTAGTTTTCATTCAAACGGAATACATTTCCGTTTTTCACAATTTACGTTTTCTTTATTCATACCTCCGCATTCGTACGGCTGAGAATAGAAATGATATTACAAGCATGCTAGTATATGGTATTGTATTCGACTTACAAGCGTTAGTTTTCAATTAAAATTCAAGGACAATTTTAAATCTATTACGATTCATAACTAATAAGTCTCGTCTCACGATGTCTGACGATTAAGCGCTCTTAATCGCATTAAAAAATGTTTACTGAAACTCATTTGAAAAGCTTTGGCGTAGCTTTGGGTGTACCGCCGGTCCGACATATTAAATTTGTAACAAATATCTTACGAAAATAAGAAGTAACGTAGTCTACGCATTGAAACGTTCGAAACTTAATGATATGTTTAAACGCGAAAATTCTTAAAACACGTCGGGTTCGAAAATAAAGTTTTGCAGAATTTCGACGTTGAATACACGTTCAAAGACTTTAGCCGAGTTAAGCACATTTTCTGGAGACATTGTTACTAGTACGGTTTCTTCTCGTAGACGACGAGAATTAATGTTTCGACAAGACGTTTTTCCAATAAGAACGTGTCTAACGAACGCGCTAGACACGCAGATGTCCCTAAGAATGGTCAGGTGATCGCGAAAGTCGTACAAACGGTATTAATTTAAACGTAAAAATTTCGAACAACAGTCGATATTTCGGGAGCAATTGAAATCGTTAAGTATCGCGATATCGTATCGTTCGAACAAACACCATCGGTGTTTTTTACAATACGCTTTCAGAGACTATAATACCGAGCCGGTGAAACTCGTTTGAAAGTTTTATTTATACGCGGACGGCGAATTCTGTTTCAAACGTCGAACGCCTAACGGTGTTGCTTTTTAGTCAGGAAAAGTTTCCAAAAAAAAAACCGCCGAGTCGTTACGGGCGAGACCGTTTTTTCCGAAACGCCGTTCTGTAAATGAGAGTAAAAAACGTTTATCCCTCGCCGTATCTCGTATCGTATATTACGTCGTTTTCGGCACCTTTTTCTTTTTCTATCAACCCTGAAATCGGCGAATAACGCGCATGCTAACGATAGGAGGAAGAGGAGACGTTTTGGGCGAAAACCGCCAACAAAAACGCACGCGACGGCGATTCCGGCGCACATCACACGCCGCTCGCATTTTTTTTTGGCTGCACGGGACATTACAGAACTATTTCCGGGATCCCCGCGACCGGCGGACGGGACGCGAGCGCTCGCAGGGACGACTCGCGGCGTCTGACTGCCAGTCGGGGGGGGAAGAGTGGCCGGCAGAGTGCCGACGTCGAAAGCGTGGGCGCCCCCGCGAGCTTGCCGGCACGCGGACGGTTCGCGTTATTAAAAGCGGAAAAAATAAAACCGTTCGTCTGGCCGCGAGTCTCGCACCGCAGACGGACGACGTACAATATTATACAGCACCCGTCGTCCCGCCGTCCCGGTACGATGACACCGACGACCCATCGGCCTTGACGGGACCGTCTCGAGCCTTTTTTTTTTATAAACGCTGTCGAGTCGTGTATCGAGAATCGATGGGGATTTCGATTGATAATCGAGCGATACTGAAAAAATGTCGTTTTCAAAAAAAAAACAATTCTCGAAACGTATTTATTTTTAGCATCGAGGCTGGTGTGTTCGCCGTAGTTGGAGTCCGCTCGTCTCCATTACCAGCTAACCTCACCCGGTTCCTCGTAGTAGTTCGTTGGATCCGCATCGGTTATCCTCCATTCCATCGTATAGTGTACTCTTCTTCGTGTCATAAGACGTGGCCGATCGTGTTACTTCGTCATCGTTCTTACCGAGTGTTTTCCTGGTTTCGCTTATATCTAGTTTAAATTAATACCGTTTCATCGGTTCTCCATTCCGTCCGGCACCACATTTCGAAACTTTCGTTTGTTCAATTAATACCCGTGATTCTGGCCATTATTCCTAAACTAATCCATAACCTAACCCAGCACAACCGAACTCGAAACCGAATAAAAAATATCTCCAACCGTGTTCATAAAACGACGTTCGGTACGGACGGCGGCGTCCGGTTAGGCGAGGCGTTCCGGACGTTTTCGCGGGAAACGGCGCGGCGCCGAAATAGTGTAGCGAAAGCCCGTAAGTTTTATTTAAAAATTTGGTTTTCGATTGTCTTGACGACTAATTTTACTAGTTCAACAATTCACTAGCGTGTGTTAGTATTCAATATTTCTGTTATCTCGATCGCGTAAAAATGTCTCGATCACTAATATTTCGACTATCGAAATCGTTGCCAGCCTCGAGACGTCCTGCGACGGTCGTAAAATAATCGTACTTAAAACGCGCGCGATGTTTTAACGCTGTGAAACGTTGATTTCACTTTTAACAAGCCGTTTGAAAACCGTTTGAAAACCGTTCGAACAAAACGACGTTTTATATGCAGCAGCTTTGACAGTGATCACGTCGCATAGTGCGCGCTCGTGAAAAATAAAACGTTCTCGGTACTGTTTTACCGAGGAAAACTCATCGGATAAGATATCGAATAAACCATTTATCGGTTATGTCACGACTTGATTACACTAATAATAAAAAAAAACCTTTTTTTGAGCTTATTCCATACGTCGACGAACCAAACTGTTTATCGCTATGACGTTTTGCGAGACGTCGTTCTACCCGAAAAATTGTTTACGAAAAACGTTGAAAAAAAAAAAACGTCATTGTAAATCAATACGTGTTATCGCTACTCGCAGAATCTAAAATTAAAGTTGGCCGTCGTTAAAAACATACAAAAAATCATGACGACAAATCATTAAAAAAATACAATTCGAAAAATACCGTACTCGTGTTTCTTCTAAAAAATGAATTGAAAGTACATCAGTTTTTTTTCTACGTTTTCGCCGTACTCGGGGACGGGTTCCTGAAATGTTCGAACACCCCGGGCCTGAAGAAACTAAAATTCGTAAAAAAAAACAACTTTACTACGCACAATTTTACCACCTTTTAGATTTCGAATCATTATAAATTTGCGTAATTTTTATAGGATAACTCTACTATTCAAATTTTTACATCGTAGGTGCCATTTTTTATTCTCAAACCTTTGAACGCTTTGTCTGTTAACAACTCGTCGTGACATTTTGTCAGTACGCGCCGGGAATTTTCAAACCAAAAACAGTAAAATCAGTGCGAACGAAAAACGAATGAAAACGAAAAGAAAACCAGACGACGTAATATTACGGGATCGTCTGCGCTGACGTCCGAAACGAACGCTGCTCTGCTCAAACGCGCCAGAGGAAATCGTCGACGAAATCGACTTTCTGAAACGACAGTCGTTGATTCGCGCTGAAGATGACAACATAGTTGTTGAAATACGTATACGCAATAAAAAGTGTATCATTTTTGTGATTTCGGGTTTATTAAATTTAGTGTAAACAGTCACAAGTGCTCAAATTTTAATCTTAGTATATATTATACGTTTAAACAAATCGCGGTGGCGACGTGACTTTATACGCGTGTATGATATACACACGTCGCGAGTATACACTTCCGAGGGATTATGCCGTAATAAAAAGCGCATTATTTTTATACGTTAACGTTGGTTTGAGAGTGTTGTATTATATTCACATGAAACGGCCGGGAAACGCGCACAAAACAAAAATAACGACGACAGCAGCGATGAAAAGTCGCGGCTTGCGGTCGGCAGGGATCGCGTTGAGAGGATGAAAACCCAGTTGGGCACGTGGCTATACGCGGGATAGGGAAATATTCGCGTACGGGCAGAAGAAGAAGATGAGGTTCGATACGGATAACAACAGTTCGTACGAGAACAAAGCACAAAGCACACGCGCGCAACGATTGTTTTGTCCGGAATGTGCGTGGGACGAGAAATAGAAAACGTGACAAACCGAATATAGGCGTGTGCACGTAAAAAAATAGGTAGTGTGGCGTTTCCTCGAGCCGAGTTTCCGTTATTACAATATTACTACTTATTTAATAAAATCATCAACAAATCGCACGTCGACACTGTACGCGGTTTAAACGTACGACGACGACGACGCGTTTACCGAATGAAATAGAGTACCGGACTCGACTTTTCGCCGTGCGGTTTCAACACTACGAGACCTCAAAAGTAACGCGCGATTCGCTCCGAACAAATAATAAGTTTTCGTTTTAAACTAAACACATCATTACAGACCTTCGATACGATCTCCCTGCTCGTCTATACACGATCGCCGTCGTGTTTCAGCAGTGGCGGCGCGAGGTAAAATTTATTTGTGGGCGAAGTAGACTTAAGAGGCCCTTTTTTGGCCATATTTTTCTATGGTTAGTTATAAGTCCCTTTGGAACGCGAGGCCCTTTGAGGTTCGAGGCCGTGGGCGATGGCCCACTTCGCCCACGCCTAGCGCCGCCACCGTGTTTCGGGAGCGTTTGAATGGGATGCTCCGTCTTTGTTGAGTTTGCGGATCCTTCGGCTCACCTCTTCATTTAGTATACACACAGTGAGTTGGGAAAACGGATCCCTCTGAGCGGTCCCTTCAGTTTTGGAAATAGTCCGGGGGGACTTGAATGCGGCACGGTGGGTGTTTGACGAGGCGTTCCTATCCGTATTTCTCCAAAACGGCGACGACCATAAGGTGCTCCGATATGCGGCCTCGCGTTATCATATGTTTTGTAACATTCCTGGTGGCAATTTTTCGGCGTTTCGTAGTGATCTCCGGTTACTGCCGATCTCGATCGGTGACAATCATCCCAAGTTCGTCGTGAGCGAAAATCATCGTTCGTAGATGGTCGGCCAACACTCGTACGACCATCGCTGACGCCATCCTCGCACCGTACTACGGTGTCCGTTCCACGCACACTTTGTTTAACGCGGCACGAATTTCAGGCGAACCGTTTCGATTTTAATGTATGCGCGCGCGAAAACAGAGCCAAAGAATCGTTCTCACTTTCGTTATCGCTCTCTCGCGCATCGTTATACTCTGCTAAAACAATTATAAAACCGAAAACTTCAAAGCTGGATACTAAAATCAGCTGATAATGTCACGTTGCGAGACAGCTTTAATAGAGCGCGATTACTTTTGGGACAACCCTCGTACACTGCAGGGTGTCGCGCGATACACGACCCGGAAACTGGGATTTGCAGGACGAACGGGACGCGAGCGGTTAAAAGAGACGCTACCGATTGTCCTCCCGAACTCTCTTCAGCAGCAGCCGTCATGACCGTTTACATTTTTACAGTAGGAATAGTAAAATACGAACGGACAATTTTCCACGCGGGTTTTGTACATGTCGACTGTCGTACGATAGGGCACAGTTACGTGGACGGCGAAATTCGCGCGAGTTCGATAGTTTCACGAGTGAAAATCGATCGAACGAGAATGTCCGAATTTCAGACGTACCAGCGAAACTGCAGTGCGAACCGCACGCCTGTGCAAACGCGAACAAAATTGATTATAAACATACGAATCAAAACTTCGGCGGCGAATCGGTTTTTGAAATCCGCTACCTCTGTTCGTTCCTAAAAATTTATGGAAATTTAACAGTCCTCGCGTGACACCGTGTAACACAATAAGCTAGAACTAAGTACACGGCAGTTCGTAAAATTGTATACGAAAAAAAAAAAAACGTACGGTTCGAGCAAAGAAACCATTTCAATGACGGCACATCGGAGTTTCGTTATGTATGAGACTTTCATTTATAGTACGTTATAACAAAAAAATAACGAGATAAAATACTCAGTTTCTTACTGAAACTAAAATATTACGATCCGAACACAATGCGCATTATCGACAGCAAATTTGTGAGAAAAAAATACACACTTTCACGCGCAAACCAACGACTAAAACGGGTAACGAAAAAAAAAACGTAAATTATACGAGGGATACTCTACGATGCACTCCAGATTATATAGATCGCATTGTCGTCTTTCCTACGACGGATCGAATCGAGAGATTTTTAAAACCAAAGCGCACGAAAATAAAATGTTTTCGTCAGAGGGAACGTGATCAGCACGCGACACGACCGCATTTTTTATGTGACCGTGAGACGCGTTTCAGATTTTTAAGAACCCTCCCTACGTCTGCGTAATTCGAAATCACTCTGAAAACATTCGTTATCGAATAAAATACGGTTTCTACGAAAAAATCACGCGCAACGACAACGAGAATTTACGAGAACTGCGAAATATGTGGTTTTATTTGTTATCTGGCGCGCGCGTTATGTGACCCGCATTAACGCGTGGAAAAAAACCGTACGCGAATTCTCAAACCGTTTCCCGACGATTTACACTGCTCGAGTTGATAATGTTATCACGTTAAACGCGAGTTATTTTCACTTTTAAAAACATGTGGGTGATATTCCTGGCTATTTATACGTCGTGACGTCAACAATCGCTGCACTAACCCGTCGTTAGTGACGTTAAATTTGACAACACTGTTGCAGTTGACGTTTCGCTCACGAGAAAAAAAATAATTATAATAATAACACTAATAAGGATAAAAGAAGGATGAATACGACGAACACGCGTTTCCTATATCGCCCGTGTTGCAGACGCGTAGTAGTTCGGCGTCGTCGCTATGGAACAAAATAAAAGAAACCCAGTTTAACTATTTTACATCGTTACTTTTTCATGTTTTCGACACGGTAAAATGACATCTATGAATCTGCAGCCGTTTCAAAAAACGCGCATCGCCCGTCAACGAACGACGACGATTTTTGAACTTGTGAAATCAAACTTGTGGTTCCGAATTCGAACGACGAATTCGTTGTGCCGAGACAGCGTTTTAAAAACGTCCGGATTTTAGCCGCGTTTTCATACGATACTACGTTTTCTAAAATGTAGATAATAAAAAGAACAGAACGAAGGATTTTATTAAAGCACAGACAGTGTGTTGTTCGTGGGCATAACGTATATTATTATTACGAGTGCGTTATCATCGTCATTATTAGACCGGTCTGTAGAGAATTATGTCAGTGTGCTGCTGTTGCGGTCTGGACGACGTTGTCGATTTAATAATATACACACGACTACGTACACAGTGCAGTACATACGCGTAGTAATTTTTTATTTTTTAGACAAACGATCCGGCACATAAACAAGAAAAAAAAAACAAAATACGAGGAACTTAACTAAATTACCATTGCGGCCCGATGACAGTTATGTACATAATATCATTTTTATACACAATATCGTGATATGTCTACGCGGTGTAATACCTGGTTAAATGAGTTTTTTTTTGTTCAATACGCTAGCTAGCACGGTAGGCGATCGGGTACATAAAGACGTATTTTTCTAGACATAAATATGTTCCCCGTCGTATATATCGCGTCGGTTTGACGAAAAAAATACAAAAATATTACCGTGTATTATACGTGTAAGACTTCACGAAAAACTAGGCGAGAGGCCAGACTACCTGAGCTGTAGGAGAAAAAAAAAAACGTCCTCCTAAAAAAGAGCGGTAGATACACTTGTTGATACGTTTTTGTTGTGATACAAAAAGTAGTAATGTTGTGACTAAATGCGGACAATAAACGACGAATAATTGCCTACGTACGATGCTAAAGTTCCGAGGAAATTCGACAAAGTTTTATGCAATAATTGTAAAAATTACATTATGGTAATAGAAATACAAATTTTTTTTCAACAACCGAATAGATAGTGAATTTTTCTACATTACAGTATGTTGATATTTTCAGGCGTGTTTCGATACAACCGATATTAATTACTTACGTCTAAACGCAATACGAATTTAATGGGATCCGAATTATGATGTTCAACAATTATCAATTTTTAATTGTTAATTTCAAATTATTTAAAAATGTCAACATCGAATCAAAGGTACTTCAGAGTTTTTGGAAAAAAATTTAGTGTGGAACAGTAAAACTATAAATTGTGACGGTTTTAAATGTTATAAGAGCATAAAAACCGCATCGGTAAAAACGAAAGATTAAAACGCATAAAAATATTTTTTTTTTTCAATTTGTTTGTTTCTTGGACAGTAGATATTATACTCGGGCAAAGTAATAACGGAAAATGAGGGTTTTCGACTTAAAAACAGTCGGTTTTATAAGGCAATAACTCAAAATACGTTCGGGAAATCAATTTTCAAACTTTGAAACAAACCACGATTTAAAATATAATCTCGAGGGTACGTATAATTAGTACGACACTTGATGATTTTATCGTGACCATAATTATCACTATCTTCACTATTTCGTGTGGTTACAAACTGAAAGAACACGACTGATCAGAACTTTTTCTAGCGATATATATATATACGGTTTGATTGCACTACGTATTTTCAAAATATTAATGTTCTGACTCTGAGAATTCGTTTCAGGGAATAATATAACCATAGAAAACAAAAAAACCTATTTCGTTTTACGGCCAAATTTTGCGCGTATTAAGAATCTAACGAAATTTATTTTAACGAATATATTTTTTACTAAAACTAGGACACAGATGGCAAAGCAAAAAAAAAGGAATTCAGCAACACCGAATCCTCAAAAACGAAATTTTATTACTTTTGGCCTTATTGTCGTATACATACAGCGCTACACGTATCAGCTGTAACAACATACGAATACGCGTGTTACAAAGATCAACGTTTTAACAGTGTTTTCGGCAGGCATAAAGATTTGCATCGCACGTTATGCCGTTTAGAGTATTGAAATTATAGGTTACACAAATCAGTAAATTACTATAAATATTGGCCATTTTCTGTGTAAAAATCAAAAACAACACCGACGGTAAGAACGGAGTTAATGATAATGGTTTTGTTGCGATTTAATGGAGTGCCGACGGATAATATTGTGTGAGGCGATAGATGTATAGCGTACATATTATAAACGGAAATTCATCATTAAACCGTTTATCGTTAAAAACAAAAACGGATTCGACAAAAAAACGGTCACTATAAAACGGTTTAAAAAGGTTTTAAGTTTTGAAGAGCAACACATTTGGAGCAGCTGCGCCCGCCCCGAGCCTCCATAAATCCACCATATTTTTTACCTACTTTGGCTTGCGTCCAATGCAACAGAATCTGACGGCCGGATTAGCTCGAACGCGCATCCACTCGGGACCGGTTTCCGTTTAAATAATTACGTACAAACGTAGGAAAATTACAAATTTAAAAATTGCCGAACGTTCGTGACGTTCGATGATGGGAACAGTACTATTATTTTAATCGACGAGCAAACAATGAACTTGTTTTTATGACGCGGGCCGATAAATAGTGTTGATATTGTCGAAAAAAACAGAAAAGACGAAATACGGGTTTGCAGTTTCGCGAGTGGATTTCAATGGTGTTCCCCGATATTGTTATAATCGGGTATATAACGCTCAAGCATATTTTACGTCGTCACTCATTAGTATTGTGATATTTCACGTAAAAAAAAAAAATGTAATTTTAACACAACGCGATGTGGAGATAATGTCCGTAGAAAAAAGCGATAAAAATTAATACGGGTAATGAAGTAAACGATGTCTTACGCGCACACATATTATTCGACCGGGAAAAGAGCATCAGTTTGACCTGCAGATGTATTTTGTTACGTTGTTTTTTAACTGCGCGGAAACAATGGCACGATTTTAATAAAATTTATCTCTATTTCCGGTTAGCTGTTATTGCACACCACAATGTGCCAATTAAATTCGTCTGCAACCCACCACCGAGTCTCGGTCGTCCATTGTTGTACGAGTCTCGCAAAACCGTCGTCGAGTTATGAATGAATCGCATCGTAATCGTATGTGCATATTGATACAACACGAATGTCGAATCGTACGACTTGTACGGTGACAAAAAATTATTCGGGACAAAAAAAATAATCAACATAATTATGAACAGGTACGATGATGATAACTCGTGATACTCCGAATGGCGGCAAGTTATCGCGCGTAAGCTGGTTGTCAAAAAGAAGGTCGGAAAATTTTCGATAACACGCATGAAAAATTTGTACGACCAAACTTGACAAAACCGGAAATTTTACACAAATAATAGACATTTGTCGTCATCACACACTGCACCACAGTTTTATACACGCACAGTTTTGGAACGGTTTCATCTGATCAGCTTATTATATTGCTTGGCCAAAAATCGATAAAACATTACAACACAACTTCGCGCTTTAGAATAAATATGTCCCTCAAATGTACATTTTAGTATTTATAATCAACGAATTTCCAAACTTAAACGACCAAATTTGACAAAAACATAATATAAGTAAATATATTCAAATAGGTATTCTGAATTAAATTTGTTTAGTAGGTGATTTTGTGATTTTTATTCACGAATCGGACTTGACTCGATATTAGGCATATAACGCAACCCACGAGAACATTTTTAGGTAATTATAATTTCTTTTTGTGCAATCGCTGGCAAGGACAATCAATTAAATAGCGACTTTTACTCATACTTACAGATTATACTGCATTATAACTTCATCTTTTGCAGTTCGGTCAAAACCGAAAGCGTTAAAAAAATCATTTTTTTTTTGTAAATTATTCCAAGTGCACTCAATAATGCATAGTATTATGTAAATGTACTATTTAAGTCTTTCAGAAGGAATTCCGGATAAGTTTTTATGTTTAAGTATTCAAGTGCTCGTTTGGAATAACTTTCCATTCAATTCATTCGAACGCGCGCTTATTTTGAATACTAATTATTCTAAAAAAAAAAAAAAAAGGGAGTAATTTTATAAGACTGCAGTCTCGACGAAAAAAATCTGTCGCCGTCGCCTGTCCGGCAGAGCTCTTATACAGACTACGCGGCGCGGCGGTAGTTTCTTTTTTATATTTTTGATTTATTTACACGGGAAACTCAAATCCTCAAAACATCCCTTCGAAATACAGTTTTCTCACGAGAGCCAAATACTTGGACGATACGAATTACACGATTATTGTTTCGGACATCCGCGACCAGCGTAGGTGGACGAGGCAATTATTAAATTGGTTCTACAGCGTCCGAGGCAATAACTGAATGTAGGTATACAATACGGTTGTTGTTGCTTTAAACCGAATTTATACATATTTAACTATACCGATAACCTAAATGCAAGATATATGTATATAAACCGTAATTGATCATCAGCAAACGTGTACCAATCGATTAGTTTTCTAATAATTAGGTATACCGTGCAGTAGGCATGTACATAAAAACTAACGTTGTTTTCAGAATTTTTACGAGAATCACATAAATGCTATCGTTCAAACCTACGGACCGCGAAAATATGAACGATAGCGAATCAGATAACGAAACTAGGACGATATTAACGAAAACAGTTTTGTGTACGATATAAACGTCCATATAGGTCACATAAAGTTATCGCCAGATTGATAAAAGGGCACAACATGTTTAGCAAAACTATTTTAATAAATGATAAGTTGTTATAGTGAATTTGAAAAAATAAATAAATACAAAAATTGGATTACCTAAACTTGTTTACAAAAATAAACTATCGAAATCTAAGAACGCTGTACTGAGTACATATATCTAATATGAATGACAATACGGTTGTATAGAAAAACAACTGAAAAAAATAGTTGTTAACCCAGTCGTTATATATAATCTAAAGAATCAAAAAAGAAATTTTCTTGTTTATTTTTAACGTTCCTAGAAACCGATCATCCGTTGAATGTAAATAGCAATGTAGGAACCGTCTGTATAGTAATTTATATAAAATTTATTTGACTAAAACAACGTTACCTACCATCAGTTTATGTGTGCATGATCAAACTTAAACGTGTATAAACTTTCAGAATTAACAGTAACATCGGTTGTGGCTTTTGAAACGTTTTGAATCTCGTACAAAAGTGTCGAAAAAATTGAGAAAAACGTTTCGGTCGCGCGTTGATTCAAGTAAAAAAAAAATAATTTTCCACTTTTGGGTCGAAACAAAATGGATATTTGTGGAGTAGATAAAAAAAAAAAAAAAACGGTACCACGGTAAATATGCAGTAGCGATTACGCTTTGGGTTGGTCATTGGTTTCAAAGTGGCGATTTGTCCGTATTATTTAATATTTGAAAGCAAAGATAAATCATTAAAATCGAAAAAAACGGTTAGCCATTAAGTCCTGGGTGTAAATAAAAAAGATAGCGATTTACTCCTATCATACATACGAAAAAAAAAAAAAAAAAAAAAAATAGTGTATTATACCTAGAAAAACTTTTTTCAATCTTTTGTCACGTATTAAATTAATTTAGTAAATAAAATTTTGAAAACGACATAATTTTTTATAATGATAGTTTAATAGGTTTTCAGTTATGACGCCGGATTTGGCGAAATCCCAACTTTTATGCGGTATTCAACGTCACGATTGGAGCACTACCGGAAAACGTCATTACGAACCTGAAAATTTCAAATTTTTCGCCGTAAAATTCTCGGTTTTTTTTTTTGGTTTTTGGGGTGAAACACGAAAAGTGTGCAAAATTTCAAAAAATGCTTCAACCGAAACGCCACCGGAGTCCATAAACCTTTTAAAAGAGTCATTGACTGTGAAAATCGGAGCATTTATACTATAAAAAAAGTTGTTGAGAAAACATCATAAAAAAAATCGTCATGACCGAGTCACGGACACGGCGGCCGCGGAGATCCGAAAAGGAAAGTGAAGCGAAGAAAGGGAACGTGCGGCCACGATTACCTCGATGAGCAAAAAAAAAAAAAGCGATTTAATGCTCAAAAAAATAATAAATTTGCGCAAATAATTGGGGCACCGAAAAAAGATTTGTAACAGATGCTTCAGCGAAAATAGCGTTTTAAGAGAAGATTTTTTTTTTTTTGGTTTTAGCACACGACCTCCTTCAATTCTTTTACTCTAGTCTATATATCAGTGTCGTACCTGTGGCGAGGCCGATTCGCTTCCCCTCCGTGGCCCGTGTGTAATCAGCATAATATACGTGATTTTGATTTAGTGTTTTTACAGTAAAACCTTTTTTGTAAAAAGTAAAACTAATGACGATAAACTCTGGACACTACACAAAAAAAGCTGTTTCCCAATAAACAAAAATATTGACTGCAATAGCGTGTCCATTAATAGTATTGTCTCTATTCTTATATGACGTTCGTCTCTACACTGTACGAAAGGGGGCAAAACAAATGTCGTCGCTCCCATACACCAATCGGAAGGAACTATATGGTACGCCACTGGTCTACAGTATATGTTTTTTACTTATTCAGTGGCGTGTCTAGCTTAATTTTACGGTGGTTACGAAAATAAGGGCCCTACTAAAGGAAGGGAGACGCGGAGCTATGAGGCTAAGCCACTTATATGGCCCCCCAAAAAAAATTGTAACAAATCCACGTTGAATAGACAAAAATACACTTTATAAATATCGAATCTTTTGGCATTAGCAATACGAAATATCATACTAATCGCTCCAATGACTGTACCCAAAGTGATTGGTTTAAGTACTTCCAAGAAAAAATTTCTTAAAATTAAAAAAAATAATCAATTTCCATTCGTTATTATTCCGTTAACGTTGTGACTCGTGAAAGGAGCTGCATGATGATTTATGTATACCCGATGTGTATATTTTAAAAACTGCGAATTATGTATACAGACTATAAGTCTAATAACTCAGTATTCGAAAAGAAACATATTCTGTGACACTCGTTCTCTTTTGAATAAACAATTTATAAACTATTAAACGACGCGCATTAGTATATAATACAAATGTACAAGTTTCTCAAAAATAACATTTTTTTTTTGCTGAAATTTAACAACACTAACGTAATACACAGCGTTATTATATGCGTGAGGGTGTCAATACGCGTAAAACAATTATTATTATTGCGACGTCGAAACTTATCGCGCCGCTAACAACAATGATTCTACAACTTTTAATAACTTGAATGCGCGCGCGAAATGTCGGCGTGAAAATTTATGAAATTGGACGTGGAAAAAATTCGAAACGATCATTAGACTATAACACCGTAAATGTGAGGAGAAAAAATTAGTTTTTAGTGCTACACGAAAAACGAAATCAGCGCTGAAAAGGACAAAAAGAAGAATGTACGTATACACCATACTAGCTGTCACCCGGGATTCAGTCGGTCGTAAATGAATTCCGAATTTGAAAATTTCCGAGTTACACAAAATTTGGAAACCCCGTTGCACCGGCTCGAGGGAAGAATTTTGATAAACCCTCGGCGCTCGTCTCCGTTGCACGGGGAACCACAAACGTCGAACCCCGTTTTCATCCCCCGAGAAAAATCCTTTCTTGGTGCGCCCCTAACGCGTCGCTTGAGGGGTTGCACGAAAACAACAAAAGTCCCTGGACCCGGCGGTCCGGTCTGGGCGTCGATGAGTGAATAAGGGCTATACGTATATTGTACGCGTGGGTGGATTCGCGGCCACCCGACGGCACTACGAAATTCGGCACTTGTGGCACGAAACTAGGGCCATCGTTTGATTTCACTTATTATTATTTCTCGTTCCGCGATTATTTTTTCAAAAAAAAAACGCACGCGTATATTTTTTACTTTTGACGTTAACTGTATTATTTGATCCCGCGTGTGTGTGTGTGGTGCGCAAACTGTTGCTGTAAACGACCAAACGAAATCCACAAACGCGAACTCGGGACGGGAAAAACGACGAAAAAAGAAAAATGACGGTCGCGCGTAAAGAAATAAAATATAGGACCGCGCCGAAATCGCCAATGTCGCGATGTCCTTGATCCGTTCGCTTACGGTCGTCGCGCACAAGGGCGTCGCGCGATTTCGTGCGCGTTTTTTTTTTTCGTTTAATTCGGCCAGCGTCAAGGCCGGTCATCGGACTTAATCATTACCTATCGTGTTTATCCGTTTTAAACGCGTAAAAATGTCCTATCGACGACGACGACGACGTAACTGTATTCGTGTAAAAAAAAAGTTATAATTTTCTATAACGCTCGGTGATGTTTTCGCAAATTCTTTCCACGTTCCATTTTTGAAAATCTGCTCGCTCAACTCAGTCGTTATACATTCGATTCACATCGTATGACATACTCCGAGAACGGTAACGTTTCTTTTTCACCGTAATTAATTCCCGATCGGGAATTTCATCTAAACTTGTGCGCTTTTGGGGATCACTCGAAAATAATCGAAATTTACAAAAAAAAATTTCAATACTTTCAAACGGAGTACTTCGAATTGCTCTCCAGCCACTTATTGATGAGTACACGCTGACGGCCGAACCGTGTTAAATTGATATCGAGTTGTTGTGTCATTAGAACCGGCCCATTTTTATCGGCCCCTAAGCCAGCCCATTTTCAACAAAATTTAACCAAAATGAGGCGCGGCCCACAACTTTTTGAAAAGCTAGGGACGGTCAATTTCATACCCCTGCATCCAACCCCATCCCCCCCAATTGACGCCCCTGAAATTATTGATATTTTTTGTAATCGGCGCGCTAGTGTTCAAAAGTATAGTCATCATAATTTTTATAACTATCGTGAGAAAACCATTTGAAACTTTATTTAGATCGTGCTAACGTGGGTTCTAAATCGAAAATTATAGGTTTTTGCGAAATTATAGGTACTGCGAAAATTATTAAAAAAAAATTGTACATTTCGTGAGGTATTTCAACTGAAATTTTGGCCAGGTCGCACTGGGTTTTGTGACGCAAATAATACGGCAGTTCTACAAACGAATAGGATTTGAAGGGTTTTGCTCCGATTTCCGGTTCAAAAAAAACGGTTACAACGTCTACTATATTTATGTTTATTACGCGACGAATTTTGAAAATATTTGTTTTCAAAGCGACAAATATAATAATGAGACTGTTGAAATCGCGACCGAACGACCAACATATTACGAAAACTTATTTCGGTGCGTGTGAAATCATCTTGTAAACGTAACGGTGTTTCGGGTCTGTATACCAAAAAATAAAAAAAAATCCATGGAAATATATTATAACGACGTTTTTCAAAATGTGTTGGCGAGACAGAAAACGGTCCGTTTACGACGCTGTCAGAACAACGACAAAGTGAGGCCACCAACTGCGTCCAACACGCGACGTTTCTCGATAACGTCCACGAGTTTAGAACCCATTTTCGGAACGAGTGTTCGGAAAAATACAAACTCGACGTCGAACTCAAGGCGAATCGTTGTTCGGGACGTGAAAAATAGCCATTAATAATATTATTTTTCAAAATTTTAATTCACGCACAAACAATAGAACTTTACGCACCGCGTAAGTATGTATAATACGCACAGAGAGGTGCATTACACGCGCGCGACACAAACACAATGTACGATAATAATGATAATAATTTGAATAATATTATGAATTTTTTATTTTTCATTATTATCTCGATAGACATCTCTCGAACGCGTCACACGGTTTTAATTTTTCTTTCAAGGACAAACTGCCGACGCGCACTGCATCACCCCGCGTATATAAATAACACTATAATACGGCGTTTGTGCACGCATACGGCTCATGTGTGGACGAGGATGACCCAACCCGAGAACAACGCACATTATCAATATAATAATACGGTAAAATATAGCAGTGAACACACAAATTATGATAATAATCAGCATCAACGGCGTGCGATACGCGGAGATCGGGATGTGCGAAAAAAAAAACAGAATCCGAACATTTTTAACGTCGTCCGCGTTCGGGTCAAAAACAGTACGCATGTTTTGATGAACAATATATAATGTGCAACGAGTCTCGTAATATGTATGTTATATTACCTCAAGAATTAACGACGTTGGGCGAGTCGGTGAAAAAAAATTAAACTGCGATAAGTTAAGATGTAATGGACTTGACTGAGTTAAAAAAAAAAAAATGTTTATCGTTTACCATTTTTTCTAAGACAAGTCGGACACCGTTTCGGTTTGAACGTTAACTTTTTTTTTTTGTAATTATGTCCCTATTATACTTCGCAAACCTCGATCGTTCTCGGTATAGAACACGCGCGGTAGATTTATAAAAAAAAACACGTCTTTTGCATTCTACAACGAACACACCGCGTTGTGAGATCGGGGTTTCATTTTCACGACTTTGAACGTACGTAATATTTGAGTAAATATGTTGACATCCTATAGCTCGTACTTCGTGCGATTATTGTGCGAGTCACTTCAAAGCATTGTGATGTATTTCTACTGCTTACGAGAAAAGTATCCAACGGACTTTTTCAAAATGAATCAAAAATATTGGGTACGACGAGTGGAGTTTGTAGTGAACTGGATGCGGCTTGTTTCAAAATATACACCGTGCTGTGCCCTGGTACGCTCGATTCTAGAATTTGGATCGATTATTTCCAATCAAGCGTAGAGGCTCGGTAAACCAACTAAAGATAGAATACAAAGTCGTTTTTCACCTTCGGTAGCGTTTATATTGAACTGAATGGGTAACTGCAGCCCCCCACTGGAAGATGTCTCGAATGCTTAGAATCTTTAAAATCAAGACGTTTTTATAACGATTCGGCATTTATTTAATAAATTAGTGAACGATAAAATAGACTATCCTGAGCCACACTCGCAGTCGAATACAATTTAGAATTCCTAATACAATCACCCGATCCAGCATCTCCCTTAGTAAGTAGTGCCCCCAAGTAAGAACAATTACATTTCAAACGGTCCTTTGTGTCGCCTCCAGCTCCGTCAACAAAATTATAGATTTTGATTGTATTTAGTTGTAATACCACTCGTCGTATCATACGTATGTAACAATGTATATTTGGGGGTTAATAACAATGTAAGAAACCAACTTAAGCAACGAAGACGAGAAAGAATTACTTTTTAAATTATCACACGCCGAATCAAAGAGTGATTAGGTACTTTATTCATTGTTTTGTCTATTATATCTATACGAAATGATCAAACGGAACTTAATGCATAGATTGATTTCTATAATATGTACCGCTATAAAAAAAAAAAAGTTTTACGATCATAAATAAACGGAATACAAATCACTTATAATCTCTCTCAGAGTCATAAGCACTTTTGGATTTCAACCAAAATTGCAGTATTGTTACGTTCCATGCGCCGGGGTGCGCTAAAGGTCTGGTAATTTACCGAGTGCACTATTAGTATGGATCTGGGTCGAGATTGATTGAATTTAAAAAACTTTCCGAGAACCCCCCATTCGCCAAAACATTTTTGCAGCAGTATTTCACCGTCATAAAAACATGTATTTTTTTACACGAAAAGTACGTGCAGAAAAAAAAAAAATTAAAATAATTTCGACTTACCGCGTCGCAAGTCAACCACAACATGTGCACTTCTTTGAACCGCAAAGCCATCACGGGCACGTCGGATCCGTCCACCCGAATTCGTTGCTTCTCAAACAACTCGCTCTTCTGCCTACCTTGCATCAAGTAGATCTGTATGGTCCTGTAAAATTCGAACGGTTTTTCAATAAAACAGCCCTGTATAACGTGTGTCAAATCATAATTGGTCGAATCGGTGTTTAATTTTTATGCACATTTCACGTGTAAAACAAAACGTATGGTATAATCTGCGGTTTAGTCGACTTTTCGTTATACGGTGCGGTAAGGATTTCTAGAGTCGAATTACTATTATTTAACACGGGAACACATTCCCATTTTTGTTCAAACGTATGTAGCTCGATAAAATATTTCTACAAATAAAAGGGCGCATTTATGGCGGCGTTGAGGGGACTGCAGCCCGCTACCGCGAGATTTCGGGAAAATTAAAGACTTCCGATAAACACTATCACAATACATTGGCAAAACGAATAATTTTTACTGAGTAATTTTAATCTTATGTGT
>CM029357.1:51309552-51329017 GCA_017140985.1 Hormaphis cornu
TTTTGTAATGTAGAGAAGAGGAAATTAATGAAACTCCTAAAGGGGGAAAAATACGAAATCATCAGTTATGCCAGAACGGTAAAAACCGGCAAAACGAGCCGCCCTCAAAGATATTTTTATCTATCCGACAGAAAAAGAAAATACCCAAATACGACGAGCGGTTGTGACTCGGAAAGTGAATTACATTACTTATTAACGGCGTTCACGGCGAAGTTGTAGAAGAAATACGCCGCTAGATTACACTAGTTTCGCCGGAAAAGCCAAAATCAAAACTAAACATTTTCTTTTCCATGACGCCATCGTTGTAAAAACCCCAGAGTCGACGCGGCCGTATTATGGCGACAGTTTTTCCGAACACTGAATATCCTAGAGAGCGGTGAAAGAAGAATTAGAGGGAAAAAGCACGCGTTTATTTCGAAATCACAAAGCGGGTTACAGATGGTTATAGTATTATAGGGGTTGGCTGGACGAATTTTAACATCGTCGTGGTGAGAAACATTCGCTTGACGGTCGAACCGTTTCGAAATGAGTCGCGGCGTAAACGAAAATTTAGCACCATTATCGTCGGATGATTGCGCCGCCCTGGACGTACGTTTTTGATTTTATGACGTTTTGCGATTCGCGTACGAGACGTGAAGGCGATGGGATTAAAAACGAAAACCTTAAGGGTCGTTTGAGAGCATCTTGAAAAACCTCCCCGGTAATCCGGACGACTGCGGTTAGGACGGACCGCGGCGCCATCTATCAGCGTTGAACGACGCGAAACGGCCGAGCGCGGAAACCGCAAACTCTTAACAGCCGCCGCACCCGTTCCGCTCCGTCGTTATCGTGTCCGAGTTACACCGCATAACTCGCTCAATGGAAACAATCGCAGTGTTACACTGTGCGCAGTGTGATTAGCGATTCGACAACAGAGTCTTTTTTTTCAAAAAAAAATCGCGATAAGCGCCTTTGCTGGCTACTGCGGATATTCGTTCGGTCAAGCACGTTCTCTGCTGCTGCTGTTAAAAGCCACCACGACGTATTTATGATCTTTTCTCTCTGCGTTTTCTCGTGCGCAAGTAACGACGTTTCGCGTGTAAAACAAAAAACGGGCGCTCGTAAAAAAAAATCATAATAATTTTCTCGACAACGCGGGTTTTCTCGGTAGTACGCGATAATAACGAGCGCGCGACGATCGGTTCCGGCGCGGCAGAGTCCGAGCGCACGTTTCGGACCCGACAGCGCACGTGAGCTGTACACGAGTTATAACAGAGCATAATAAAATAAATCGCAAGTTATACAATGCAAGTTTAATGCTTTCCGCGAAACGATTTCGCGTCTTGCAAAACGATTTTTTATTTTCTCTCTTACAGCGAATCATTTTACCGAATTCATACGACCGAGTCAAACGCGCGGGACACCAGAAGGGCCACCGCGCGTTCTCTCTTCGACTACGGCGGGTCGCAGCGAATTCCGGAACACAATACACACTCTGTGGTTACCGCACGAACGAGAAAAATAACATTTTTTTAATCGTACAAAATTGTGCATGTATACACAACGGTTTATAGATTTCGGGCGTGCGAAAAACACACGGGGACTTGTCGTTTTTCCCGAGCGTTTCAACGTGCGAAACGATGAAAAGAAATCGTTTGCAGACATCGAATTCGATTTCAGTTAATTTCACGGTTAGGGTAACCTACCCGTTGGTCAGAACGAAGTGTAATCGTATTATTCTACGTTTCAACGATGAGTTTCAAGAACGTGCGCCTGGTAGTGGACGATAAAAAGGGTAAAGGAGAAAACAAAAAAAAAATGAAATTTTTACGTACGTTTCAAGCAACGCACATTTGATTGTCTTTCGCGGCGATTCTTTTTATACTCGATTTATACGTCCGCAGTCGGCGGGGCCCAGTACGACTCAAAACTATTTTTTATCGAACGAGCACTATAAAAAACCGCGATTCGCAAATCAAAAACCGACTAGACTTTGAAAAGTCTTGGCTACAGCGCTCAACGCGTGCACTAAAACGGGCGAGAAAAATAAACAACAGTTTTACATACACCGTCTTGCTCAACCCTTTTTATTTTTATTTTTTTTTTGCACACTTAAGACATGCGAATTTGAGAGGGTGTCGAGCGAGAGCGCTACTGAAACGTACGAACTAACGCTGCATCCTAACTAATAAAAGTACCTGCTAAAATAATTAATAACGATATTTCCCCCGGGCGTAATAGTACGCAATAACGATGATAACACTCGAAAAGTTTAAAAAAAATCGTGTTCGGTTAATTCGAAAAATCGCGCGGGAAGAAAACGAGGGGACGTAAATATTAAACAGCATAGGGTGAACAATATATACATACATATGTAAATGTATGTATGTTATATCGCTAGTTTCAAGATACAAACTGCGAGGTTCCGCGTAAATCATTTACATCCGAAAACCGTATTATACTGCACGTTACAAACGAACGTTTGCCTGCAGGGGATCGTAAACGGGACACGGGTAGTTAAATCTTAATTTTTTTGTTTTCTCTCACAAGTTCCTATAATTACATTCGTCGAGAGACGCGATACTCGTTATTTTTTACACTCGATGTACAACTCGAATCATATTATACATATACAATATACGAATACAATATGAATGTAACTCGATTTCGGATCGTCGCCACGGTTGTCCGCATAGTTATTATAATAAGTCCTAACCTAAGTACCGTCTTGCGACGATTACGTGTACCGATCAAACTCGAAGATCAATTTATCTATACATCGCACCCAACGAATGTGTTAAAAAAATCTGCAGTTAAAATATGAATACAAGACATGTGATAGCTTGTACTTAAGATTAGGTAAGATTAAAAAAACAATTGGTAATCGAATACGTTTTTTTGACGATCGAATTCGAATTTTTTTGTCATCCCGGTGCAGCGATTCCCGAACTAAGCGATTCTATAAGGGCACCGCGGCTCATAAAAAATTTAATTTTTTTTTCGTTAATTTCCATTCGAATAGTTTAAAAAACATTTTATAGTGTTGTACATTACGATTCGTCTAATCGACTATGCCGAGTTAGGCAAACATCACATTATAATTTTACATTGTGTTTGTGATGATTTTTCTCATTTGTAATATTTTTTATAGAAAAGTAATATTTAAGTTAGTACCCAAATTGTATCAGTAAAATTACTAAAATTATTAAAAATCAATGAAGAAAAAGTGATATATTTTTTTTTTCTTGTGGTGTTTGTAGGGCCTGGATTCGTTCTAAAAACAAAGCGCATCGTAGGAAAAAGAGTTTGGGAACCGCTATATTAAACCTACAGCAAATTCGTTTGGAATCCAAGCAAAATGCGGAAATAATAGTGTTGTTTACACGACCGCGATGTGTAATTATTTCTCGTAAAAGTTATATTATGAGCGTGCAGTTTTTTCCTACGAGTTTTTATCTGATGCAGTGACTAGTGTACTTAACGGGAGTAGTGAAAACTTTTGCTCATATCTTAAATGTAAAATCGCGCCGTAACCATGCGTATTCACATGGCAGATTCGAAAACGTATATAATATACACACCAATAGTAATGTTGTTTCGATTGAGCCGCGTTTTAAATCAATAACATCCTATAGATTTTTAAATACAAAAGAAACGAATGCGCTGACAAGTGCACTTCGACGTTGTACCGAAATCATTCAGACGCTATATTATGAGAGTGCAACATTTTTGTAAACAACAAATCGGTAAATTGTACTAAAGGCGGTACTCGAGTTTTAAAAATTGATGAAACATTTCAGTTTCGTTGGTTGTTCATTCTTAAAAATTCGATCAAAGACACTTTTTTTTTTTTTTTAATCGAATAAAACGTAATATTTTATAAATTGATGAGATATAATTCACTTCCGACGTTTATGGAATTGCTTTAGTTACAAATATAGAGCGACACAATCGATGCGCAATTTTCATTAGGATTAAAAATCCCTGCGCGGTATCACACCATAATGATACACGATAATAAAAATATATTTTTGTTTTCGATTAGGATCTTACTCCGAGTGTACTGTACGTTTAACTTTTTTCAAATCTCGTCCTATAATAATTCAATTATTGCTGTATATTGTTCTCCAACAAACGGCCGACGGTCGAACTTTCATTTTTAAATTGTCACTCAATCAAATACCTACTGAACGCCGCTAAATGAAAACACACGTTGAACTGTTAGAATCCCGACGTTTACGCGTACGACGGTTTTTTAACGACAAAATACGATTCCTGAGAACCGATTTCGTATCGTTGTTATTATAAAAAGGAATTGTATTGTTACGCGGTTATTAAATATAAGGTAATAATTATTGCCATTTTAAATGCTATAAAAAAATAATAAACTCAATAATAGCTATTCGATACAACAACCGTACGTATAAATATACGGACACTAAAAATAAAACTCTCAGACCGGTAATTTAGCTGCAGCACAGTGGTCATTATCCAATTCGTTGTAAAGAAGAAAAGAAAAATTAAAAAAATTAAACATTTTGTCTACAGTGGCTATGTAATATACTATAATTATAATATGCACCACAGATGTATTCATTTTTAAAATTTTTTTTTTTTTTTTTAGCATTTAATACGTTAAATTTCCGTGAATATGGTAATTAATTGCCTAGACACATTATACACACTCGAGTACGCCGTTTAATAATTTTGTAATTGATACACATTGTGCATAAACAATAGGTTTTTTTTCTTTTTAAAAAACACTTCCACACGCATGTCCGTACAACGAGCATAAACCGCATATGATAAAATCACACCGGTTATGATCGTCACGGCACTAAAAAAAACTTAAAAAACTTAAAAAAGATTTAAGACGCATTGACTAATCCGTTCAACTGTATAATAATACTCGTTCGCTATTAATGTGTGTGTACGCAGGTATTCATGAAGACCGTCTGTTATTAGATTCTGAGCGTCAGCGAGTATTCTGCAAAGATGTTTTTTTTTTTAAACTGTTAACGAAATTTCTACCAGAACGAGTGCACCGATTTCTACATAACATAGTGCCTTTTCTTTGAGTAGACTGGATTAACATAATATGGTACTTAAGAGAGGTCGATAGTTTTTTAACGCGACGGGAAAAAACCACCGAAAAATTGCAAAAGACCGCTTGTAAAATTTTTATCGCGTAACGCGTGTAGTGTTGTTTCTCATTAATTTCGAAAATAATCATCGGGGATTCTTGAAATTTGAGACGATAACGTACTATACAACTTCAGAAAAATGTTCGAAAAGTTTCATTTAATTCCAAACATTTAACAACGGCGCTCTCGTCTCACTCGTCACGCGACGACCTCAGCACCCGTAACCGTAGGAGGACGTTTCAATATTTGAGTTTGTGCGAGGAAAAACGAAAAATTATGATACGTGGTGATTACGCGAAATGTGCACAAAAAAACACAGCTGCGCGTCGAACAAAGGAAAAACAGTTTTTTTTTTTGATTCGGGAGGTTTTAACCGTGTAGACGTTTAAAAAAAAAAAAATTTTACAACACGCAGTAACGTCGTCGATACGTTGTTTCGATATTTTCCGGGCACGTTGATGTATTTTACGCTTTCCGAGTGTCGGAAAAAACGTTTCGATAAAACGTACCCGGACTACGAGAACGGACGCGAGACGTAAACACGGAACGTACCTGAACACCTTCCGGGTGTTGTGCGGATGAAGGCCGCGGGCCGCCGCCGCGTCGTAGTAGGCCGCGTGCGATTTGAGCGCGACAGGCGACAGCAGGACGACGGCCGTCTGTTCCCGGTCCGCCAACAGCGCCAGCGCCAGACGCTGCGTCCGTTTTTCCAGCTCGGCGTGCGCCCGGCACAGGGCCTGCCGGACGGCGAGCCCGTTCTCCAGCAACAGCGCGTCCAGCCTGCGCCGGACGTCGGCCAGCGCGTACCGCTCGCGCAGGCCGGCCGCCACGTCCGCGGCCGTCACCTCGTAACGGACCGGGCCGCCGGCGGCCACGGCGTCCAGCACGCGGACGCCGTGGGCGTACAGCGCGGCCGTCTCGCACTCGGCCGCCGTCCGCCGCGGCCACGGCGGTCCGCGGCGCTCGTCCGACGCCGCGAACGTGTTCCGGTACCGTTTCCGGGACAGGCGGCCGACGGGCGGCATGGTGCGCGCGAACCGCACCGCTTCGACCAGCGCGTCGGCGTACAAGCGGCCGGCGCCGTCCGCGGTGTCCACCGTCGGCCTGTCTTCGGCGTTCCGGAACGGGGCGTACTCGCGAAAAGCGGCCAACGTCAGGTGTCCCTCGTCGTCGTCGTCCCGGTGGGACCCGCGCTCGTTCCGGTCCTCCTCCTCCTCCTCCTCCTCGTCCTCCCGCTCGTTCCGGGCAGCCTCCTCCTCCTCCTCCTCGTGGTCGACGCCGTCGGGCCGCCGCACCAGATTGTTGTAGACGATCGACTCGATGTAGTAGGACGTGCCGCCCACCACCACCGGCACTCTGCCCCTCGAGTAGACGTCGTCTATCTGCACCGCGGTCAGGTTGTTAAGGATTCAGAGCACCGTAACGAAATCGCACGACAGTTATTATTTTAATTTTTTTCAAAAATAAATAGAAATATTTTAGTTTAGCAGGAGTCTGTTTCGCGTAAAAATAATGTTTCGACGGACCGTAACTACGATATTGCGTGACATTTTTCCCAAAACGATATTTCCCCACAACGATTTTTCCCAAAAAAGAATTGTTCCCTTATAAGTTCCGATTCCGAAAATTGTTTTTCCCAATAACCCAATCGGAATAAAATTTCCGAACGAGAATTTATTGGAAAATTTTTTGTCTTGTGAGTAAAGAATTGTGAAAATTGTTTCACGCGATTTTTGTTCACAGGTAAACATTTAACGTCAAAACAGCGTTTTGAAGCAAAAATTGTTTTTTTTTTATAAAGAAACACTATTTTTTTATTCTTAAGGCCATCTTAATTTCAAACAAGTGACGCACAATAATCGATAGAGATCTGACGGTACATTGAAAAATTATAACGTTTATTATGTCTTGTGTGACGAGTCGTTCGTATAACTAAATATATTGACTAAACAAAAACGCGTCCGACTGATAAAACAGGAAGTAACGAGATTTTGCAGTCGCGAAACATTACTTTTTGGCAAAAAAATCAACTAATTCATCATAAACTACACTGATTACTTTATTTTGTTTTGAATTCAAGCGGTAACACGATTTTAATTTTTATAATATATTATATTTGTTAAAACGTACAAAATATACAGCCTTACGTAAAATGCAGAAGAAAAAAAAGACATAGAAAAGACAAAAAAGACTTTATACTTAAACTTGCAACATTGTATAATACAACTCGGACGAAATATTTTTCAAACCCCTCTCGTGTAACCTTACCCCGCATATGACTAGTTTAATGGCGGTAAGTGAACAAGCAGGCTTTACGTCGAGTATAACGATTACCGGAAGCCAAAAGACCTGCACCGGAGAAACGAAGGGGTACATATTACACTGAATGAACATTTGATGTTTTTTCCATCCATATCTACTATAATAGTACATTGTTTGAATTACAGACATTGTTTGCGGGAAAAAGTTAAACGAATTCAGTTGAAAATGTGAATAAAAAAAAACTGGGATCACTGTGGGTCGTTCTGGTAAATTTTTCGAGGATTTTTTTAGTTCTATACTTAGCTCAAACATTTTCAAAATCACTTGAAACATTAATCAAACGTGTCTCTTATCCTATATGAATATTATGTATTAGAATGTTCCGATCGTGATTTTGGGCGTTACGGTCAAAAAACTAAATTGATATGTCTGACGCCGGATTTGGCGATTTCGCCATTTTCGTCGTCTTCGGCACGTAACTCTCAGTAAATAATGAAAATATCAAAAAATGCTTAGAATTAAATAAAATTTAAAACCCAAAACTCTAACTTTTATGCAGTATTCAACGTAACGATTGGAGCACTCCTTCTACCAGAAAACATCATGTCAATCTTGAAACTAATCGGTTCACAAACTTGTAATGTATCGAATTAAAAGTTACTTACTTTACTTTACTTAAAAGTAAACGCATAAAAACATCGCACTTCGAGTTTTAACTGGGTGTGTTACAATACTTCATTTTATTTACAATAATGAGTATGACATTGATATAATCATACGGTTGAATGTGTTATAAGTATTACGTTTCTACGATCATTCAATGGCAGAGTATGGAAAAACGTGAACTCGAACCGAAAATAGCACAGAAATACTATGAGATGCTATAATGTTTATAACAAATTGTTTTCAATTAAAATTTAACACATCACAAAGAATAGTGAACGTAGGTGTATAACATGATTCGTATTTACTATATGTGTGATATGCGGTGTCTTCGATTCATAATCAAAAGTATACATACATGATAACAAAGGAATAATCAAACAGACGAGAGAACGTTAAAAAAAAAAAAAAACACAAATTAAAATCGTTTCGTGGGTATTAGATGTAGTGTAAAAACACAAAAACGGAACAAACGCAACGCAGTTTCCGATAATTTATGATCAAATTGGTTAATTAAAAATTTTCACTCCGTTAAATAGCTGTGCGTCGAGAATTAAAAAAAAAAAAAACGTTTAACCACGTAGCTCTTTATTTATTACGACATTAAATTGTACGATTTTCGCAACAAAAAAAAAGTACCCTGCCACCCGTAGGATTTTCAAGGATTTTATAGTTTACAAAAAAAAATCACGAATAACTGAAAAGCGCGCGAATTTCTACAGAAAATGATTACAGTCCGATTTCGACTACATACAGTTGATCTGTCGGCTATTGTTAAACGTGTTTTTGAAAAATAATCGTAAACGGAAGACGCATTTCGTGGATGCCTTTTACGTCGAAAGTGTTCTATACGCACATACGACCACCGAGTAAAACGAACTTTTTGAAACGATCACGGTAATTATACGTTCCAAAAAAAGTAATTGTTTGCCGTCGGAAAACCTCATCGAAATGTCGGTTTACCGGTTTCGACTCTAAAAAAAGAGAACTTGACGATTATATGTTTTTACCGTTTCGCAGGTAATAAACTGCGCGCACTTGTGATTTTTCGATAGGTTTACACGTTTTCGCCGACTGCCAGAAACCGTGTTACAAAATGCGCCTGTCCGACGTTTTCTCGACGCCCGATGTTTTCGAAACGCGGACAACAGGCACTTGACAAGGACGAGGTTTTTTTCTTTCTTTTTTGTTACTTTTCGACGGCCGTTTCGTTTTTGCGCGGACAAAAGGATACGATTTTCAAAGCTGCGTCCCTGTACTCGTGGACGTTACACTCGGCGCCCCAGTCCATGGTTCCCATCATGTGGTGCGGCACTCCTCCTTTCTCCTCGTCGGTCGCCTTGTTGGTGGCCACGTCCAGACCCCTGTAAACCTGCGAACAGCGCGCAATTTAGATTTCGCACGAAAACAGTGTTACGTTCCGTTTGCGACGTTTCACCGCAGCCGACAGTGGGAAAATATCAGTTGGAGAACACGGTGTTAAGACGGAAAAATAACAGCAGTTTCGCGTTCAACGGCGAGCCGTTAAATTGTTGTACGGAAACGTGTTTTTAAAACGATAGATACAGGATGGGCTCGCTCCGTCTCCGGTGTCGCGTCGTGTGTAAGGTGAGAAAAATTTCAATAAAAGACTTGAAAATTAATAGGGAAGAGAAGAAAAAAGCCGGGTCGCGTGTCGGACGGGTCGATCGGTTCGGAAGTCGTGGTTCAAACGTGCGCATAATTTGACATCTGAAAGCAGTGGCGGAATCATTTGCCTTCGAAAAAAAAAAACGATTATCGGCGAAATCACGGCTCTTTTTTGAAGTATACTAAATTATCAAGTTTAAAGGGTTAAAATCGAGTTGGCTACGATACATTATTTTTGCAAAATTTACAAAAACGACGAGATTTGCCGACCCTCCTCCAACTTGAAACGACGAAAAAAAAATTTCTCTGGTGAGATTTTCGAAATTTTTTTCGTCACGCATTCAACCTTGTAATAAAATGTCAATGATCTGACATCAAAATTAAACGTTTCGTTCGGGGGGAAAAACCACGAAAAAAATGGAAATTTTCGAAAATTTCAAGGTTCTTTGTACTTAGCTCAAAAATATGCGACGGGAAGATTGTGTCAGGAACGATGTATAGCACGTCCGGACGAAAATTGGCACGTACGTCGACGCTAAATCCTGACGATACGTGCGGTCTAAAACGGCCAACCGGTTAGAGGAGAGCGAGAAAAGTTCAAAACATTATTCATCGTTTTGATTTTTTAACTTGACTAATAGTATTCCAAATATGAAAACAATTATTTATAATTATATTTTACGTTTACATAATATTATAGGCGCACACATTCTTTTTTTTTTTATCTGGTAAATGTGTACGGAGAACCTATGTGTAGGCACAACAGTAAAGTTGTCGTCTACTACGAAATATCTGTGGAAAATCGCTTTCGTGCGGAGGTCAGTGTGCTTCGAAAATACGAGCCGGCCGTGACATTTTCGATTGTCGTTAAACACAAAAATTAACTAGTGATCGGCATAATCGAACGATAATCGAAATTATGTTATAGTAATCGAGACGTTTTCATAACCGAGCGAAACAATCGTTCGAAACGTTCGATTCTAATATTAACAATCGGGTCAAAATAACAGAAACGCCAGTGACGGGAATCGGTAAAATCAGTGTTATCGGGTCGCTCAAAACGAGATATTCGAATAAAAGGGCTATTCAGTTTTCGTTTGCGTTACTGATACATTTTCCATTCGGTACACGCTTCGAGTTCAAGCGTACTGTTCGTTTTAAAAATAAGAGCGAGATATCGCTGGAAACAATCACCACCATTCTCGATTATTATTTTAACGATACAATTCCGCGAGAGCGATTCGACGAGAACGGCGGACACAACGTTGCAGATGCGGCGACGCACCACAACGTGCAACGGCATAATGCAGCATGTCATCGCTGCGGCGGTCGACCCCGTGTGCGGGGGGGAGAACGGCACACACCGCGGCGGTGTGGGTGTGCGGGTCAGGCGCAATAGTATTGCGTGCAATATTGATCCGTCTGCGGGCGCGCGCTCGTAACGTTGCGGCATAACCGTCCGACTTGTTGCGTTTACGGTGGGTCGTCGTCACACGTACGATAAACCGCACGGACCCGAAACCCCGTCGGTGGGGTAGGCAAGTGGGTTGGGTGAGACAAATTTTAAACAGCACCAGCGTTCCTCCGATCGTTTCGTTAACGCGCACGATCGTGTTCGAAGTGTTTACAGTACGAAACGTACGCGTTTTCGTTCGTTTTCTTCCGACTAATCTAAAATACACGTAAATCGCCCCTGTTCGCTCATCGACGCCCAGACCAAACCGCTAGAGTCTTTTGTGTATCCTGTACAGAGGTTCCTCGAGCGATGTATAAGGGGGGGGGCACGCTAAGAGAGGATTTTTCAAAACTCAAAGCGGGCGAAAACGGGGTTTGACACGTCGATCAACGCACAGCCACCACTGGGTCTAGAGACTCGAAATTTACCATGGAAGTTCCTCGTGAACCCCTGAAAAACGTTTATCGAAATTCCACCCCTAAAGGAGTGAAAAAAAGTTCATACATTTATGCGTGTCGATCAACGCACAGCCCAAACCACCGCTAGAGGCTTCCCTTAAGGCGGTGAAACAGGCTTTCGTGTAACTCGGTGTACTTACTCATTTTTCATGATTTGGAATTAATTTCATTCAAGCTCCCATCGACTAGATCCCGGGAAACGCCGGATCGGGTCTTATATATATAAGATTCGGACGTGGGGGGTGTCTCACCGTGTGCGTCCTGGGTAACAACTTTTATCCGTAGAATATTTTCGAAATCAGTTTTTGGAAAATATTAGTTATGACTGTTTCAATAGTCACGACAAAGTTTGACGGAAATAGAATAAAACACATCGGTTTCTACCAGTATTGTATGCTAGTATTGAAAATAGCTAAATGTATTATGCGTTGGCGTGATTTTTCTTAATACATACATAAATACGATTCAACGAGTAGTTTTGAATTCGGCAACATTTAAATACCACAAATCACATTGGTAATTATCGATTGTATGCGGTCAACAATAATTACTAGGTTACCGCGAGACAAATACACGTATACACACCGACGGTGGAATCGTTCGTTTGCTATCCACCGTTTCGCGTTTAAAACCAAAAATTTGGATAATTTTTACAACGCCGTAACATTGTACTCAATCGAGTAATCTTTTCGATACATTCAAAATAGTAATCAGAAAAATCAGGCCTACGTTTAACGCTATGTTTGATTTTTCTACGACCAAAAAAAATATACATTTTTTTTCAGTTTATAAATTTTTTTAAAAAATAGATAAACCCTCGGGGATAATACACGGCGAGAGACCCTGTACATATTTAGCGATGTATCGTGTGTGCAGGGTAATTTTTCAAACACAACATAGATTATGACTTATAATAATAAGTATTTTCATAAAAATACAAATATTTTGTGTTTGTATAACTTTTTTATACAAATAGTTGTGAAATAAGTGCTGTTTTTGGATTTATACTCGTTTTTTGATTAAAATTTTATTATAAGGGATGAGATTTCATAAGGTTTGCTTATTTTTCTATGAAATCTTTGAAAAGTAGTAGAATAAACTTAAAATTTGTTTCATAGATCTCATTTTTAAAATAGTTTTAATTATTGTATTTTACACATTTTGTGCATTTTTCGGTTTTTTTTTTTGGTTCTTAAAGACATTTACTTGCATTTTTACCCGTTTTTTTTTTGAAATTAAAATTGATCATATTTTCAGCGCATATTTATGCAATTTTACATGCTATAAAATTCCAGCCCTGGAAATGACCAAACAAATTGGTTGATTGATCTGTAAAATGAACAGAATTGACAACTTATAAATTTTTTTACAAACGTATATACAGAATTCTCACATCGAATACGATTTTTATTATTTCTAAAATTAAAACACATACTGCAATAATTAGTTGTTCATTCAAACGCTTTGAAAAACAACAGTAAGCTCTCTGTTTTATACAAATATTGTAGTTTTATACAACTAATACATAATAAACAATACGATATGCATTCTCAAAGCAATAAGACGAAAATTAGTTGTGTATAATAGTGGTCTACAACAATATACGTACGTAAATTATTACACTTGAATATTTTTAGAAACGTGTACATTATATACAGATACCGTAACGTTATGTCAAACTCTCGGACCACGATTGCAGCCCTCTTTCTAAACTAAACTTGGCTAGAGATACGGTAGAGGATGATAACATACTAGGATTGCGCGAGTTTATAAAGAAGAAGAAATCTCAGAAAATTTATCATTACACGTTTTACGATACAAACGAAAACGGTTTCGTCCACAACGTATTGAGACCGGCTCAACAACAAATACGCTTCGATGTCGCGGAGTTTTTCCTTTTTTTTTTTCCCTCTTTGTTAAAACTCCGACGAACAGTAACGAAAATTACACAAATATTGTACGATTCGCGTTATTTCCGAACGGATTCCCGCGTCACATATGAAACCGTTTATTATCATTTGAGTAGGAAGCTCGGTTTCCTCGTCACCCACTCGCCCCGTGGCTCGCACGAAATACAATTTGTCTCGAACGGTTTCCCACGTTATGCGTGTGTACACAAACGGTTCAAACTATCGCATAAAAATACGTTGCGAGTGTTTGGAGCCGATATCAACACCACGACGTCGTGTGTGAACGCCGGATGACGTTGGGAACAAACCGGATAACAAACCGAAACTGTACGAACGAAAAGGCGCACTGCGATATCGTACTGCTGGTGTTAATTTCGTACGCTTTTTTTGATTTTTAAAACGACGAAATCGCGACGACGACGATATGACTTTGGAGGAGCTTGCTGTGAACAGGATGAAAGCACGACGTTTTCGGTATTGTGGATCGTGCTCGCGTGAGTCGCGACGGTAACGAAGAGGAAGGAATTTCAAAAAAACAAAGTGTCTACACAGCGCGCGCGTTACGTCTGACACCGTAGTAGAGACGCTGAGTTTTCGATGGACAAGTTCATTCCGAGCTCGTCAAAAAGAGCTTATCGAGACGATACGACGTTTGAACACAAAACGTTTTATACGTAAATCGTTTGATTAGCGTGTACGATTGAAAATGTTCGACATCGGGTGACTCTTATTCTCGCTGCTAATACGTTTGAAACCGACGAACTCAAGCCGTTAAATTAAGGTCGTACTTATAAGAATTCGAGAGGAAGTGACCTGCGGTTTTAGAAATTCGCGTTCAGTCACGGCAGCGGTAAAATTTTAATACCGACAGATATAAAAGAAAAAAAATTGTAATAGCAATCAATAAAGTGTCACATCGTGGAGTAGAAAAAAAATCTTGCTACTGAATTACGTATTATAATTTGACCGTGCATAATTGACGGTCTGTATAACAACTATATCATGTAGTAGTTATCAAATCACAGTTATCTAATTGCATACACGTTTTGTACAAATGCGTACACCGTTAAACGAGTTTAAAATATTATAAAAATCATGTATCGGCGAAAAGTGACTCGTCGGGGGCCCCGAGTCAGTTCTACAGCCCTCTTATATCACCGAGCGACTAAGCAAACCGTCAATTTTTCCCTGGTCGTGTAACCTATAGTTATATATGATCGTGAATGATGTCTAGAAAACGTGGAAAATATTACTTCGGTGTAGCGATAACCGTACGATAATACGTCGCAGTATAAATTTTGACTTCAATTTTCATTTAAAAAAAAATTTAATAACGACACGACCGTAAAGGCACTACCGCGTAGGCTTTGGGCGGGTCATTGGTTTCAAAAATGCGGATAATCCGTATCATTTGATGTCTGAAAGCAACGATAAATCGTCGCGTTTGAAAAAAAAAAAACGATTCTGAACGAGCTATCTAATCTATCGGGTCTTGGGTGAAAATAAAAAAGACCGTGAATTTTTAAAACGTTAATAGGTATAGCCGTTCCGGCGCCTTACGATTTTGCCATTTCCGACACATAACTCGTAAAATAATCAAAGTATCGAAAGTCGCTTCAAATCAAATGAAATTCAATGCCGAAATCCCAACTGTTATGCGGTACTTAACGTCGCGATTGTAGCACTCCTCTTACCCGAAATCGTAATTACAAACCCGAAAATTTAAAAACGTTTGCCGTAAAATTCTCGATTTCTTTTTGGTTTTCGGGGTAAAACTCAAAACGTTGACAAAAATTCAACAAGAGTCCATAAACCTTTTAGTTACTGACTCCGAAAATCGGAGGAATTCTTCTGTACGAAAAGTCGTTGACAGGGGAAACAAAAAAACGTCATTGTAAAAACAATACACATCCCTCGCCCGTCAATCAAAAATCAAAGTCGACAAACTCGTTCATTTGAAAACAATAGTTTTTTATTAAATACACCTGAAAAGTTTTTTTCCAACGAAAACGGAAGGAAACAAAATGTTTCGCGATTGGCGCGTGATTTTAACATTGTTCCGGGGATACATCAATCGTTTTTCAACCGGCCGACGTGCGACGCGTACGATACATTTTTAATCGGACTAAGAACGCGATGTGTTAACAACCAAGGAACGATGAAATTTAAGTCGTGTGTTTCACAAACATTTAGGTACACACGTATTACGTTTTAAGCAAAACAATACGCAAAAAATAATATTAACTATATACACTACTGTTGTAAAACCGCGCGAAAATTCAAAACGTATTATTCAAATGCGTATGGTGAGTCCGAACGCAGCGCACTTTACATTTTAACGTTATAAAATATCGCGTTCACAAACTCGGGAGTCTGCGGTACTTATATTATACGACGAATTAACGTACAGTTTAACTGATAAAATACAACTTAATATCATACCCTCAATAACTGTAGGTTTAACGACGAGCAGTTCTCGCACAGACGCCACCGTAAATCATTGAAATATGCGCATAATTGCAAAAACGCACGCATATTATAATACGTACAGCGAGTTATAATGTACTTCTACTGTACGACGTAGTGTTATAATACGAAAGTTACTACGGTTCGCAGTACGTTTTCAGGGTATTTATTACAGAATTAGTTATTATTTTTCGTAATAAATAGCCCGTGATAAAGTATATTTTATACGACTGCGTACAGCAGTTGACTCGTGGGCGTGTTCGAAGGAAATATACGGATTATGCGATTCGAACCCATTACCCAATAACACTGGGGTACTTATATCGTAAATAATAAATAACGAGAGAGCGATTTTACTGCGATTTTAGTCATTTTGATTCGAAAAATCGTTAACCGAAAGCGTCCAAGTCGGAATTTCTGAGAACGGGGCCACGTTTGCAGAGGGTGTAAACTTTTTTGTTGGGTATTTTTAGTTTGAGCGAAAATACACCTGTACTAAACTGTCAAAACGTTAAAAATTTCAAACCTTGTAGGTACCTCGCCGTGTATCGTAATAAAACCTAGATGTTGATCCACGTTTTCTTCATTTTTATGGCTCTATATTCAATTAGAAAAATAAAAAAAAAGTGCTCAAACATATTTTATGATATTGCGGTCAGAATTTCGATCTTAGTTACAAAAAAAAAAATATAATAATTCTATATTGTACACTCGTGAATATGCTGCATACGCGAATTGTTTGTTTTGTACATCATGGACGATTGAAAAAGATGTTTTTTAACTTAAACCTCGCCAAATAATCACCCAAAACTACAAATTTTAACCACTATTATCTGCTGCGTAAAATTAAAAATTTTTAAGTTCCATAACTCCCTTCAAACTCGATTGAAATTTCAACAGTAAACTCGTCAAACCTTTCTTAATAACATGTATAAATTTCAGAAGAGTCCACTTTCGAAAATTTGACAGTTTTTGTTTTTTGCTCATAACTCCAAAAATAATAAAAAAATTTCAAATAGAGTACCGTCTCGGATCAAATTTTTTGAGGTGTCGTACGTTAAAATCTAAGGTTTCTTTCTACTTGAAATAGTGATCACAAAAAAAAAACAAATCTTAATCGACGTCTAAAAAACGCGTTCAAAAAACGCTTTTCAAATAAAGTACCATCTCGGATCAACTATCTGTCTTTTTAGGTATCGTACGTTAAAATTGGAGTAGTTTTTCCACTAGAACTTTAGATCACATAGAAAAAAAAAACAACGCACACATCACCATTTATCACCGGTATAAACATTCTTTGTGAGCAAAATAATAAAACGTAATAGGACCACGTATATACGTAGAAGTTGTATGATGTGAATATTTTTTTTTTTTTTTATTTAATATAAATCGAAAAAGACATAAATACATACATTATTATTGAGTAACATTTTCGATATAAATAACACACAGGTAAAAATGTTACTTTTTGTACAGGTAGCCTAGGTTATTTTATAATACGTAATTAAGCACATTTCCGCACGACGGCCGGTCAGTGTGTCGAACACATCTCCAGACAAAAATAATAATAACTCTACGATGATGATAAATAAAATATGGGTAATGCAACGTTTACTCGGAATTTTACGGTAATTTTTACATAATATATAATTCATGAACACCACAAAACGAACAATATTGTATAATATCGCGGTTTTAGGTACTACGATTTGTATGTACGACATGATTTACAAATTGCAATGTTATGGCTCTTTTTCACCACGGACTTTTATCAGACAGACACACGAGCTCATGGATAATTGGTTACGGTCTTACGGACCAAACTACGATCTGATTTTGCTGTAGGTTCTAGAACTTAACGGTTCAATACACCGATATCAAGATATTGTTTACCTTCTGAGGGCTCGAAGAAATGTGAGAAAATAAAGATCCCATTGTGATGTGAAACAATTTCAATCGCACGAATGTTTCGCGCATAACAAAAGTACGTCTACTAAAATTTCAACAGATACGCGTGTACACAAGTCTGTTAAAAGGTAACACGTCGCACAAAAACCACTACACAACGTAAAGAACATTAGTCATAAATTGTATTTAGAAACACAATATTATTCGTTTTTTTTCATTTCTTAAAGTCAAATCGCAGCTGGAAAACTTCGGAATCGCAGTTTGGCCGACACGCGTTAAAAAGCCGATGAATTTCGTGTCACCACGTTTTTCGAATTCTGAAGAGAAACGTGATTTTGCCACCGTGCCGCCAATCGGGCACGTTTTTCACGGTACGCGGACCGACAGAACGACCGCGAAAACCACACACGGACGACACGGGGGCGCGCAGAGCTTGTCGGGGAAGCTACCATCCCGCTCTCCGTCCGCCATTCGATTTAGACCGTCGATGACCGGCTGGCTATAGGGTGAAAACGCAGCATCTGTTCGCGGGTTTTACAAGCAAAAAAACAAAAAAAAACACCCCCAAAGACGGGAAAAAAATGGGGAAAAATCTAACGATCCGTCGCGGTCGGCAGCGCGGCGTCGTAACGATTTCCGCAGACGGCCGCGAGACAGCGTGAATACAAAACTCGTGTTACACGATGATATGGGTAGAAAGATTCGTAAAAAACGTACAAACATTTCTGATCGGTATATCGTAACATTCAAGTATAAAATATGCGTATAATTTACTCGATTGACCTACTAAATACACGATACGGCTGTTTTACACAGCGTACAACTGTGAAAACGATTCGAGCGAGAAAAAAGTCGATTGACGAAACTTGAAACTAAACTTCGTAAAGATATCGGGTGGAAAAAATCGAGTTGGCGCGGTCGGAACGATTCGAGCGCGTTGAACAAATTTGAGCATTCAAAAGTGGCTAAAGCCCTCTGCTGCAATCATCGCAGTAAAATAGTCGAATGGATCGGTGCGGTCGTCAGAGAAAACCATACGTGATTGAGGGATTTAAATTAACGTTACACAAACATAACGTTTGTTTTGTTTTTTTTCTCGGACGACACAGTAGTACAACAATACGACGTACACAAGACAAAAAGTAAATATTACAGCAGGTTTTCACGAAAAACAGAGTAAAACAGAGGCGATATAATACATGACATGCGCTTTTGTATACAAGTGCAAATCTGCATTCTAATGATCAATATAACGGTCGCCAGTTTGTATTGATTGTTAACATCGTTTCCGATACACTTCTACACCGCCGTTCGACCGACGTGCCGATTCTCGTTGGAAAGTAGATTTTAGTATAAAATGTATTGCACGGAGTAATGTGAAAAATGGGCGAAACTCGGTACGTCCGACGACAAATTAGTCGTGAATAACACGCGTCGACAAAAAGACCGAAAAACCCTCTCAAGTCTCAACACTACCAGTACCAGCTACCTACATAAAAAATGACGCATGTACGCCAGATGTAATGACGGTCACAAAGATAGTTTACACGTTGCCACGTTTGGGAATGAAAAAAAAAAAAATCATTAATA
>CM029357.1:51329417-51360600 GCA_017140985.1 Hormaphis cornu
TATGCGGGATTAAATGACAGGTACAAATCGCTAACTGAATTTATATTTTTTATTCTCCGAATTATGTTCTATCCACAATGTTCCTACATTAAAACACGTAAAATACTTATACGGTAATGCGTTTTATAGAATGCAATGAATGTACGACGTTTTCGTTAATATGAAAGATGTTACGGAACGTTTAACGTTGATTTTCCAACTATATATACGTTTTAGGTACGTATAATTATTAACATCAGTCACCTCCGCACGACGTACACGAAACCGCTGCAGCTTACACGCATTTATTATGAATACGACGGAATTTAGTGAGACTATAATTTTCGAGATTTTCACTTTAAAAATACTAATATTTTATAATGCTAGTCTAAATTTATTAGAATTTTACAACGCAATAATAGTCAAATTTTCAACTGCAGATTTCTATAAAATTTAGAGACGTTATATATTCATCGCCATCTTAAAAAACCAGCTCGACCAGAATAAAAACTCGTCGGTACGTACAGATGGGTGTATTAAAAGAATAGAACTAAAATAACGTTAACGATTAAGTAGCTCGAATTTACGTACGAACATAGTGACGATATTATGTTAAGAAAGACGTGTAAAATCATGAATTTATTTACTTCTTTGAAAATGTTATCGACAGAAAAAACGCCTCTCTGTTCCGTTGTCGCAAACTAGTTCGGAATTCAAACATTTAATAATTTAAAAGCGTTTAATAATGTACGGTTCATATACTATACTACGGTTAGGTTAGGTATCTACGTTGAAAACTTCTGATTATTATTTAGCATGCATTAACTATTTATAGTAAGCACCGAACACAAAATCAATTGAACGTAATCAAGGTTTAAACGGTATTTGGAAAACGATTATGAAATAACTGCTAAGCCGCGAGAACGCGAGAGGATGTTATGCGATAAATGACACTTGAAAAAACCGAACTGCGGTGTCTCTTCTTTATATAATATTAAAACAGAGGGCTAAAATTGAACGAATATGTAAAATTGTAACGTGATAAACACCCAGTACACCAACGTGTTTTTTTTAAATATTATTATAATACGTTATACACATCGTATATTTACACACACACACAGTTATTAGCCACGGTTCGTGTGCCAAGTTTGTACTCTATGAATTATTTCTAGTCTAGTGCTCCCGACTGTCAACAGAAAACATTATAATTTATAACGCGATGTGTGCAGCCTAAAACCGTGCAATGCGAAAATTTTCATTACCTTACGACGATAACGATCCCGTTTTGAGACACTTTGTGCAGCAGGGGCGCCGAGGGGCCCTGAAATTTCAGACGGATTACAATTTTTATTAGAATCTGTAATTTATTTTGTTCTTTTTTCCGGTACGTTTGCCAAAATAATAAAATAAAGTATGAACTGGAGACTTTTTGTCCTCTGTTCGAGCTTGATGCACAACACTAATTTAAACACGCAAACTCAATAACGAAACGAAAAGAGCACAACATTTAACAATCCGGCCCGAAGGACCATGTTTTGTAGCGAGGAAAGATGAATGACACATTCTGTATTTATTTTTCGGTACGTTTTCCGAAATTGTAACAAAGTACATTTTAGTACGCCGTTAGTTTTACAGTCGTGTAAAACAATTATTTGTTACAAAATGTAAGGTATGACTAAATAAACAGGCTTGTCAGCAAAAAGTCGAGTTGGCGACCGATTCGAGACATGGAAGAATTATTGAAATTTCACGCAACTAAATATATGAGTATTGCTCTTTCCGAATCTTGGGCACATCTTTCCAACGCCGTGTTATCTTGGCGACATGCCTGTTTATTTAGACATGGCCGTTGAACATTTTAATGTTTTATCTATATATGGCACACAATCAGCTGTGGTGACAAACTCATTGGCTTTCTTGTATATTTTTAATAGACTTTAAAAACACAGATGTTATGAATTAATTTATTGAATTAATTGAATTAATTAATTTACAACATGGACTAATAGATAAATAATACCTATTCTACGAAGCCTATACGAGAGTCTATATTGTTTTCCCGACGATGTGTTTCAAGAATAAAAAAATAATTGTTTTCTTTTTTTCATTAACTTTTTAACTAATCATCCCCTTGCAAAAAAAAAAAAATTTAGTGTTTGTAACTTAAATTTATATAACATGTCAGTTTTGTAAGTACAAGTGTAAATATAATTAATTACTGAGGTACTTTGATGTATGAAGTGTACATTTATTTTTTTGATTTTTTAGGTCATTATGATTTCAATTAACCGTTTCCCTTGATTAGTCAAAACTCAAACTACTAGTTAAACAATTACAATTAAAGTCCATAACTCAGATGAAATAAATAATTGATCAATTCTGTTGTTTATACATTTGGGTTGTCACTATCGTTTCTATATATATAGAGCTCGCAGTCCGTGTGATCAGTGGCTAAACCTGCCGAGAAGCTTTTTAGTCCGGTCACTAAAGGTTTCTCACTAAGAATTCTCTCGGAAAATACCAATGACATAAAATTCGGACAGTTAGTAGGAAAGGGAACAAAAATTATAAAATGTCGATGTGTGATTTTATCCTAGGGGAGACGCCATCCCCTTCTCTGAGATCGGAAAAAAACTCAGTGACAGTACAAAAATCGATAGAGGGATGCACTTTTAAACAACAAAATAAATCTCTATACAAAGTTTTTTTGATAAAACAATCATACTTTTCGAGTTATTATAGCAATAGAAAATATTGATTTACGTATCGACAGGCGTGTTTCACCGCGAACAACACGAAAACCTGAATCTGTATAATAATTTGACGATAATCAACGCACGCGACGTATATTCACCACAAAACGAACGAAAAAGGGTGCTAAAATCGGTAATAATTAGGCGCGTAATATAATGACGAATACGTGAGTTGCAAGACAAACAGTGTACGTTGTTTTTCACAATAACCGACTTCAAAAACACACGTTTCTGTCCGTTCTTAACGATACGCCCCGCCGTGTACAGGAATGAAAATAAAAAAAAAATATGTGATTTTTTTTTATCAGTTATAACAACACTACGAGGGAAAAATAGCGTTTCTAAAATGGATGTACGCGGATAAGTTCTACGATCCGTCAATCAGACGGTCGACGATCACGAGTTTGTGCGATAACGAAAAAAAAAACGCAGCGGATATTTGGATTGGCGACGATCTGTACACGGTTTGAAACCGGAAAAAACTCTAAGGAAAAGTTTACAACCGCCCGACCGCGATGAATTCTTATGCGAAACGAAAAACCGATACATACGAGATATATACCATTCGTCTAGTCGAGTCTCGAACGCGTTTGTGGCCAGGAATCAAATCATGATAGAAAAAGATTATAATAATTTCCACAATACAATATACTTAAATAATATCGATACGATCGGTTTTAATCGGTTATCCCATTGTTCTCGCAAAAATTAGGGGGAAGAAAAACCAAAAGATTGATTGCGTACTACGCGACAAAACGTTAAAATAACGACACCTAAAACTGTACATACGCTCCGGGGCAAAAAATGTGGGAGGAAAACGTTTTCGTATAACATTAACTTTATTCCATAGCGTTACTTGTACATCGGTTTTGAAATGATTTCGATCTTAATGAAAAACATATGATGATACTATAGTATGTGGGTTTGTAGGTTCAAAAAAGGCGATTATTCACACTATACAGGCGTACGTTTGTAAAATTCCGGTTGAACGGTTTCGTTTACAGCGAGGTTGTACACAGTGAATCATTTCCGCAACATTGAGGTAGTCTCAAAAATCGATAACAAGTTGAAAAGTACGCAACACTAATTGTGAAAAAAAAAAAGTAACATCCCAAAATCGATTCGACCTATAAAGACAGCAGGCGTACGTTTTTCAGCAGTTGTTTTGTTCTAAATGAAATACGTTTTCCCCTGCGACGCGACAAATCTGAGAGAGCGCGTGACAAGTTGAGTAGTGTTTGTACTGCTTTTTCTAACTTTGCAACCGTAAAACAACTTGGCTGATTTGTCGAAAAATTTTACGACAGTTAAAACAGTTAATGCGAACTCGATTCGCTAACGACCTGTGTGACTCGGCTGAAATTCCGCTACGCGTTTTTTAGCGCGTGTGCGAATTTGTGACCGCGATACTGGTCACAAACGCCGCGAAAGAAATTCGCACGATTCGATAATGTGACACAACGCGTCGCCGAAATCAAGGCGAATTATTCCGTTACAAGGTCCGAAAATCTCGTATTTGCATACCGTATTTTTAGCAGAACCAGAAGAGACGAGTAAACGCGAAAAAACTTGTTCGCAGATTTCAAATCGATAATGTCATAATTTTACGGTTTTCCGGTACACCGAGAGGTCCGTTACGGACGCCCCGCGGGTCAGCAATTTTTTTTGTTTTTATTGAGTATAACATACGTCCGAAAATCGGTCGCGAATCACTAGTAAGTGACGAAAATGAAGTAGTAAAAAACGTGCTGAAAAAAATTCTGCATACATTAAATACGATTTATTCTTTTGGGTAAAATCGAGGTACACGAAAACAATTGTAGACGGCCGCTCAAATTTCTCTTGACTGACAGAAGCAACGCGATTTCTATAAGTATACGAGAATTTAATTTTTTTAAGTTATTTATAACACCTTAAAGTATATAGGGAAACAATTCGAAAACGGTTCCCGTCAAATTCCGCGATCGAAATAACTTCTACAGCGTTTCCGTGTAACCTGAATTTCTCAACTTGGGGATATTTTGTGCCTCTCTCCGCGTATGCGTCTTATTCGACGGCCTGTGTTTTTAGATTATTCCCAACGCTACAGCAAAGAACGCGCATTTACAAAGGTTTATACATTTTTTTATTTCTACGATATTTTTACGGTAAGTTCTCCAAACGATAATTCGCACAGAAACGACGGTAGGGTGGACCGAGATGGTGTTATTTTTAAACGATTTTGTGGGACATCTAGTTACGATCCGAAAACGCGTTCCGGAAATGTTCACGTCTTTGGTTCAGTGGGCACGTATTGTACGACTTTAGTAACCAACTTTAGACAAACTTTAGACTAACCAGTACACTTTTTCTCCTTTGACGAGATGATCCGCAGTTTTTTCTCGTAAAACGCAATCTTCCAATTATTGTAGTTCTTATTTCCGTTTTACGTCCCCCGCGATCGTTTTGCGATCGTTACGAGTAGCAGCCGTCCCATTAAACCATCCGTAACTGAGATTTTTGTTCGTCTAAATGGCCGTCAACGGCCGACGACACCATCATCCTGAATCGACGTTTAGCGAAAAGATTTTTCCCGAATTCTACACGCTCTTATTGTTGCAGCGGGAACGAAAGAATTATTATTATCGTCGTCGTCCGAACACGCGCGCGCGGCCGACGGGGAAACGGCTTTCTCGCGACCATTCCCCATTGTTGGCCGGTCGTGCACACAATTACGGCGGCGGCGGCGGCATGATTTATAAACGAATTTTTTTTCTCCCCGTTCGCGGCGGCGGCGGGGGTCACGCGGCCGGCCGCGTTGGCGATAACTGGATCGGCGGCACCCAGGAATGCGGCGGCGGCGGCGGCGGCCAAAGCGGGACGGCCGCGGCGGCCGCTTTTTGGCAATGTCGCCGGGCTATGACGACGACTGTGGGGGGGGGGTCACGCCGCGACGCCGTGGCCTGCGCAACCGGTCCACTCGCGGCCACCCGCCCGCCCGGCCACCGCCCGCCCGGCCACCCGGTGATTCCCATTCAATTTTTTTGCGAAAGATTCCCCTCCCCCCGCCCCCTCCCCCCGCGGTGCGCGGCTTTGTTCTTTGGCGGCGGCGCGCGGTTTATTCTCAGACCGTTTCCCGGTCTCGTTGTTTTTGGATTCCGAGCGTCGACTGGCGCGGTTTCCGGCGATTTTTTTCCCGAAAAGTTCCGGCGCACAAACTGCACAGCGATTTTAACGCGCCATACCGCGAAGGACGATCCGAGACGGTGTCCACCGATAGGTGTTTTTCGATCGTTTTTAAAGTGGAAAAACGAAAACGGCCGAGTTTTCGCTCCGACTCGTGAACGATTGTCATTCTAGGGAGATTTAACGAAGCGAACTGCTGTGAAATTTCAATCGGTTTCGATCGTTTCTGAACGGGACTTTTGAGTTTAACGCGGTTATCGTTACACCTCCGGTTAGTTGTTGTAACGTTCGAAACTTCAATACGATCTAAACGAGATAGTTTTACACACGGTTAAAAAATTTGGAAAATTGGTTACCGCGATTTTGTCGTTAAACTCGTCTCATGCCGTGTATTTCTTACGGGGGAACAAATAGTTGCGGAAAACGTGTTTTTTACACATCGTTTTAGATTTTATAGACCGAACCGAAACTTTTGTGTAATACTAAAATAGGACCGACACAGATTTGATAAAAGTTTTTACTGTTAAATTCGTTTTCACCAGAACGTACCAGAGATACTAGTGAGATCGCTCAGAATCGTATCTTCGAAGGAAACGTAATGCGTTTAAACCACTGAACTGGCGACCCACCCAAAGTCGCTACCCCGTCGTCAAACTACCCACGCGACCTAAAGTGTTGGCGGCATTTTTTTATTTTATACTGTTAACACAAACTCGGAAAGGGTGCGCCGCATTGCACATACTTTTATTGTAGCGAATTGGACAGGGATATGGTACTTTGGTCGTTTATCTCGACAGTTTTTTAACGCGACGGGAAAAAATCGCGAAAAACGGCATTTTGTCGCGTATACGGCCTACTTATTTCTCCGTGGTTTCGAAAATAATCGTCGAGGAGTCTTTTTAGGCGATAATCTTTTTACACTACTTCAAAAAGACTGTTTCGAAAAGTTTCATTTGACTTTAGGCCGTTTTTAGAGGTTTTTCCATTCATAGACGGGTTGATTTTGGGTTTTTTTTTTTTTACTTGAACACAACGTCAGTCGTACTAACTGTATACCGAAAATTTTGAAAATCGCGCAATTCTTTCATCTACCGCGGGTATTAACATACTTAACGACGTATTCGACGACATCTGGCGGAATGCGATATAGTAACTCTCTCGGACCAAACAATAAGCAAAGTAGGTACATATAGTTGTGGATATTTGATGATGTTACCATATTGTTGTTACAGAGAAAATTTTATCAACCACAGACATAATACGATACGCACTTCTTAACCGTTGCAATCTATATACGAGCGTTCGTTACTCGTTTATACACTGCGTTATGATGGATACAGCAAAAAAAAAAAAAAACATTATTTTTTTACGACAGTCCACCACGAACGGCTCGCGTTATGACCAAACGGGTCTTTGAAAGTTGAAATATCGCATGGCCGCGAAGACAAAATGGCCAAGGTCATTAACCGGGCTCGACATGCCGTGCCTCAGCGAACAAGTGGTCGAAGCCCTTCTGGTGCAGTGCCTAAACGTGTACAACAACAAAAAAAATAACGACTTTTCTAAGCCGTATTCTCTCGACGTGAAAGCGGCGACGTGAAAAGTATATTATTATTATACCACAGTATATTACACGTGTTATATCGCAAAAGTCACGATATTGTCGACAACGTCCCACGTCACACGTCACATTACGACTCGCGGAAGATGAAAAATAAGTATCGATTTTTTATTTTTCAGGAAAATTGTTCCGCGAACAGTAAACCGGCGGTATACATTCGTCGCGCACGTCCCCGTATAGGATATTTTCGTAAAAAGCGTCTTGTCGATTTTCTATGCGTGACACGTTTATAACATTTCTAACGCGATTTTTTCGTTGAACGGTACCCGCAGTTTTTCCCGAACAGACCATTTCCCGAATGCGGTTTTGCCCCAAAAGTCCGCGAACCCGAAACCGTCGGTGTGTATTTTTTTTTTTGTGTATTTTAATTTGTTATTACAGTTCCAAGAAAAACAACAATTATACGCTCGTATTTTTTGATTTCTGATTTTTCGAGCGTTTCTACGTTTCGAGCGCAGAATGCCATATTGTCATGTACACGCATAATACGTAATTTTTTAATTAGGAACATTATTAATCGATAAACGTCCAAAAAGAGCCTGATTGAAATACGTCTACCGAGAAAAACGGACGGCGGCGAAAGTGAGAAAACGAGACGTAGAAATATGCGAGCGCGATCCGAGAAACGATCAATCGCCACAATGACGGGTTTGTTTCCGTTATGCAAAAGAATTCGAGAATACGCGCAGAATTTTAAACTTTTTTAATTTATGCTGTAGGGTGAGTCTATTCAACGTGTAATTACTGTACCTACACTTTATGTCATAATTTAATTTTACGACATAAACGCAATTTAATTATAATAAACATGCGCATAAAACAAGACAACACGATGTGTGTGTGTAATGACGTCGCGAATTAATTAATTCTTTTGTTCACTAACGTTATTATTTAAATCGCTCATAATTTCAATGCGTATAAAAAATATGGTATCAAAACTCGAGAACCGAAATCTGAAATGTATTCACTCGGCGCGAGCATGTACACCGCAAGTTCAACAGTTTCATACATACATATATATATCTGCACCGTACAAGGCGTACGTAGTAAAAATTCTACATTAATTTATCGACAAAAATTCACATCTTATCAAACACTTGTGTACACACTATGTTACATTATATAGGCTCCAAAACACTGAAAATCAGCTATCAGCACGATCGTTCCGTTGCACAGCAGTGTCACTCTCATAATTATTATTGCAGCCGTGACTCAATATCACCGTGTTGCACGGTGAATGCGCGACAAACTGTGAAAAAAATTTTTACATTTTTACGGTATCCGACGATAACGAGGAATGCGCCGAGATAACTACGTGGTACTTATTTACCACTTTTTTTCTTTCGAGAAATATAGGCTACGCAAAGCTGTCAGGAATTCATTCAGAACTATTGCGCGATAAAAACTGAATTAAAATATAAAACGGTGGCGAAAACCCGGAGGCTTTTTTAAGAGCGGACCAAGCCTCCCTAAAAATTCATCGCCAAATCATAAGAATGTTTTATGTTCTAATGCAAATTGAAAAAAAAATCGAATTGATTTAAAACGTTTAGTGGTTTTATCACGTTATACAAGGGTCCGTGAGGGATGTGAAACGCGGGGGATTAAGTGTGATCGGATGAAACGGAGAGGCGCTTCGGGTGGTGTGATAAAAGAACTCCGGTAAGGTTAAAAGGCGAGAACTCTGCAGGAGTGTGGTGAGACGAACCATATGTTGGGCGATCGAAAGGAAAATAGAACAGAGTAGTGGCGGAAATGAGAAAGCTTAGACGGATGAGTGGAGTAACGAGAGAACGTAGGAACGAACATGTGAGAGGCAGTGTCGCGTGAATAGTGGATAAAATGAGAGAAAATAGACTGGTGGGATGGTTGAGAATAGAGGAAGCAGTTAAGAGTGGTTATGAAAATGGAACGTTGGTGGAAATAGAGGTAGACCTAAGAAAAGATGTACGGAAGCGATTGCAAGTGATACGAGGGTTGTTATTGTGCGTGTAGGGGATGATCGTGGAGGACCTCGAAATAGTTGGGAGCAGGGCGAAGAAGATGGAGAAAAATATTCGTATTAATTATATTTCGGAGCGATGCCCCGACGGCTTAGAATGTTTTCCCGATGGCCCGCGACATTTTCAAAGGATACCACCCGCCTGCAATGCGACCGAAACGTCGAAAATGAGTGGATTTTATTCATTTTTCCAATCGTACCACGTCCGTATCGCATTACAATGATTAAAAATCACACGCGAAACCGCACTTTGCAAAGTCTGGCTTGTTACGTTACAAGAACGCGCGTTCGCAGTCCACTATAACCGAAGCGCGGTATTATACGATTTTCGTCGCTCGTCGCGGATCCTTCTGCCACGAATTCTTTTCGCACAACAACAACAACAATAATAAAACTGCTAACCGCGGACCACGGTGTCGCAGCACATCGTTTTGCGGTCCGTCGTCGAGAGGGTATTTTTGGTATTTTTCTTTTCTGTAAAACGACGCGAACGTGTGAGCCGCCATACGTTTTCATTCGGCCCCGGACGGGGACGATTCGCGAGGCCGCAAAAGGGACTTAACCGCCTTACTCGGGCGGAAAACACCGTTAACGCCGCGGTGTTGGTTCGCTCGGTTTGTACGCACGGAATTGGAACACGCATTGTAAAAAAGAAAAGTTGAGCCTTATTTTGAGTGCGCATACCAGAGTCTCTGTTGTGTTACTAAATTAGCCAAGCGGTTACTTACAACATAACATAACACTACGTACGGCGTTTTTAATATTAAATTACGCGCCATAAAATCGCGGTCGAAACACACGTGCGTACACACGATAATAGAGTATAATATTATTATCTGAAGTTTAGTCGAATTTCATACAACACTTTGTGCAACGAAATCTGCGCCTGCGATTGTGTAGAACACGGTATTGAGGTGTACGCGGATCGCGCGCAACAACTCCCCGAGTCATAGGAGACTATCTAACTATCTATCTTCGTACAGCCGAACGACGATAAAAACGTGGTCACGAACGAAACACATGCGTGCGTTTCAGTTGTCAATCAACAACTGTTAATAAACTGAAAATCGGAGGTTAGGTGTGTGTACCTCTGAAACGGAAATGAGACAAAACAATTTTTAGGTTCGTTAAAAGTAGTTGATAACCGAAAAAGACGCACAATCGTATACGTGGGGGTAGCTAACGATACGTGTTGACATGGCTGGGTGCCTCACGATTTATTGTAAATATTAGTATTAGAAATGCACCGATTTTGTTGGAAATCGGATACGAATGGATTTTGGCGATAAGACTGCCAAGTTCCCGCGGTTGCAAAACTATGGCGTTCTATCTTCTGATGAAGAATCAGTCAAGCGAAGTAAATTAACGTTTACAATTAGCGATACACTGCAGGTGTTGTTTGAAATTAGTAGATTGCGATCGCAGCTATGATATACCCATATTCGTGTAGTACGTCGATACACTTTACATTTGAAGTTTTTATACTTTTAACAGTTCTTCGTGCCATATGATCCAAAAACAAAAAAAAGTATGAGATCGGATTTTATTTCAACATATGTATAAGATTAACGTATTTGCGTGAAATCTTTAATTTTCAGTTTAAACTTTCGAAACATTAATACAATCTGCAGGACAAGGTATTATATCTGGTATACGCGTGTTTAAAAATTGTTGGAACATAAGTGTAGTTGACACAACTATGATTGATGGATTTATTTTAACAAAGTGTCGTTTTGTTTTTTTCGTCATGATTTCTGCAAATGGTTTCTAATCGTTATGACCCAATTCTTTTATCAACAACAATTGATAAGTCCGAACCACCGCGGTCACAGACTACCTACACAGTATAGAAGGAATGCTCCGGTTTCCAAAGTCAGTACCTCTAATGAAATGTCTATGAACTTTGGTGAGTTGAAGCTATTTTTGATACTTTTTGAGTTTTACCTACCCCAAAAACAAAACAAAAATAAAGAATTTTACGGTAAAAAAATTGGAAACTTTCAGGTTTTTAATGACGTCTTCGGGCAGAAGGAGTGCTCCTATCGTTACGTTGAATGCCACATAAAAGTTGGGAATTCGACTTTTAATTAATTTATTTTTTTTTTAAGCATTTTTTGATATTTACGATTATTTTCTGAGTCGTGTGCCGAAAACGATGAAAATGACGAAATCAATTGAAATACCTGTTAACCTAAACTATATATACAACTTTTTATAAATTAACCTTAAAAATATATATATACTAAATTTCGTGTACCTAAACTATCGTTATTAAAAATTATTTCACGTCGTTTTAAAAATTTTAAGTACTAAATTAATTTAATAAGTTTTAAAAATGTTTTAAAGGTTTTGCTAGGTAATAAACACAATTTTTAGATTCTGAGTGTAACTGGTTTTTACACGATGTGTGCATTTCATTTTTGTTTTTTACCATTATGTTATCACGATAACTTCTTCAACAATGCACCGATTTTTAAAATCAGTACCTCTAATGATAGGTATATGGATACGGATGGTATTTTGAGGAGTCATAGATTTCAGCGTAAAAAAGTTGTAATCAAAAAAGCATACGAAAATTAAGGAAAAAACGTTACGGCAAACGTGTTTTTGGCATGATCGATTTAGATTTTCGACCATAACATCCGGAATAACGATCGGAATGAACCGAAACTTTCACTTAATATTATTAAAATTGGTAAGATACAGGTGTGATGCGAATATCACGGTATTTTTAATTTTTCGAAAACTTTTTTGCTAATTTAAGTTCAATAAAAAATCTAGTTTACCGCAAAAAGTATTGAAAATTCAATAAAAAATTTAACGCGCGTTATTTTTTACACTAATCGCCATAAGTCACACGCCGATCGCCCGCCGATAAATCCAGCGCGTCATAAAGCGCAGACTTCCAGAACGTTTCGACATGAGCCACGTTGTACGCGGCAGCGCGTGACGGGCGCACGTCGACGACTGCGGAAGAGACGTGGTCAACAACGCCGCTGCATCAGGACGATTGAATAAAACGTACGTTCGTTCGTCAAGTGCACGTAGAATAAAATTATTCGAAAAAAAAAAAATGTAATCGGATAACAGCCACCCACGCAGTGGCGGACCTAACCCAACGCGTTCAAAAGGGGCACCAAAAAAAAAAAATCAAAGTTTTTCCATTGAAAAAATCAAATTTAAAAAAAAAAAAAATTAAGGAAAAAAAAAATCAGATTTTTAAAAACGTAAGTACTTAATGCCCAACCATCTAAAACGGCCCCACGTTCCCCCCGGAAAGTGTTTGAAAGGGCCGATTCCCCGCACAACCTTTGGCGTGTGTAGAAGAACATCTCTTAACGACCGGCACTTTGGAAAAAGATGAGGAGGTTTTTCGAAAAAACTAACAAAAACCGAAAATCGTATACGGAAAAATCCGCGTCTTTTTACAATCTGCCTACGGCGAACGTATTATTTCGTTACTCCCGCGCCTAACGATGACTTCAACGTGTAAACACCAAATATTATACGAATATTGTTTATTAATAATAATATATTATTAATAAATATAAAAATATTTTATTAATACGCGTTAAACGGTTGGGGCATCGATGCGATTTCTCGATAACTCGGTAATTACAATACTTATTTATCGACCAGCCGCGCCGTACAGACTCTGTTTTCGTGCACGATATTATAGTCGATATGCACGTTATAATGTCGTGTTGGGCGGCGGCACAGACTTTTCGTCTGATTGTTTCATACTTTTTAGTGTTTTTTTTTTAAGTCGGTTTTATTTTTGATGACGCTTTTTGTTAAAATTATTTTCCAAAAAAAAACGAATGGTCGCGTAAAATCCTGTACAATACAAAGCGTAAGAGATAACTTTGATTTTCGTGTAACAAACGGTTTTCGACCATGTGTGTTTGAAAAAAAAAAAGGAAAAAAGACGGTTTAGAAGACGGCTCGGTGAATTTTTAATTTTTTCGGTTCGAACGCGGGCCCGTCGGTCACGTGTGAACCACCCGTAGGTGGTAGTCGTCAGCCTGCTGAGCTGAACCGCGTGTGAACCTGCGTCGTCTGTCCTGTAACGCGTGTGACCCGAGAAACCGCCCGTCGTTATCGGGGCGCACGATCGTCTGTCTGACCCCGCAGACAGACGGACACAATATCTGGAGAGGACGTGACGATTTACCGTGATAGTTATTATTCCGAACGACGACGGCGGTTTTTTATCGTTGCCGGAGACGCGGAAAGACGGAAAAATTTGGGGAAAAAAAACTAGATGTACGTCTGGGTGGATGCGACGAGATAACGAAAAGAAAAAAAAACAGGTGTACTACACACACACGGGTCGTTATTGTTTTTGTTACGAAGATGAACTTCGTCGAGACGGTTGAGACCTGTTATGACGAGTGAACCACCGCCGGACGCGGTTCGTATTCACGGCGGCGGTTCGACACCGCGTGTCATTATTGTTATTACGATACGCGGCCGATTCCACCGGAAGAGGTCCATTGATCCGGGTCGCGAACCGCCGCCGTCGACGTTACTACGTTTCCTGCTCCGGGGCAAGGGGGGGGGAGGGGCCATTCATGAATAAAGGCTTCCACTCGAGTTTCCACTTACGCGCGCGCGCGAGACACTCGATCCCGGCGAAACGGTCGCGAAATCGATCTCTCGTTTGGAAAAATTCGGGAAACGTACGATATTTCGTTTGGGGGATTAAAAATTGAAAAAATATAAAAAAAAGATCACTCGAGACCGCGACGTGCGGCCAGTTTGATGGAGTGGCGACTACGTTATTATACGCTTCGGGTGGATCACTGTGGTTTCGAGAAGTTGTCGTTTAACAACCGAAAGCGACCGTTGCCCAAACAAAATTTTGACGACAAAAGCTTTTATCGAACCCGTATCTTAGTATTTTGTAAAAAAAAAGGTTTCGCTGATCTTCGCTTTGGATCAAAAAAAAACTAAATCGATGTTGAAAAAAACACGTTCCCCGTAATTATTCGTGTGAAAAACACACGAAATGACGAGTTTTACGACAAAATACAATGTGTAAAACTATCTAGACTAGAGATTTTACGGATAACTGCCGTAAAATAACAAGTTCAAAAATTTCAACGCCCCCTCGAAAGCGATCAAAATCTAATAGTAAACTCGTTAAACCCTTCCGAATGACGTACACGAATTTCAAGTCGAACGGGGCAATTTCGAAAATTCGGCCGTTTACGTTTTTCGCTCACAACTCCGAAAACAATCGAAATTTCATAAATAAAGTACCATCTCGGATCCTATCTTTTGAGGTATCATACGTTAAAATCGGAGCAGTCTTTCTACTAGAACTTTTGATCACAGGAAAAAAAAAAAGAAAAAAAAACAACACATTCTTCGTTAACGCTCAGAATCTAAAGATAGGTCAAGGCGGAGTTGGTCACTATAATTTGGATGGGTTGAAATTTTTAATTTAATTATATCTATAACGATCGAACTGTAATGCACGTTAAATTGTAGATTTTAAAGTTTTACATTTAACTCATAAAAAGAGATCATATCAAATCTAATAGATATCAAAATAATCTTTCGATCAAAACTGAAACATCTCAAACCTTGACACAACATAAACAATAATAATGATAATGTTTGTAGCATTGTAAACCCGCCAAGGAGGAAAGTTATTCGAAAAATGGTTTTCAAAAACTAAATGAGAGTTTTTAGTTATGAACTCCTAATCAGTTGCGCGTTTCCAATAATCGCTATACAATAATAAAAACATACGTTTAAATACCATTAGATCCTATTGTGTAAACTGTATTTCGCGTTATAGGCTGCTGATTGATACGAGTAAAATTGCTGATTCGGAAAATGAGCGATTAAAAAGATCTTATTCGATTATGACACGTATGGCGTGTAAATATAGAAATATAAAACAACTTAAAACGAGATCGAAGATAAATAATTGTAATCATTGAACGTTTTATAAACATCCGTTAAGTTTCTTTGTGAAAGACTGGTAAACATAAACACGGTTCATTGATGCTTTGAAGTACACGGAAATGGAACTGTACAGGAAAAAAAAAAAAAAAGTCTCTTGTCAATGAAAATCACGCGGGGGCGTGTGAATGAAAACGTTTTTACGCTGTCGTAAGCAATTATATCGAATAAAAAGGAAACAAAGACGCGAATTATTTTTAATGTTTCTGAACATTAGTGTACCGATAATACATAATGCTGTATATACGTGTGGCAAAAGTCGTAAAACCGTTTTTTAAATTTTCTTTTTTTACGACCGTGCGACGGTGTCACTTGTTAAGACCCACGAAGTTCTATTATTTTTTTTTTATGTTTTCGCAGCGAGATTGAATATTTTTAACTAAACAATAAAGTGTAAGTACGCGAGGTACGTTGAATATAATATTGCAGTTTTATACATACCTCAACGCAAAACAATATATACTCCAAAACAATAACGATACCGTTTACGCCGAACCGGAGCGACCGAAATCGGTTTTTCGGCCCGAACGAAAATCAATTTATTTTATATAAATTAGAAAATTTAACACCGCGGCATATATCTAATAACGATTGAACCCACTTCTCGTTTTGTTAAAATAAGACCAACGCCAGATATACGTTATATTGCTTTATACTGTAAAAATTTAAGTACACCTACCCGAGTTTATGTATATACTGTATATTATGTTCTTAGTTTATTTCCAAAACGTTATTCTATGAGCGAGCACTCGCCGAAAATTCTCATTTACAAAAAAAAAAAAAAAAAATGGTGTCTTACAATACGGATTACCGACACTCACATAACATAATATATAGTAGGTTGCAAGGTCGATAACAATGAAAGAAAAAAAAATAATAATACACGTGAAAGAATCGTAATTTATAGGCTGAGTGTGCCGGGCGAGTTTTTGTATACGCGTTTAATTTATCGGTGACTTATTCTATACAATACGCGCGCAAACACAGTGTGTGATTTTTGTAATAATTTTATACTATTGACAAGAAAGCTATAAATTAAAGACTTCAAATCATGAATACTATACGGACACAATGTGCAGTATACTGTATACCTACATCTTTGTATTATGCAGGAGTGCAATTGTGTGTATCCGAATGGATTGTTTTTTCAAGCCCACGTTTAAACGTACAAAAAAAAAAAAAAAGTCAATAAAATTTGATTGGTAATAATTACACCAAACTAAACGATCAGTAAAATTCAATGGCTAATTTTCGTTGAATCATAATCATAATAATATTATCAAAGAGATGAGATTAGGTATTTTATGAACACTTGAGCACATGTTTAGAGGGGGGGGGGGAGGCAAAATTGTTCGAATAAACACACACTTATCAAAAAATAACAAAATTGGAAATGTCAATAATGTAATTCCAATCACTCTTAGATTTTAATATACATAGTGTACTTAGGTGTACAATAAAAACTGTTTAGTTAAAATTATCACACGTCAACCAGTCATGAAAACTGTCACATGGTTTTGTTATTGTTTCGATAAATTTTACATTTATATTAAGAAAACAAAGTGATTTTTCCGTTTTAGTTATCAGAAACAAATTATATAAAAAATTAGAGTGAAAAATAAGCTTTTATCCAAGGGAAACCCCTCGCCCTGCTCATGTTTACGCTTGTTGATGCGCGAGTTAATATAGAATTTAAAAAATCAAAAAAACAATACGAAATCGTGGTAGGAAATCATGGTATCTAGGTCGCATGGGCGGTTTGACGGGGTAACGACTACGCTTTGGGTGGGTCATTTGTTTGGAAGTTGACGGTTGAAACGTATTGTTAAATATCTGAAAATAATAATAAGCCTTCGGAAAAACGATTCTGATCGAGCTCAGTTGTCTAGCAGTGTTCGTACAGGTAAAGTTTTCGAGAACTTTAAAATTCTATACTTAGCTCAAAATTTTTCAAAATCGCTCGACACGTTTATCGAACCTGTGTCTTACATGTTTGAATATTGTGTAAAAAATTCAGCTTGTTCCGATCGGACGTTTTATCGTCGTTTTCGGCTCAGAAAACGATCATAGTATCGAGAAAAGGCTTCAAACAAAATCAAATTTAAAACCGAAATCCACACTATTGTGTGGTATTCGTCGTAACGAATGGAGCACTCCTCCTACCCGAAAGAATCGTTACGAATGTGAAAGTTTCAAATTTTTCGCGTAAAATTCCCGATTTTTTTTTTTTTTGGGGGGTAAAACTCAAAGAGTAAGCGATATTTCAAAAAAAAAAAACCTATAACCAAAGTACCACCGGAGTCCATAAACACTGTTTTAGAAAATCTGTCGAGTTTGATAATCGATCCTTCTATATTTAAAAGTTGTGGACAGGAAAAATAAAAAAACACCGTTGTAACACCGATTGAGTGAGGAATGCTCAGAATCTAAAAACGTTAATCCGAACACACCGAATAGCGTGTCAATAATCGAGACCTTTATCACGTTTGGCCCTAGGTCACCGCCAATAACTCGGAGAGCTATCAAAGCAAACTCAAGTTGAAAATTTGTACTTTATTTGTGTATTTTTTCCTTTTTTCTCCGATAATTGGTTAGGGGGTTAAACTCGGCGCGGCCGCAACGATACTCGGCACGGCGGCACAGCGTGTGGTGGTGTATCGTGCGCCGTCGGACGACGGAATGTCCGTGTAAACGTGATGGACAAAAAAAATTGATAAAATTGATTATTGCGATGCAACCGCATGTGTACCTGTACGTATTTATTATCATACATTCAAGTAAAACAACACCCGGAGTTTGGCGCCGAAAACATTTGTCTACTTAACTACTTTGACGCGTTCTCGAAATCGACCGACGAAACGTACAAACATCGATACGAAAGCCGCGGCTCGTCCTCGGAGATTCAGCGCGGACGGTAAGACCGCGATCGAGTGTTTTACACGAACGCGGTTTGTCCTAGCTGAACACGGGTTTATTTTTTGGTTTCAGGGTTATATACGCGTTAAAAAAAAAACGATTTCATGTTTTCAAATCAGCAGCAACGGTCGTTTTGAAACGAAAAAAAAATTTTTTATAATTGTCGTTTTTTTCTCCTCTCACCCCGTTCTCGTTAAAACTCCGCTACGAGCGGCGGAGCTCAGTCCATAAATATGCAAATAGCCAGTGACGCGCGCGCTCGAAAGATCACGGCCAACCGTTGGCCTGAAATACGTGTAATCTATATTATATACATATATCCCATACCCGTGATATTATACGAACAGTGTTATTACGATACGATAACCGTTGTCGGTTTCGAAAACCCACTTTTAGATTCTGAGCATATATGCATATAGTTTTTCTGTTTCAACACTTTGACGGCCGGAAGTCCGATCGAAAACGCTAAAAAGTACGGAACTCGCAACGATCGTACCTTACTTGAAGATGTTTTTTTGAAACGTTTGTTCAAAAACTTTCGCTCGAAACGTCGACGTTTGTGATCACGGGTAGGCGACGGGTGGTCTCCGATACGTTGAATACCGGTAAAAAAGCTGGGGGAAATTTGATTTGAACAATACACGTTATTGGAAAAAAAATTTTTTAAAATCCTACATACTTTTTTTCGTGTTTAAAAACACACGCGCGTTTATTCTAAAATCCCCGGCGAGTAATAGCTTCGATGGGTCAAGTGCTTTTCATACGCTGAACCTCACACGTGTATAACGTAACATACAGTAAACGCAGTGTTTCATTAAAAAAAAAGAAAGGAACGGATTGATGTTGAGGTCGGGTGTAGTACGTACAGTTTGATACTTTTCTGTTAAATTTGGTATTTACGTACGAGACAACTGAGCTTGAGACAAATTCTGAGACAACAACTCAGAATCGTTTTTTCGATCGCTACGGGTTTGTCGTACGCACGCACGCACACATCGAGCGCAACAAGTCGGAAAACCACAACTGCCAAAAAAAAAAACCCCCGATAGTTTTACGGCGATAGATTCGAATCGAAGATTTGTTGAACACCCGCACACGAAAGTTGAGATTTTCGCTTTACGTTTCGTTCGAAGCGGTTTTTTGATCGAGCCGAAAACGACGTGTAAACGGCGAAATCGCCGAACCCGCCGGCCTCAAAACTATACACACACATTGAACTATCGTTAAAAAAAATTAGCACGTCGTTTTCAAACTTTTGTGTACACATTATACAGCCCGCTCGGAATCGTTTTTCGGTTTTCGGTTTTCGAACACGCCGAGACGGACTCGTTGAGGGGAAGGAAAAAAAGAACAAGACGCAGAGTTCGCCGCCGTCGCGCGGGGGCCAGGCGCGCACACCTGTTACCGCCGCAACCTGGCGCTCCGCCGAATCGGTTAAACCAGAAAGTACGCACACAGTAAACGCGGCGCACAACGGTTGTTGTACAGTGCAAGTACTGGTGTACTAATAATACAGTCGTCGAGTAGTAGTAGTAGTACGGCGGGACATATGTGATATATTTTTTTTTTGGCCCCACGAGGTTATTCACCTTCGCCGCCGCCGCCGCCGCCGCACTATGGAAATCGTTTCCAAGTTGCCGTTCCCCTCTCTGTACACACTACATACATCTCTAGGTACGGGTGTACACGACGATGGCACATAGTTGTAATATAAATATAGTTTTGAAGAAAATTGTTTTTTATTTCACCACCCCCTCGATCACAATCCGACCCGTTGGCGAACGATCCGCGCGTTTCCCCCCGCGGTCAGGGTAAGGCCTTGCCGGAGAAACCGACGGCAGCGTTTCGGAAAATTTTCTCGTAGAACACGGGGGAAACGCAACTGTCGGCGACGACGAATACGATACGATTTGGCAGCTACTGTGTACGGAACCGCGACAGGACGAGGGACGTATACTCGCGAACGGAATGGCGTCTTTATGCCCGTGGAATTTCGGAAACGTGTCCCAGATTCGCGAAATACCCGCGACGTATTATGTTCGACTCGAGTCTAAACATCAATCGATCCGAACTGACCGACGAGCGTTTAAGCGAGAGCCAGCCAGCAAAGAGAAACACTCGAAAAACCGCGTGGGTATAATCTCTCATTGATCGATGTGTGTACTCGGAACGATAAAAATGTTACGCGTGGTGTAAACGATAAATTTTCCTCCGTTTAACGTGAAAAACGCGTCTTATTTTATTGCGACTCGTCGCTTCGGATTAGCTTTTTGCAAATTTGCGGCTCCCAAAATTAACGTTAGTGGCCGCCCCTATATACATGTATACACACGTCTAGGGCGCAAACATTAAGACACGGTGTAAACGACGGATGACGAGTTCGTATGCAGAGCTACAAACATGTTGTTATAACAAAGTATCATTAACTGAAAAAAAATTCGTATTTATTACTGTTTTAGTATGCTGTGCGTGCTATGTTAAAATTTGAATCTCGAAATGTTCTTGAATCGCGATGTTCGCGTAAAGCTGCGAATTGGCTAAACTACTACTACCAAAGTGTAAAAGCGCACGTCGGAAGAAAATACTCCGCGATTAGCGCGGACTGACACGTAGGGTTTTCAACGCACAGCGGTATTTTATGAATGAAGTAGTCGGTAACGACCTATACCGCGTTCCCGCAGGACTTTTATAACGGTTAGAATACGTACGCCTTGCCCCAGTACGGTTATTTCAAATCCGTTTCTGATAAAAACGATTTTTCTAAGTAGATTTCGTACGGAAATTATCGCATTGAACGTTGTTCATCACTTACAGTAGTAGCAAACACGCGAGTCGTCTTTGCCTTGGAATAATATTACAGTTGCCGGTGAAGAGTTGTTCGAAGAGGCCGAGACTGTACGTCATATACCGCCCCCTCCCCCCGGAAAAACTGCAGAAAACCAAAATAAACACTTAAAATCCATTTGAACAGGTATCGTGTGAAAATAAAAGTTAAAACAATCGACGACCAACACACGTTTACACGTTTTATGTATTCACGCATATTATTACGTATGTGTTTGACAAACATCGAACAGTATCACGTAGACAGATAAAAAAATACCTGAGGTACAACGAATGTCAAAACGTTTTAGGCGACCCGGTCGCTTTTACACACTGCAGCACACACTCGCTCGCCTAACGATGTAAATAAATATTTTTTTTCACACTTTTACCGTGCCATATATATATATATTATCAGTCAGTGACAAACTAAACGATTGTGCCACGATGATTTGAAGTATTTTTAGTTTCAACTCGCGCCGACGCTGCTGCAGTTCAAGCGCCGTGTCATCGCCACGTCGCGCGCGGATTAAAAGAAAGAAATAAAGAATCGTCTGCATTAATAACCGAAAAGTAGTTTGCAGGTTTCTCAAATGAGAAGGCGAAAAACACGTCGTGCACTAGAAACTTGACCAAACTTGGCGTTGAAACGTACCTATATACGCACTGAATGCACTGCAAGCACGCGAAACCTCAGATTAGAATCGAACGTGGGAAAACGAAAACGAAATTTCTTGTTAAAAAATTAGATTATCGGCTGTGTGACGATTTTTCACGACTACTATGGAACACTGTACAAACTATTTGAACGTCTAAACGTCGCAGTACTATAATAATATAGAACTGAACCCGCAGTATACGGGCAATGTCGGAAAAGTGTTGTACGGTTTTCGTTTCCCCGTTCGCAAGACTATTGTTGTGGTCTGCTTTTAGAATGTGTTTGTTGAGCAGAACATCTGATAACAAGTCTGTCTAAAACAATATAGATTCGAACCGAACGAAAAACCATACTACGGTTTGGAGAAATCACGGCTTAATTTTACAACACCAGTGCGCGATATAGACTAGTACGGGCCACGAAAAATCGGACGAAGGAAAATTTGGAGTTTTCGAGAGAAAGATACTAAGAAAAATCCGAATTGAAATAACAAAAAATTGAATAACCTTTTTAAAGAACCTACCATTATTGGGATCCTGGAGAGTACGGGGATAAGTTGGGCAGGGCGCGTAAGGAGATCGGGAAGAATCCAACAACTAAATGGATACCCGCCGCTAAGAGACCTAGAGGACAGTCTAGGCGAAGATGGACCAGATAGAGTACTTGAAACTTCTTGAAAGAAGAACGTGCAAAAGATAGACAGGGATGTTGTTAAAGGCCTGAAGAAGAATTATGTACCTATAACTTTGTTGGATTCGTCACATTTGGAGATCAGAAAAAAGTTCTCTACATTACGAAGATACATAAAAGTATAATGTATAACTACGGAGAAAAAAAATTATTAAAATACTATTATTGTTTTTTTTTTCAACTATCTTAAGACAACGAGAGGATCCTGCAACTTTGAAACTGCTGCAGGACGATTTCGGTGAATGTTGATTGACAGTTGCAATTTTCCAATTCTTCAGAGATCACAACAAATTGTTTCGCTCCTCGCGGCGGCTCGGAGAGCGCAGGGTACGACCACGTGTAGAGCGATGGATTTATGGACCACCTGTAGGGGAAACGCCGTCTTAATAAAGGCGTGCGAGAACCAACAGTTTTCAGTTGACAGTCGCAGCACAAAGTCACAGCGCGTACGTTACAAATTATTCGTTATACTGAATTTAACTGCTTTTAAAATCGATACTTTAAAATAACGAAAAATGATAAAAAAAAGTACAGTTTGCACCAGTTTTTATACCTACATTGATATAGGTTCGTATAAGGGTCGTTTTCAAGATTTTCAGGGATTGGGAAAATAAGATATTTTTATGGACATCTCATCAGTCTGCAATAGTATCGCGATGACTCGGTATAGAATGTCTCTTTTTTTTTGGTAAAAAATATTGCTTCTGCCTAAAAATCGTTTTATACATAGAGAATACGTGTACAGACGTGTGTGTGTGTGTGTGTTTTCCGCGACACAGAGAGAAAACAAAAGGAAACAATTAATCGACAAAATCCTGCAGCACACGGCAGTCTAGAGACAATAATATTATAATATACGATATATTCGTTTTCGACCTCGCGTCGGGCGCGTTATAATTTTTTGACAAACGGAAAAAGAAAAAGCTTACTCAGATTAGCATACACAGCAGCCCCGCGCGCGGTTGCACGAATGATAATACACACACATATTTATAAGTATACGAAACACGATAATATAATCGCGTGTAACCTTTTAAGCTGTTACAAACCGTGCGCAAGGCTAATATCGGTCACTGACTGTGCAGTATAATATAATAAGCATATTGTGCGCACACGATTCGCATTATAATATTGTATTAACTGGTTTTGAATACCAACTGCAGAAAACAATAACAAAAAATTAAATCAGCATTGCGGTTTTGTTTCGGTAATTAAACGTAGTACATTATGGTTGCAATGTGTGTAACCTCTGTGTATACTACAAGTAATATCGGCGAAATCGGATTGTGACAAAATACGTGTAGGTACACATTGTGTCACGACGATGCGACGTCCTCCTGTACGTTGCGTTCAAGAACAAACGTCGATTCTCGCAAATTTATAAAAAAAAAAAAAATCCACAATATTTATTTGTGGGGGGCGGGGGAGGTGTCTTGGATACGAGGGATCTTTACCACAAGAAAGTTTAGATTTTAAACGTATATTACGTGAAAAAAAAAAAATGGAAAGGAAAAAAAGTGATTTGAATTTGAGCTTGGTAAGTCCGGCGATCACCTAAAAATGTCGTGCTTCACGTAGTTTTATCATGACGTTTTTTGTTAGATTTTGATTTCACGTAACCATGAGCTCGCTCAGTATTTTGAAGTGCGATCCGCGTTTTCAGACATAAAACAAAAATTTTAACTTGACCCGGAGCGCAATCGTCACGCCAAACGACTTCTCACCCGGCCTTTGCTCGCTTTCTTTCCTTTTTTTCTCTTTTTTCTCTTTTTTGAGATTTTGGGGCCCCCCGCATGACCCCTCCATCGTGTCCCCGCCTGCGACGACGCGCGTTCCCAATCGCGCTGAGAACACCGCTGACGCACCACGTTACACGCGAATTCGTATTGAACTCGAAGAAAAGCGAAACATTTTTATTACAGCTGCGATAGGTCCATGACTCGCGTGACAGTCTAACACGAAAATATATAATACGAGTATGAAAACTTTACATTTTACACTACAAATGGCTTTCAATCGAACACAAACATATTTCGTTACTATTGTCCGTAACAAATCGATTATTATACGATATATATGTGAATATGAGCTGCTCAGCAAGTCGTGAATCCCGTAAGCGAAACGTACTACTAACGATTGATGAAAATTTTTAAAACTGCTTTGTTTCTACGAATGCGGAATTGAAAAATCGTAAGACTAGGTATATGTACCTATAAAGTTTACGACGTCTCAGGGTCAACGAACAAAACTGTTTGATGTCGTTGTTCGATACATAAAATTTAATTAGAAATGTAGAAAAATCAGAATGATCACAAGTATTTATAGACTCCATTGAATGCTTTAAGAAAAAAAACATTTGTTCTCGTTAAGTGAACAATAGTAGTTCTCAGCATTAGCACGTTAGTTTACACGATGACGAAAAACAAATGAAATTAGCGCTAACTTGATTTTACAAACGACACAAAAACATGCATCAGTAAAAAGACGATGGGCAACAACAATATTGCACCGCAAGTTAATTGGAAAACGAAAACGTTTTAAACTGCAGTTATTCACTACGTTACTATATTGTAAAAACAATTTTCAACAATTTTAAAAACAAAAAAAAGAAGCTATATCCGATCGCATTGTATATTATTAGACTTATTTACTTGTCTAAATATCTTTTTTGTTTAAAATTTGTACGAAACGCTTCCAAAAACTTCTCCGAGGTTTTTTTTTTTCGTTTTCGAGCTATCCAACTTCTTCCGTGCTGTGTTTTTCGACAACTCATTTTTTTTTTTTTTTTTTATATAAATATCAAGACTATCTCTTCTTTGTGTCCCGCTCAAACACGGTCCGACCGCTATATACAAATGACGTCGACTCGTAAAAGTCGATAAATCAATATTTCCACAGTCAAAAACTTAACGGTATACTGCGCAGTCTGGGTGGGTCGTTGAACAATCGGACAAATCTTACCCGAACCGCGGCTATGCACTCGAACAGTGTTCAAAATGCGAGCTCCGATTTTTACGTTCAATACCTCTAACGTCTTTGGACTCTGATTGTACTTTGAGGGGTCTCAAATGTGAAAATTCAAAATTGAAAAGGTTACAATAACAAAAATAGGTCAAATTTGACCAAAAACATTAAAAAAATCACGGCAAACGTGTTTAATTGTTGACGTGTTAAGCGGTTTAATTTTTTTGGCTAAAACTTCCAAAATAAAAGACGGTAAAGCACAGGTTTGGTACGAGTTTTGAGTGAATTTGAAAAATGTTGGGTGTTAAGTATAGAACTTAAAAATTTTCGAAAATTTCCATTTTCTTTGTCGTATTTGTTCGGTAAAAAATTTAATTTTCGACCAAAAGTTTTGAAACTTTAACAACGTGTATACATACGTGTATGCTACTAAACAGTATCGAAATTCCATCGTCACATTTTGTTTTTTACTCGTTTAAAGTTAGAAAATTGGTCATACATTTGACTTATTTTTAGAAAAAACTCGCACAAATTTGTTATTTAAGAATTGAAATCACAGTGTGTTATGTAAAGCGAAATTTGCTATCTGATAAAAGACATTTCAAATTGATCTGCCCAATACGTTCCGAACGCGCGTATAAAAAAAAGTGTTGAAAAACGGTACGAGTCGGTTGTAACAATATGAAATCACTATTGTGCGATTGATAACCGTATTAACTCCTCGAATAATGGTCGAAATGGTTTGAAATTTTCACGCGTTACTTGAATCGTTTACACGCGAACACGTTTTCGTCGGAATTTTCGGACCGTTTTTATTGTGAAATTTGTTTTTACCAGGACGTATACCGGACGACCGAGCTCGCTCTCAGTATCGTATTTTCGAAGGCTTTCCGATACTGAATTACGCGTTTGAACCGCAACTTCTAAGTCACTTGCCCACCCAAAGCCACACCCTACCCACGCGACCCAGAGTGATCCCGGCTTTTTTATTAATTTTTTCTTATCTTCTTACGAACGGTCGTAAACGTGCCGAGACCTCGGCGTTTACGAGACGCGAACACAAAAAAAAATACGTCTATTAGTGTACGTTTCGTCATCATAAAATGATATATTATACTGCAGACGCGATATAAAAAATAAAGGGCGAAAAAAAAAATAAATAAAAACTAACCGTTCTGACGAGTGGCAGAGAAACGCGTGTACAGGGCCAAGGTCTGCCGCGCGGATGCGCCCGTAGAGAACGGTGCAACGTGTGCGGAAACAAAACGTAACGTACGGCCGACATACAGGGCGACGTTTTTTTTTTTTTTCAAATTAAACAGAATATCTGGTTGATTTTTTTATATTAATCATTTTCATAAGTACCTATGTTCGGATATTAGTTAGACCTAAGTGGTCTTTCTAAAAGTATTAACGGCGCCGCATTCATCGAAACGACTCTCTAAAATACTTTTAAAAAACTCCACCACTATTCACTCGTTTTAGAGCATTTTCGTGAACGTTTCGACACGCCAATGTATATGTGATAATTATAGTGTTTTGTCCATCGCGATAAATCGAGATTAAAACAAGCGAACAGCAGCTGCGCGCGCGCGGGAAGTTGTATTTGCACGCACTTCCTCTCCAAACTCGTCTACGCGAATGTCCGGAAAGCAATTTTCAAAATTTGAACAACCGAAAAAACACGCGAAACAAAAATTACCGGTGCAGAAATATAAGCGATTCTATACTCGTAGTACGCAAACGCACTGTATTCCATTGCGTAAAGATGGCGAGAAATTTCGTTTTCACGTGGCTACACTATAAAGTTTATAGTATAAACCAAGGCTATAGGGTTTACGTTTTCATAATTTGCAGTGGTAAACGAGACGCGTGCAGCAAATATAATATATATTTATATACTCGTAACAAACAAATGAACAACGCGAGTGTTGTTTATTTTTGTATTTTATACTTCACGGGCTTTGCCGTTTTCGTAGTATGTACAATGACGACCGATTTTGAAGGTCGTATGATAATATACATTTATTTTTTACTTATGTTTGATGGGGGGAGAGGGGGGCTGAAAGTTAATAGTTTTCCACATTGAAATAGGGCACTGTATCGTATATAACAATAGGTATATTCTGGGTACAATGAATTCCGGAAAAAAAAACACCAAAAAAAAAGATTTATTTTAATCTAATATTGTTATTACACTGTTGTAATTAATAATGTTTTATCAGTTGCCTATCGTCGCAAGTGCGATTTCTCATTCACAGCGAGATTCCACTCTATTTATCGTTATTATTTTAGAGAAAAAAACGACACACTTGTCAGGGAAATACTAACACAACTATTGGTACGTTGAATTGAAATTATTGAAATGTTGGTCTGATTTTTTTTTAATTTTGCACAACGATATCGGTGTACTTTTGAATAAACCGACTGTATTTAGTCCGATGACAGTAACTGCACTAAAAACTCACTGCTTAGTAAGTAAAACGTCATGAATAAAAATAAAAAGTCGTTCTTTTTTCCACGGTCTTTTCAATTCCGTACAACGGGTACCTACATAACTATAAATATACATATTATTTCAATATCAATTACAATAATTAATGCGTTCGCGTACACTGTCACAGACTACGACCAACAAGTTTACAGTGATTCAAATAAAATGTTAATGAAAATCCGTCAGTACACGAATCCCAAAAGGCCCCGTAGTAGAAGTTTTAGTTAACATATTTAGTATAGCGATATGCTTGATATTATTGTTTTGTCATTATTACGAAACACTCACCGAGTGGACAAACTTATGTGTTACATTGGTAAATAAATTAATAATTTTATAAAAAAGAAAACCACATTATATACACACGCACGTGTGAATAAAAAAAAATCAAAGTTGTGGTATGGCTCATGGCTGGAATGTTATTAGATACCAATTTTTTGTTCAAAAATTCGGCCTGCGGGAAAATTTCTCGTAGAATCGACGTAACGAATTGAACATTTGATCTCAAGTAGAATATTCTACGACCCCCATTGAACTTTTTTTTACCTACTTATTTTGCTTGAATTCATGATTCAACGCGCGCTGTGGAATATACTATACGTATTCTATATCGGTTAGAAAGAAAAAAAATTCAATCGTGTCGATTCTACAAGACTGGAGGCCCTTTTAAATGCATTGAAGTAGTTGAAATTGCCTAAAATTTACCCCTTAATAAATAATAACCATGTACGGCCGACACTTTAGTCATCTCCGAAGGGATGATATAACATTTCGGATGGTTCTGTAGGAACGCGCATTAGACCAGTTCCATAGAATTAATTTAACGACAACTTATATTCACAAACACATAATATGTTATTCAGCGTACAAGTATTTATAAACGAAAAAATCGAAACTTAGTTGCGAAAATGCGACAGTTGAATTAATCTGAAAATTTTATTGTTACACAATAGCACCAAAACATAGCGACGAAAATCGTTTTAAAAAAATATATTTTAGAAAAAATACCTAAGGCGCTTGCGTTTTTTTTTTTTTGATAAATTTTAATTTTTTACCTGCAACGACAGCGTACTAAGAAACATAACATGTACCATACACTCAAGTTGTCCGATAAAAAATTGCAAAAATTCCGAGTTAGAAGTCATTTTCCGGGGATTGAAAAAAAAAAAATGTTTTCAAATTTAGAGCTATAGTATTATGCCGTCTTGTACATAATAATGCGATGATTGAAGAGCGTTTAACGCGAAAATCGGGTTTCTCGATATTACATATTGTAGGTACACGAAATGTGTATTCTAAATCATATTTTAACATCACAGAAATTCACGAGAAAAACATTTCAAGTATGAAGAGTTAGTTGCCTACTGATTTATGCGTTATACACAAATTCAACACGCCGCATTGAATTATTTTGAAATCGAACAGGTACGTATTTACGAGCTGCTCGTTGGTGATCCAATAAGAAAACATATTGTAACACGACATCATATTTAGTCTTAGATTAAAAATGTAATCCCGGGTGCGCCCGGCACTTTAAATATTGAACGAAAACCCGACGTGAAAACGATAATACTGTTGACTGTAAAAACGAACGTTTTTAACACCGATTAGTCAATAAACGCGAATAAGAATTAGGTATCGAACAAGTATCGCGAAACGGATTTTCGAACGGAGAATACGATTTTTAAAACGTCGGTTTCGGTCGACAACTGTACGAAAAATCTTCTGGAGAAAAAAGTTCTAAAAAAAAAAGGGCAGCAGCGTCCACGTCGTCGTGTCCGGAGCTTATCTTGAAAGAATATTGTACGTATTATACACTGTATACGCTATACATATATAGATATATTAATGAAAAAAATCCAGCCCTCGTTACACTATAGGCAACGGCGGGCGAAAAAAAAAACAAACCGGTTTTCCAGTGTTCAGACACTCGATAGAAACGCCGAAAACCCGGCACAAACAATATTATATTATATACTATATTTCTTCGTGTAGCCATTTTTTTTTTCCGTTGTTTCTTTTTCTCTCTCTCTCAATACGCGCCAAAGGACCATTATTATTTCTTCGGCGAATAAATCACGAGGGATCATATGGAGCGTGGTAAATTTCGTGGAAGAATGGGAACGCGGATATTTTTTTTTTCTTTTTCATCTCGAGGGGGACGCGATTCTGCAGTAGGTTGCACATTACGTTGTACCTATTATTATTATTTAACAGGATGCGCGCGCGCGTCGCCAGCGAAACGAAATAAATGATTTCGCGAATATTTCGAGGAGAAAAAAAAATACGACACACGCGTTACAAACTAACTAACTTACTACGTGTTAAAGTACGATAAAACGCGGCGAAATTATAACAGTCGCATTCGCTTTAGCTAAACAATCACAGATGATGGTGGTAATAACCCGGGTAGTTATGAAGAGTTGTTTGTAAGAGTTTACGACGATTTTTTTCTACAGACCGACGCGAAAACTACCGGGACATTACGTGGAATCTAACGTATTATTATTATGCCGATATATTATTAGAACCGATACGCGTGAACGCGGCTAAATATTGCTGCCGAAATGAAATAAAACGATTTATCCTGTACGAATAATCTGATCACTATGCCAGCAAATTAAAATTAAAATTTGAGATCACCGCGTTACTATACGTATTATAGTTGTACCACCAGACGATTGCACCGTTAACGTATCAAAAAAAAGGTTTACGCGTAGTTGACTTCGCGAAATTCTCGTTAAAAAAAAAAATCGGTCGATTTTCCGGCAACGAAAACGATCGGTGAAATACGCGATGAAAATCGTCACATTTGTTATAATTGAAACACGCTGTTGCACATACCGTATAATACACGTAATACGGCGCACTAGTATGGTTAATCGATCTAAATCATAAAAAAAAAAACATCATTAAGATAACAACACCGTTTTGGACTTCCGACTTGTTGGTCGGCGTGTATTACAGATATGAAATTTTTACACGAAATAAGTATACGATTTATCAATCGGGTCTTAAATCGATTAATCTCTTCACGAGCGCTGACGTAATTTACTATTGATTCGATTGAAAAAAAAAATACTCATTTAACAACTATATAATTGCATTTAATTTTTTAACACGCGATAGTGAGATCGTT
>CM029357.1:51372232-51429905 GCA_017140985.1 Hormaphis cornu
TTAATTTTTCTCACTAGCTTGCCCAACATTGAAATAACGTTATAATCTTATACCCGTTGTACATAATAACATAAAGGATTTATTGAATAACAAATAACTTATAACTTGTAAAATGTGTATTTTAGCTTACCGGAGTTAGTGGCTCGTAGAAAATATAATACGAGTTTACACTTTAATTTTCCTCTAGTCCGAGCAAACCGAATAATTATTTTATACGCCAGCGCATAGTTAATAAATAACTTTTTTATTATGAGTGCACTCTGCAATTAAGACATCTTTCACGAAAAACCGCTAAATATTCTTTGAACTCTTTTTATCAACGTTCGGTAATAGGATTTTAATGATAACCAAGAATACGCGTGTTCTAAATTTGTTCATAACTCATAGGTAGGTACGATTAAAAAAATTAATTTCACCGAATGATACCAGGATTTTTATAAATTCTTACGTAAATAATCTACACCATTAGCGTACCTAGCGTTTATTTTTAAAATCTGATGAATCCTATATTTTCTAAACTATGTTGTACAACACGTACCTATGCATAATTTAAATTTTTGTCTAGACCAAAATTCTTGCACATTATGCAATAAGGTACGGTTTGAAGCACTGTGTGAGTTTATTTTTTCGACTATTATTATCAAATTAATTTGACATTTACTTAGAGACGGTCAAGGATACGAACTTACAAATGTAAACGCTATATAATTCACTCGCCGCACGTATACAGCGTATTTCGACTGCGTGATTATAAACTTGTAATTAATTTAAAAAAAAAAAAAAACATCTAATTATTTTAACGTTTGTAAAAAATTTAATCAGAAATAAGCATTATTATTATGTTATCATATTGTTGTATAAAACTTTTAAAAGCTAGATATTGCAGTAATATAGTTAGATGTGTTGCACAAAATCGACCTTGTACAAGATATTATTAAAAATTATTCGAGTTCAAAAACAGATAGTTAAATCGAAAAGTATATTTACCTATTAAACAGTACTTGTAAAAGAAATCATTCGAGTATAAGATGTACAGTTATTTAAAGAAAGTATTTACAAATATTATTAGCTATGCGCATTTTTAAAAAAGAAAAATGAAAATTTTCCACGAGTGTCACCGTGTTAGGTACTCTGTGAGTTGAATCAATTTTACGCCCGCACCAAAACTGACGAGTTATCTATAATTTTGACAGAGGTAAGTTAACCACTTTTTTTTTTTTTTTTTGAACTCACTAAGATAAGTTGATTGAAGAGACAAAAAGTTAAATAATTAAAGAATAATTTATAAAATTAATAGCTAACTTACAAAAAAAAAAACAAATCAACCTGAAGTATACGGATAATTGTTCGTGTTTTTAATTCAGACGGTTTTGTACGGCATTTCCTCGGCTTCAAAAAAATTTTAACTAAATATATTTTTCTTACTGATACTATTTTTTGAAGGGTTTAAAAAAAAGTTTAAAATTATTACGGATTAACTCAAAGTTAACACGTTTAATCGAAAAAAGAAAACTCGTTATTGGTTAAAAGTCAACGGAAGAAATAAGTTAGTCAAAGTGTGACGGCTTAAGTTTTCAACGAAATTTTAACATTTAACTGCTCCGCAGCCTTGATTTTGACACTGCTCGTAGCGTCTTCTTTAAAATAATAATTTATTGCATTTTTGAACTGCGTTTTTCTATCAAAACTCGTTGATATAAAAAAAAATAAATAAATAAAACACAACCGGTTATACGGAGCTTCTAGCTTGTACACAACAGGTTCGGGTAATGGAAGTACGTATAATGCGTTTAAACGACACTTCATACCTGCATTTTCCGCATGCGTTCCGCCGAACATAAATAATATCAACCTGTTGTTGATCACGGGTGATCTCATCCGCTCAAATTATGAAACAATGAGTGTACATTTGTCGCTGAAAATCGTCTCCGATTTCTGACGTACCGGTTTTCTTTAACTCATTATACTCGTATCGTTACATTATTCGTTATCCGACAGCGTGTTGTTGATTCAATTATACCAAATTACAATACTTTGGTATTTTTTTATAGCCATACACATATATAACGAAAATCAATCACATCCGAACGGCTTCGACTTTCAAGGACGATACGCGTGATTTTTAATTTGATGTCAACCGCAGAAATATAATGAAACGACGCTGTAACGTACACTCAGGACGTCATCGTATCTTCTACTGAAAATTCGTACACGGTACGTCTATCGTACTCGGCACTTTACAATATCTATCTATCTCGCAATTGACGATCAATGATATACTTAATATCGTGTCGCTTTAAACCGCAAAGTTTCATTTTGTTTTGAGCAATTCGGGGGCGATATTTTCGGGTGGCCGTGGGGTGTCTTCTGGAGTCCCGTACATATAGGTCTAAAATACACACTACAGAAAATACGTCAATGACTATAGTTATTATTCACTTTTGGTGAAATTTTTCACGCGCGCGAGAGATATAACAATGGAGATAATAATATATATATGTGAAACTTTGCGGAGAGTTTTTTTTAATAAATAACCACGCGTAAAAGACAACGTAGTACGATATCAAGCCTTTGTGGGAAAACTCCGCGTATGTATGCCGTTCTCACGAATCCCGGACTAAACCGTGAATGGTGGCGCGACTTTATAGCGAGCGGGTGGAAAACGCGAGAAAACGGAACGATTTTTTCGAAAAATTTCGAGAACACTAATAGATTTAGAGAAGACTGTAGGGGTCTGGCGCTCATTTACGCTTAGCGACCGGGTAAAAAAAACTCGCCGAATGTCTGAAAATGAAATTCGAAATTACGTATTATTATTTACTACGCGACGTGTTTATTTTATTTTTTATACTCTTCCTATAACGGTTAGGCCGTACACTATTGTCCTTTATTTTCGCGCTTTTGTCGCTCTAACGAGTTGCTTCGGTCGCGTTATAACACGGGCGCGGGTGAGGAAACCGCGGTGTATACCGATTTTTCGTCGTCGTACTAATTTAGCTATAAGCTAAACGTGTAATTTATGCGGACTGTTTCTTTTTTCTTTTTTTTGTCGGTCGATCATGCAGCACCTCTAATTTTTAGGATGGCCGCCACCGGTAATAGGAGGGTAAAGACGGACAACTGTTAAAAAATATCGGCGCGAATAAACCGACCTCGATGCCACGATGTCACTCGCGTACAACGATTGTATTCATATTCGTAACAAAATCTAGACCAAAAAGCAAATATATTACACGTGTAGCGGACATCCGTTCCTATTCGATGTGGTGGTATACACCGCGGATGGTTGATATAAAAAGACGTTCTTCTCTCGCACCGCGAGTGTGACATTTTCAACGTACGTTTTCCGTGTACGTTTTATCAAAATAATAATCTTCGTTAAAATAATCGGTTACGCGGTGTTGAGTTTTTTAGCTGGTTTGTGTTTTGTTAGCGCGCAAACTCGATTATACGATGTTATATTTTATTCGTGTTTTTTATTTTGCGACGCGTTTGTACGAGCTAGCAAAACGTGAGGGGTACAAAAGCGATAATAACAACGCAGAACTCGTGTATTTATAGTGCATTGCATGAGTAATTTTCTAAAAATTCGAAACGAAACAAAATGTGTGTACTCGCCGCGCTACACTCTCGTATAAGAGAGAGAACGCGATGATTTCAGCGCTCTGAAACACGACAAAATAATGGGACGCGGCGTTAGGTAAACGGAGAAAAAATTTAAAAAAAAAAAAACTCGAAGCAAACTTTTTACTATGATGTACACTTAAACAAATATTATTTCTTAAAACAAGTGTTCTCGATGGACGGCACCGTGATAGTGCAGTAGTATTTTTAACCGTACGAACGAAAACCGTCGTACGGAAAACGGTCGCGTGAATCGTTCGAGAATCAAGGACAGTTTTAACAACCGTCGAACAAGATTCCGCCGTAAAAAGTTGTCGTTAATAATACTCGTTCTAAATAAATGATAAATTAAATTACCGCACGTTCGGCTCATCACATGTACAACAAGAATGTGCGTACGATATTAGATAAAACTCGACGGTGTTGTTACTAAATAACGCTCGTAATAATTATTATTGTTATACGTACAACGTGTAAGCTCAATCAATTAAATTTACTCAGCGTACGTACATAGGTGTTCGAAAGATATAAGCGTACCGTCCGTTATACGCTGAGAAAGTCGTGCTTCGATCGTTTGTTGAGAAAATTTCTGATTAAAAGGTGGTTCTAATCACGTTAAGAGTCACCAAGAGAACTCGTTTCGTTCGTCTTTTTGAACGTCGTATTTATAGAATTCAAAAATATCGATCTTACCAAAAACAATGGGTTTTAATAACGTACGGATTATAGAATACAGCACACGACCATCACGCATATAGTATAATATAGTAGTCGATGGATATTCGGTATTATTATTTATTTTACTGTGGGTTGTATTTTTGTTTTTGCGATGATCGTCAACGAGTGTTGTTCAAAAACGAGATGTTCAAAATCTGCCAATTACTGATTGACTTTCGACTAAAATGTTAATTGTAGTTTGTAAGTTCGTCGTAACCCGTGTAATAACAATAGTAAACGTACGTATTATATGTAGGACGGCGGCATCGAATGTCTTCGAATACAGCTCATCACATCGTTTCGTTGAACTAAACAAGTAAAAATTTTTAGATAAGAAGAATGGATAGCACTGAATTATTGAACACGATGTTCACCGTAAAGTTCAACCGGAATCTGCAGCTCTTATACACGGTATAGTCAACGTAAACGTCAAATAACAAACCGGCGACCAACTAAAAGCTGGGACTTACTTCAAAGTGAAGCCACCACGAGCCGCCCAACCGATCAGTATATAGTCGTAACTCACTTTTTTAGTTATCAATTTACAAAAAAAAAAAAATTACGAGTTTCATCTTATACATTACATCAGAGGTTCCCAAACTTTTTATTGTACGACCCATTTTGAAAATTTTTTAAAATATGGCGACCCACAATATCAATGAATGACCTTTTTTTTTTTTTTTTTGATTATATTTTTGTATTATTTAAAAAAATAGCGCGACCCACCAAAAGTATAATCGCGACCCACTTTTGGGTCGCAACCCACAGTTTGGGAACCTCTGCATTACATGATTGCATTTGATGGCTGTATTCGGAAACGTACAATTTTAAGAGACTTGAAAAACACCATTTTCTCACTGGACTCCTAAAAATACGCGAATAAGGGTGGCGACCCCTTCGAGTCCTCCTTAATGTATCATAATGTGTATGTAAATCGCGTATTAGATCTTACAACGAACGTGCTTATTTTCGTAGCCAAAATTCAATAATTCTTTTATTCTAGATAATCCATTATCATAAACGCGTTTAAATTGTACAGCCAATAGCCATTAATAATAATCATTACGTTCCATATATTTTCAACATTTTTAATTTTATTCACTTAAACTATTTGTGTCGTTAGTGTTAAATTTTTGTGAACGTATAATCAATAAATACGTGTAAATTAATATGATCTTTTTGTTTTTCGGCTTTTTTCCGCCAATCAAACATAAAATTGCACACAAAGGTATGCTGCGATACTCTTAAAAAACAGCTCGCTATAACTAGGTACACACACAGTTCAATTAATCGTAGACAGGTAGCACAAACTACATACATTCATTTGACCTATTGGTTGTTTATTTGATACGCACGGATAAGTCCACCCACTTTTGTAATTTATTTCGCGCAATAACAACTGTAAACAGTTTAGTTAAACTTTGAAATCTTTTAAACACGACTGCAGCTTATATTCGTTATTGCCACTCGAACTGTTGAACGATTACAGTAAGCACATAAAACGTCATACGACACATAGTTTTGTATTTGATACGTTTGTTTTATAAATTTTCGTGACTTAAAGTTCGTTTTGCAGAAAAATCAACATTGAAAGAATAATAATAAATTTAAGTTCGTTACGCCCTATCTACTGAGGTTATAAGAATTTCGTGAAGAAATTTTCGAGTGTATAATACGCATAATATCTGTGGTAAAATGTTTCCGAATTTTTTTCGTTCGCGTACTGCATAATGCAAAGTAAACTGCTGAACATTTAGGTATACCTAAAAAATGTCCACAAAAGATAAATTCAAAAGGAAGGAATACGCTCTATAAACTTGGCCACGAATTCTTCTCGTTCGTTTTTAAAACAAACGAGACGTTTTGCACTTCACGTTATTATGATCCTGGCGAAAAATGTGTTCGCCAACCTTGAATTTCTGTGTAACCTACGTATAACATTGTTATTTTTTCTACATAAATCGCAATATACCGCAGTAAAAATACATGTTTCGAACATCATTGTACAAATAATAAATTATTAAAATTCGCTCACCGCTTTACCGCATCGCAACAAAATTGGACTAGAAAAAGTTATACACGCGCGGATTAAAATAATTAACTAATTACGTGTTTTCGTTTTTTCCGTACCCACATTAAAGACGGTAGGTACATTTTTTCCCCCCAAAATCCTGACGGTTGACAAAGCAAAAATTAACAATTCGAGTCCACGTATGTGAAGCCTAAATTACGAGTACGGTGTAACACGAAGCTTAACCGAATGTAAATATTGAACATTCGTGATTATTTTGAATTTAGATCATTCTTTTTCTATTATTAATAAGCGAAAACTTTAAAATATCTAGAACCAAAAAAAAAAAAATTACGAACATTAATTTGAAACCGCGGTACATTTTAAAAGATTCCTGCAATTAGTTTTTAGGAATTATTGGCTATGTACAAATGTTACAATGTTAGCATTTTTATTCAATTAACTATCACCGTAGGTTATTGGTTTTTCGTACTTCACGAATTACGTCGTATTTCAATGAAGCTGCTAAACATTCAATTAAACTGTCTGATTCGAGGAAAAGCCATAAAACAACATTACATAATATCACGTAGGTACGATATATTATCGAGAGAAATCGAAAATCGCAAAAATAAATATCAACACGAATTCATTAGTTCTCTAACGGTCTTATGATGAAAAAAAATCGTCATAACGTCGTTCACAGCGCGAAAAAACAAAACTGGCCCGGAGACGGCCTGAATTTGATCAGTGAAAACCAATCTACGAAAACGTATTTTTTACATTTTTTCATTTTTGTCACACAGGCGACTGCTTTTCAAATTAAAAACACTACTATATTAATTGTTATTAAATTCCATCAAAACAATAATGATTGCGAAATACCGTTGTCACTTATACAGTCCGCTCTATTCTTCAACGGTAAACTATATTAAATTCGTATTCTAGCGAATGGCGTCAATATATTTTTTTTCAGAATTATCGTTATCGTCTTGAAACAATAATATGTCTACCCATTATCGCGAAACGTTTTACTCTGTACATTGAAAAACTATAATACTACGACCGTCCAATAATCTAAACTCAAAAAACCGAAATCCAGGCGACCGCTGTTCGAGAAGATTTACGACTGTTTACAAACGCCCGAATTGACGGAACACTTCAATCAGACACTGCACAGAATGAGGAACGACCACACACCTCAGGTCGGAGAATTCACAAATGAAATTCACCGGAAATTCACCTCCGAAGTCTCTCTATAGATGTAACGTTATACGCGAGCTCTCGATTCTCGAACATTTTAAACAATTATTATTAAATTACCGTCGCGTTATCGTCCGTACGGCGATGAGAATGGCCGCGCGTTTATGAAACATTACAAATCGTTCAATAATTCGACATCATCATCGTAATATTGTTTATTATTGTTTTAATTTTGTTTTTCGGTTTAATCGATACATTCAGAGTGGCGGCCATTCCGTCATAATTCGTTCGTCCTTGCGATCCCGTGCGCTTTTACATATCATAAGCTACATATTATGCTCTATATATGCATGTACAACCGATTAGATTACAAAAAATAACTTAACAACAACACTACGATCAAACACAAAGCACGAACATATTCACGAAATTTTCTTGTACACGTAAGCGCGTATACTGTGATAAAATTAATTATGTATGATACGGATACACAGTAAAATAACCCATTGACAATTTCTCTATTCGAGTTATTAAAAAATAAAATCTGGTATGAACTATTTCATAACTGAGTAAGTGTTTACACGTGTGTACAAATTCAAAGTCACAAAAGTTTTAAACAAAAATTACCATCTCGGGCCAAATGTCTATATTGTTAATGTACGTAAAGATCGGAGAAAAAGTGATCACGGAGAAAAAAACGTAAAATAAGTTCATCCTTCGCTACGGTCTAAAATATAGAAGCAAGTAGTAATATACTAGTCGCGGATGAAGAAGGTCAAAGCTTTAGGTTTGTCGTTTTTGTGACGATTTTTTTTTTTTAAACATCAACAGTTTTAAAATTGTATTTTTAACTCGAAATCTTCATCATAAAATGTTGGAAATATAAGAAAAATTATAATGACACTCATCACGTGTAAAACTATCGTGTACACTGTTTCGTTTCACTTGAAATCTAAAAATTAAAATTTCGTTCCGTCTACATAATTTGTGTACTCTACTAGACCCTTGAACATTTGATTTAACACAAAAATTTATTAGTACATCTATTTTGTAGGTATTTGCAGTGTGCTTGACTCGGAGGGTACGCAAAGGCACGGAGTCCACCCACTTTTCAAAAAAAATATTGTAGCGTACCCCTTCTAATTTGCTACCCTTAACGGTCTAGTATAGGCACATCAATACAAAATACGTTTTTTATTTGATTGCGTCCTCCTACAATTTTTTTTTTGTTTTCCAAATCATGCACTGGGTATTTGTGGATTGACACTTAGCATCGAGTCTATGAATTCAGATTAAAAAAAAAAAAAAAAAAAATACGTATAATAGAACTTTTATTTATTTTCGTGAAAAGTTCATGGTCGAAAATTGCACTCGACGCGTTATAAAAATAATCTTTTTACCGATCGAGTGTATAAAACGTAGTATGTATATATTAATACTGTACGTATAACTTTTGTTGTTGTTTTTATTTCACAATCATTGTTTATTAGCGACAACCACAACAGCTGTAGTTCAAAACGTTTCAGTTAAGCGTGAAAAACTGTTTTTTTTTTTTTTCACAAAAAAATGGATTTGAACCAGAATTTAATCCTAGTATGTTACAATTATTGTAAACGATATACAACGCACACGTTGTCGAGTAAAAGAAAATCGAGAATAATTTTTTAGTTTTGTTTCATTTTCAACAAAAACAAAACGTTTACGCTCGCCGAGACGGTTTTTTTTTTTTTTTTTTTGTAAGTTTACGCACGCGTTGATTTATGATGTTTCAACTTGAATGGAATTGAACTTCTCAATTTCCGCTATACGGCTGGATATTTTGTCAAGTGGAATGGTAATTAATAAATAATCATATTTTTAAACGAAACAAATTACATTTGTCTGTCACACAATCGTTATTTATGTAATAATTTCTAAAAATACAACTGTTATGGCTCATATAATATGTACATTTTTGTAAAAAAAAAAAAAAAACCTAATGAAACATGAATTACTTTTGGTGCTTGTTATTTAGTTTCGAATAAACGGTCTATTTGCATAAGCTATACAATTGACGTTTGTTATTCCTTTATTGTTCCGAAGCCATTATGTGTGTATAAATTACACGGATCAACAATTACACATAATCTATAATTTCAAGTCCTGTCACCGTTCGCCCTGAAAAAAAACGACAAAACATATTTTTGAGTAACACAACGTATAATACGTATATATATATATATAGAATTTCAAACATTTCTAGTGCACTATTAGGAATGAAAATGTAGGTATATTTACTACACAACGTATTACGTAAGTAGAACAAAATAGTATGAAAACCACAAATTATATGTGAAGACGTTTACACGTTTATATATATATACACGAAACAAGAGTACAATAATTAGTCTAGTACAATTAGTTTTATTATAAAATGAACTTTTTAAATCTCGTTAAAACTGTAATAACGTTAAAAATACTCCATTTAAAATCGCGTAGGCTATTTTAATAAATATATTTTTACCGTTTGCTCTTGCAGATTATTGGCATTTAGATACTATTCAGACTTTTTACTATTCAGTTATTTTCTTTTAGTATATATATACACACAGTTTCTACCTTATCGACAATACTATTTAAACGGAACCTGTCATCGGTTCGCTTTACTGCTGCATAATATTCGACATTGATAAAAGTTTTGTAGAGCTGTAAATATTATACGCACAAAAACACTAATGAATTCATAATGTTGTTCTAAAATCGATGACGAATATTACGTGATATATTGTTTTCAAAACGCACGCGTGTCTATAAAAGGCTTCAGGGTTTAATGTCGCTTTAATTTGTTCCGCAGTGGACTATATTAATCTAATAAAATCATCGACAACAAAATATGTTTAAAATATTATATCGTTTGCGAGATAAAACTGTTGTTTGCGCGTTTACAGCGTCTAGCGCTATTTTTGATATCAAAAAAAAAAAAAACAATAATAATACTAAATAAAAGGTGAATCAGAATTTGTCTGCAGTAACCGTATCGTAGCCGTATCGTATCGTACGTAGCCGGTGAGTTAAACACACAATCGTGCCTAACGAGCAATTGTAACAAATTAGGTTGTAAACACGATTTTTACAATTTTACATATTATGATACTGTAAGTTTACACCTGTATTATGAACGCGTATCACGAGGTCGATTACCGATATAAGCAGCGCGTATAGGCTTTGATGCATATGGATCAGAGGTGTTCTACGCTGCATTATAGGCGAATGGTAAAATTTCGTTTTTTTTCACACAAAAAAGACTTTCCAGCTATGACGGAATTTTTTAAAATGACGAGAGGACATTTCGTGACAAGTATATAATATAATGTTTGTGCGATTAATGTAAACATTTTTCAAAAGTGCGATAAACATATTATTATAACGCATAACGTATAAAACGATATAAATTAGTAGGCCACCTTCAGTTCTAAACGGAATTCAGACCTTATTACTGACCGTAAAATATTTTAAATACAAATAAATAGTAAAAGAAATAATATCTACCTTGATACGATTGATGGGCACAACGGACGTTCAAAGTTCCTTTTAGATTCTGAGCGCAGCGAGTCATGTTTTTACGATGATGTTTATTTTATTTGTTTTTCTGTCAACAATTAAGCGTATAGAAGAACGGTCCGATTTTCAAAGTCAGTGTACCGCTAAAAAAATATCGATATGAACTCCGGTGGTACTTTGGTTGATATTTTTTTTTTTAAACTTTGCTTACTTTTTAAGTTTTACCCCCGAGAAGATAAAAAAAAAAAATCGGGAATTTTACGCGAAAATTGTGAAACTATCAAATTAGTAGTGATTTTTTCGGGTGTAGAAAGAGTGCTCCGATCGTTACGTTTAATAACACATAAAAGTTGACATTTCGGTTTTAAATTTGATTTTATTCGAAGCGTTTTTCGATATTTTGATTGTTTTCTGTTCCGAAAACGACGAAAATAGCGAAATCACCGAATCCGGCGTCAGACATATCGATTTAGTTTTTTGCCATGACATCCGACATAATGATCGGAACAAGCTGAAACTTTCACATAATATATTCAATTAGATAGGATAAAATTAGTTTCAAGTGATTTTCAAAATTTTTGAGCTAAGTATATGACTTTGAGGTTCTCGAAAAATATACGAATGAACGGATTTTAACATTTTTTTGTTAAAAAGAAAAAGTATTTTTCTAGGGCGCGTGGTTTTTGAATTTTGTATGTTTAAATCGAAAGTATTCGGGAAGTGTTTGAATGTAATAGTTTGATTTTTCAAACAAACAAATTCACGATCAGAATGTTTTACAAACATAAAAAAAAAAAAAAATATATGCTCTTATTATTGGTTAAGCTCGAACGTTGAATACTGTTCACAATCGGTTCGCGTGCGTGATATTTTTTTATATAGATTTTGGAGGAAATAATGGTATTTATAATGCAGAAAAGTAAATAACTGGTACGTTTCATTATTTTTTTTTTTTTTCGTGTGACTACGTCGTTATCGTTAATTTTTTTAGCTTTTTGTTTATAAAACGTGTTCCCAAATTTAGCTTCTCAATAAAAAACCGTTCCCTTTAATACAGTGTTTCGCGAATGATTTTTCACATAATACGATTGAATATTTTAATAACAGTTTGTTGTGACACACGAGTAACTGTGTACTCACACAGGTACGTATCACTAAATCTGCAGTACAAAACCTTCGTTTTGCCAAAGTTTTCTTATCATATTACAGCTCTTAGAGTGGATAATTGTGGTTGATAGTTTAAACTAAACAAATCACCCAGCCAAAAAAATCAACTTAAATTAAAATATAACACGTATTTACTCAAAGTAAAGTTAATTTTTCGTGTCCCGTACTGACCCCGCCGAATTCACACGAACAATTTACAAACTGTACGGTCTAACGCTGCCTTGTTCGGTTCGTACATTAACACACTGTTGTGTTGTGGATTTTGTGTTCATGCACAAATAAAAGTTATATATTATATACATTACGAACATTTTTTTTTTTTTTTTTTCATTCCTATACATAATTGACATACTTTAAAATGTTTGTAGAAAAAATTTTATTCATAAAAATAAATTACGATTGTTTCGTTTTCAATAATTTTTCATTATTATGCCCATTGACGTTTTTATAACTCACGAGAGTCTCGCTTTTTTGTATTTATTTATAAATAAAAGCATTTCGTTCGTAACAATATTTATGATTTGAAATTAAAAAACAGTATTATAATGAATGTAAGAACGTGTGTGTAAGTATAAATACCGATGCATTTTGATTTATTGAGTTCTTGCTAAGTATATTTTTAAAATGTACATAGAAACTGACATTAAAAATAAGTTGAAGGAATCGAATGATTTTTTTTTTTTTTTTTTATCACTACGCACCTGCAAACCAAAACAAATACGATACACAAGTATTGAGTGTTGTACAAAATTAAAATGAGAAAAATATTAATTCATAAAAAAATACTTGCGCCAAACGAATATGGAAACAAAATATTATTTAGGTTCTTATTCCATATTGTACACTATACTTCGAGCACAATTAAACGCGAGTATAAAACGTTGTTATTTGTCATTAATTTAAATTCCTTTGAGAGGTAAAATTAATTTGTTTCTCTGAACACTTTCATTAAAAATGTTCAATACACACTTTCTAAAGAATCGCAAACTATAACCATTCTAATGCACATTAAATGTTTTTTTTTTTTTTTCAGAAGCGACATGGCCTCGTTTCTTATTTCGGAAATTTTCCGAACGATATAATTTTACTTTACGGTTTTCGTGATACACGTTTCTATAGTTCCAAGAAATTTCAATATTTTTTTCTCAATTTATGTTATACTTATATTTATTTTTCTCAAATTATTATGACGACGGGCTTTATATTAATTGTCCAACGGCATTTATTAACCGTTGGTATCTAATAGTATATACGTGTGCGATTATATTTAAAATAGTTTTACACGACATGGTTTAACAGCCAACGGCTAGATGCTAAGGACTTTAAACACAGTTTCTATCAGGTGTGAATTTTTTTGAAAATTTCGATATGGAATTGTGTGGGAGACTTTTGTTTCATATAAAAAAATATTGACATGTTTTATATTCATATAAGGTCGAATATAGTATGAAAAAAAGTTACGTTTGTATGCAAAGTGATTGATTTTAGCACGAAAGAAACGATTCGCGGGAAATGTGTAGCGTAAATTAAGCGTGGGACGCAAAAAGTAAAGAACGTTTGTGAGCAATTTATAATAACGAAAAATTGGATTTATAAATAATATATTATTCTGTAACAAAACATGAGTGCGCTTTAGTCCTGCGTAGAAAATTATGACATTATAAATGTTAATGTATTTTCAATTTTTTTTTTTTACAACAACAGCGAACTGTTTTTATTAAAATAAAATTATCCGTTGAAAATTGGACCACTTTCATTAGCTGATCGCGGTTATTTGCAGAACAGAAAAAAAGACCTCTTCACAAGAACAACAAATTCCTCACTACACTCAGAATCTGAAATAATATGACGTTATCAACAGTGCTGTTGCAAAATATATCCCTCAATGGAAATCCTGATTGCCACTTGTTGATTCTAATTTGTTACGTCCGTTCTCACTGATCACTTTACGCCATTCTCATCCTCGACCGAGACGGCAGAAATCATTTAACTAGGTATAAGAGACATAATATAACAGCTCAAAATCGTTTGATTAGTAGGTGATGAAAAAAATACACTGTTTGGAGTGAATCATGTTATGATTTGTCCAGTTTTTACGGGTTTTGTGTTTTAAAATTTGTATTGAATCCGTTTTTTTTTTTTTTTTTCGAAATCGTGTATACTTCCATACTATACAACATTTTCACATTGTTATAAAACAAAATTAAGCTGTTTTATTCTGTTAATTTCAATATTTGGTAGATCTGTACATAGTTAAAACGGCTAACTTCGTACAATTATGGAATTTTAAACATAAAATAAACGACCGTTGCAAAGTAAAATCCCGGTCTAGCAGTGGAGTTTAGGTTTGAAGTGACCTTGTTTTTAAAAGAAAAACAATAGTACTTTTCATTGGATATTTTAATAATACACGTACGTACCTAAGATGTTCCCCAAAGAATAAATAGAAAACAGTTCAAATTTATCTTCGATATCATGCATTAGTAGGTATACACGTAACACGTACGAAAAGGAGAAATAATGTTGTATCGCAGGTGATGATGAGAGATAAGTATGAGAAAATCGAAACAATTCTACTACTCAAAAAATTGACGATAGAAAAAAAAAATTTAATCATTTATGAAGAATCAAAAAGTTACTTATTTTTTAGTTTACGTAGATAAGAGGTTATTAAATATTCTTTAACATTAGATTTTATGAAATTCTTTTATAGACTTTATTGACTATAGCAAGTATGTGTTTTATGAAGTATGTCAATTTATAAGTGCATAAAATTGTAATAGTTAACCGAACAATCAAATGTGAATAATTGAATACTTTTGAAATGTTTTAAGAATACGTTGGTTAAGTAATAAATAAAAACTTGACCGTCCCTAAAATTCCAACTATTGACACAGCCCTCCTCCAGTATACCCGTGTGTTAATGTAAGTGTTGACTTCATATATTTTATACGAATAATAATGTATGGTAAAACGAGCTTTATGTTTCGTGTTCTAGTATCGTGTTAAAAATGTTTGAACTTCAATAGGTACTGAACGTTGAATTGGTCGTAGTCTCCAAGCAAAATAATTGTGTCTAGAGAACGCATTGTATAGTACATAGTATGTATGTATACAAACAATACGTGTTTCTAACATTGTATAAGCAGAACAGGTAATAACGAGATACGATCAAGTCGAATGTTGGTCAGTGCGAAACGGGGCATTTAAAAAGAAAACGGTGTATACATTCCTAACATAGAATTCTACAGGCTCAAAATAGAATTAAACAAGACGTATAAAATATCAGTAGCTACATAAAGTATTAGTATAGCGGTAGGTACCAAAAATGTATGTAACATTTATAAATTAAGAGTTTCGAGAGATAATCGAAAGGATTATAGGAGCGAATCTCAACTATAGAAACACGATTTTACCACATTATATATGAACGTATATGTTTTAGATTCTGAGTGCAGCGGAGAATGTAACGATTTTACAATGGTGTTTCTACTTTTTCCGTGAACACTTTGCGTCCAACCGAAAAGTGTCATAGCACTTAAAAGTTTAGAAAGTGGACTTAAGAGGTTGTACCTTGTTTGAAGCTTTTTTGGACATTTTTCGTTTGTTCTTTCGACCATTTTCGAGGTACCATTTCAAATTTCGACATTTGTCGTCACGTTTACGAGCAGCAGGTGGCTCCGATCTTTACGTTGAATACCACCAAAAAGTTTAGATTATTTAAAAAAAAATTGTTTGATATTTTAATTATTTTCTGAGTTATCCGCCGAAAACAACGACACTTGGAGCAACATCAGATTCGATTATTCGTGTTTTCGAGTGGAATTCACTTTATAGCCAAAAAAGGTTAGGGGAAATTTGATACGAGTTCAGTATTGTTTGAAAACATTTTTTAAATTTTACGTATTTAGCGAGTTTTGATTCGAAAACACGCAAATTTATACTAAAAACCCCGATGGAGAGTCGAGTATTGTTGAAGGTCCGATCGAAACCGATACCGTGCTATTTCTATCAGTTCCTATATTTGTTCGAAACTGGAAAATCGGCAATAGTTAGTCACATCCCTCAACACTCGTATAAATGTTAAATATTTTTCACAAAAAAATTTCGTAACTAAAGTAGGGAGTAAGTGCTTCGATATTTTCATGTGGTACCATACATAACATATCGCAGTAAACGTAGTGTTTCATAAAAAAAAGAAATAGGAAAGAAGGAACGAAAGAAAGGGAGTAAATATGAAGTCGGGTGGTGAGAAATTGCTTGGCGTAGCGATTACCTAAAATAATCGTATTTCAAGTGCCAGTAAAGCTGCTGTTTTTTTGTCAAGTTTGGTTTTTTCCAGTACGTACGCTAGACGACCGAGCTCGAATATTCCGATGTCAAACAATAAGTTTCGACCCCCGATACATTGGTCTACCCAAAGGAGTGCAGATAACCTCCAGAGCGCATTGGCAACGCCAAACAACTTCTGACCCGACTTAAAGTTTGAACTCGTTTTCTTTCATTCTTATTCCTTTTTTTACAATATAGTATTGTATAGTATTAATATTGAAATTCTTTTTGTACATTCGAAAAGAGCATCAACGACTTTCATCCGAATTGGATTAAGGTCTCTTGATTATATTCCAATTGATGTATTAAATTGTGCTAACTATAGTAATTTAAAAAATTGGTTCTATAATAATCTTTAGTTAATTCCTAATGATGATGCGAATTTTTAATGTGATGTTATGTGTATCGACAGTTGTGTTTCTTAATCACAATTATTCGTTTTTATTTTATTTTTTCTCTCTCTTTTTTTCATTTTCTCTTCCTTCCTTTTATTCACGCCACTCGTGAATATATTTGTACGTATTTTTTTTCTCCTCTTCTTTTCTCTGTATGATTAGCATAAAATTGTACTCGTACTCTGCTCTAAAAAAAAGTTTTCTACCTTAGTGGAGAGTTAAGCTAGAATTTAACAACTTAATAACTATTGTGTAATATATATACATATTTATAATTTTGTAATTATGTTTTCTAGCAATAAAACAAAATTATTATTATTTATTATATATTACTCGGCGGGCTGTTACGTCATTGATGATATTACGAGAAACTCGATTGTTTAGAACCGAGTGTAAATACTGTTTGGCACATAACATAATATTGTCCTGCAGATGAGAATCGTGTGCACGTTGTGTGGTTTTCGTGTAACGGTTAATGTCACGTTTGTTTAAACGGAATTCGCGGTAGGAAACCCGGGGTATGTACAACCCTCCGATCTCGTTCATCCCTCCGAATCGTTCACGTTGCTTAAATTGCGTCGCGATTCGTCGTAATGAGGAACTTTTCCGTTTTCATCACGTGTTTCAAACGTTGACGTAAATACAGGTAGTGCGTTCGTTTTCTTCTCGAATATTATAAAAAAAATCAAAAAAAAAAATCTGTATACGCGCTGTAATATACCGTTCCGATTCCCGCATTATTCGTTTATACATTTACCCGACTTAAAAACCTGTATACAAAGTTATCGGTTTACTTTTCGGTGACCGACAAAATCTAGCTTAGCCGCAATTAGTTTATCTCAACACGTTCAATAGACGATTATGAACGTTTATGAGAAAAAAATGCGCAAAAAGGAAATAATGTTAAATAAAAGGATATTGAGAAAGATAATCGGGGTCGGGTGAGAGGTCCTTGGCCGTTGTGAATACGCTTCGGAATGGACAACTCCGTGGTCGGGTGTGTTTCGGAAACTATGAGTTATATGAGTATAAGTGATTTTCAGAATTCACCAAAAATCGCAACATTTTTATACGAGCTTAAACAAACGTTGAGCAAGTTAGGCAGGTAACGAAAAAAATGCGATAAGTAAGGTGAATTCGGTTCGATTGCAGCATTCAGTTTAAAGTTAACAAAAAAAAAAACAACTAGATAAGTATTATGAGTTAGAAAAATGATAAAATAAAATTTACTCGGTTGAAAAAAAGTTTAATTTTTTGCTAAAATGTACACAGGTCTTGAACCGCCCAATCTGTATAATACGTATATAAAAATATATTGTAAATATCGTGCGATAACATAACATGTCGTTAGGAAAACGACCGAAATAAAACCAAAAAAAAAAAAAGCCGGGATCAGTCTGTGTCGCGTGAGTCGTTTGACGGGATACCGACTACCTACGCTCCAGGTGGGTTACTATAGTTTTACGCAACGATATATCATCCGGACGTACGAGCAAGCTCAGTTTTTAGTGTAAAACGAATTTAACAATAAACACTTTTTTTCAAATCCTTCCCATTCTTAGTATTATGTAAATGTCCGGCGTTCATTTCGGATAGTGCAAAACCGTCTTGTTTGGACTGTATTGGAGAGGTTTCCCGAGACAATCGATTAAGAATTTCAGCGCTGCCCGGCTCGTAAAAACCTTCTTCTCGACGATGGAACGGAGCGATTTCGAAAGTTTTCGTTTTTTCCTCGGGACTTGAAAAATAAAAAAAAAACGCTTCGAATAAAGATCAATCTATCGGATACGGTACTGTGCAGTTGTCGAAAGCGGAAAGAGCGAGGCGCTTTGTAGCGACGGCGCTGAGCACGAAAAGTTCGACGCGACACGAATTCTCAAGTCCGGGCGGACGAAAAAAACGATTGAAAACAACGACGACCGCCGGTCTCGAGTGATCCGACTTGTATACTTTTTATTTCGACTATACTTTTTATTTAACAAGTATCGCTTGATTTTAACCTAACCGCGATATTGCGCATTGCAGGGGGAATGCGGGCGACACTCACGCACGCTCGGCAAACCGTTTTATGTCGCCAACCACCGGCTTTTTTTGGACGGCGCCCAGAGTTGTCGAGCGCCGCGCGTTTTTGTCGAGCCTGGAATTTTCTTCTCTCTGTTTTTCTACAGCGTCTTTTTATAGACCTCGCCGTATTTTTTTTTCGTACGATCGGTTCGCCGCCTGACCGTTTCGGTCGCCGTAACAGTCCCAAAATGCCCGTAACCCGCAAAGGCCAACGTCTTGCGAGTACACAGGGCGATTTTCGCACGGTACATTTTCATCGTCCCACACCCGATCTTAGACCCGTTCAATTTTGCCGCCGTTTTTTTTTTTGTCGCACACGGTTCGAAGCGACGGCGCGCCGAGCTGACGAAAAAACGTCGAAAATGACGATACTAGTCGAATAGTCATTATCGCAGACTGTACGGATTTTCAACCGTCGCTGATTTCGGTTCACGTCGATTTTTCTTTTTTCAGAAAGCGCTAAAAGTGAACCGTCCAACGCGGGGGAAAAAATACCGAAAATGCCCATGTTCGAACCTCCTCGAAGTCTGGTTGAATCGCGACCTCGTTACCGACCGGACCCGAAAGACATCGTCCTGTACCACCGGGAAGTAAAAAAGTACGCTTCGGAATGGGCCCAAATTCACGCGCACTTTCGCCGCTAACGCAAGACCTCCGCGTGGTGTTTCGTCGCCTCTATAATTCGCATCCGAGTAATGTGCACGTGACGAACACTCTCGTCGTGTGAGCAGCCACTCGTATTTTTGCGAGTCCACGGTCGTTCTTTCGGGCCCGGAGTTTACGACAAATCGGTCGAAAAATGCACGTACACGCATCTCGTCACACGTAAAACTTTGTGACTTTATTAGACGCATTATTAGTCGGTCACGAATGTCAATAACTAGTGTCCGTTTCTGTGCAGCCCCGAGTTTTCAAATTCCGCCAATGTGCGCGATTGCCCCCGGAGCAAATCGAGTTCGCGCTTCGTGACATTAACAAGTGCCTACAAACTGTTTTTAATCGTCAAAAAAACCGCGAAAACATCGGATTTTTAAAATACGTACAGGTAACGACGATCCGTGTAACAATAATCACTGTGCGGTATGATGCACCGCGAAAACAACCTAATACGTATACATTTTTTTTTATCGTGAAATGTCGATAAAGAGTCTGCAGCGTCCAACGCCTAAATAAATACACACAATCGTTTGTACAATATTTTTTTTTTTTGACATTTCGTCCGGCTGAATCCGAAACCGCACTACGTACCGATATATTACTTTTGACAGAAACCGACTGCGAAAAAACGACGCGGTGCAAGTTGTGCAATAATCGACACTGCGCGCGCGGAGAGTGACGTCGGCGGCGGCTGTTGTCACCGCGACCGAAAACCAACGGCCGATTTGGGATGATGACGGCGGCGCGGCCAGAAGTTCACAAAGGAACAGAAAAAACAAAAATTCGTTCGTTTCATCGAACGTTTTATCGTATTTACTAATGTTCGTTTTAAGGTATTCCGTACGAAATTTGGACTAGCGGTAACCCATGCACTACGCGAGTACAGGGGGACCGTAGAAAGACCCGCTGAAAACCCGCACGGACAGCCCTGGAGTTTTTTGTTTGTTCAGTTTTGTTGAGTTTGTTCATGACGCACTTCCCGAGTAGCTTTTCGTCGTACGATTTTGTACGTTTTGTACAATCTCACACCGCGGCGAGAGAGTATTGAGGGAAAAACAAAACCAGAGTATTTTACGCCTTACACAACGTGGTGTGCGAACGCTGAAATTCGTTGTTATTTCCTTTTTTTTTTTATTTACATCGCTTTATAAACGCACAAAAACAATCGCGCAACGCCCCCGTCGTCGTCGTCGTTTTTGTTTAACCGCGGTGTACCCGTTCGGTTAGTGAAATTTGTTCAATTTTTTTCCCATCCACTGCTGAAAACTGTACGGTACCCCACGCTCGGGTTTCGTTTCTCGGCCGAAAAAATCTGATTCTAAAAAAAATATAGTTTATACATTTCGCCCGGTTTTAACGACGTGTTTCCGCCCTCGGACGGGCAAAACGAAACGTTTACGACGTTTTGTTATATTCAACGGTACGTTAAAAAACAATAGTTGTTCGTCGCGAGACAAAACAAAAAAGCCCGCCCGTTTCTGCGGCGCGCGCGGTTTTCGATAGTAATTATTACTACGGTTCGAACACTATAAAATACTACTACTATCATTATTGTGTACACGCGCAGCAGTAAACGACGCGCGTATTGTTTGTACTCCTATGCACAGGTTAGCAGTAGTACGTTATTATAGTGTTTACAAAAAAACACAGACATCGCGGTATTTTTTCGTTTTTTTTTCAACGACCCGTTTGTACGGCCGCTGCGACGCGAGTACACGAGAAAAAAAATATTAAAAAAATTACGTGTTGAAACCGTTCGTACACCTCGTAGTATTGATTTTACGAGGATTTCAATTTTTTTTCAAACCGCGGTGTTTAAACTTTGCGCGCGCTGACGATGCAAATTTGGCGCGTTCAGCGGGGCTTATTATATTTCATAAAATCGATAACCACGTTCGACTACTATCGACTGCTGCTATTTTATTTACCGTGGCACGTCTCGCGAACAATAACAATGTTGAACAGCGGGTTACGATTTTAAATTTGCCGAAATGGATTCGTCGCTTACTATAACTACCTAAAAAGAACCGTAAAAGAGCAGCGTGTACACCTCGGCAACGTGTAATAAAGTCACAGTCACTGGAATCGGTAACGACACAAACAATGTTGTTTTGTCTCGAACGGCATCGGCATAAACAAACCAACACATCAACACAGACGGATAATTTCAATGATTAGGGTGGACACTATCCTCGATACGACTCCGCCGCTCGTTCCACCGTTGTCCGTATCACTCACTATGCGTCACAATGACCATCGTAACACGATGTTGTTCGCATTTTATGATACATCGCGGCGACCGTGTAATACGGTGGCGCGAAGCAAAAAAAAATATTTTAAAAAATTTTTGGAGGGTTCGACGCAACGATGAATGATAACAGCACGTTTTTTTGGTAGATCACGCAAACGTTTTCCGACCTTGGTGCGTTGTACTCGACGTTTTTTGCCAAAAAGGTTACGGCCCCAACAAAAACGGTAAAAAGTACGGCGAACATATGCATGTAAACGGACAATCGAAACTTGTGTTTGAGACGACAACCCCCGATAGCTTTCGGCGACGAAAGTGTTTTCTCAAAATCGGTCGGACGGTTTTTACCGGGGGGTGTACTGAACCGGATCGGTTTTTGTTTTTTTGTCGGGTGTCCGCCGTCGCTTTCGTCTCCGTCGATCCACCCGCGCGAACCAGACCGGCTATTGTTTTTCGGACTTTTTCGCACGGACAAAGTTTTTTAGCCGCCATTCCAGTGATGGTAGTATACCGCGTATCATAGTAGGTACAGGCCGAACATAATGGCCGATTTATTCCATTTCGGATAGTTTACGCATCGCGTAATAAATACTAACACGCACAATGATACTGCCCGTGCGAAGATATTGTGCAGCCGATCTGTCAGACGCTGTCTGATCGCCAAAAATTGCCCCCGCGCAAAGGTGTAATAGGCAGTGTTGTAATAATGTTATTAAAAGAAAAATCGAAAGATGCACTAAAAACTGGCGTCATCTTCACAATTTAAACAGACGACGAGAAGTAGTGACTCTAGTGACCCGAGCGGACGTTCATTTTTCACTCATTCCTTCTTAATCATCCATAAACGTAATAAACGCCAAGAAGACGTCCCCGACGCATCGTCCTAGACTGCCCGGATTCACAAAACATCCACCTTATGGTAATTACTCGACAGTTTAGAAGAAGCTCTCCGGGAAGACGACACCGTACAAATTTCCTTACAAAAACCAAACAATCTCTAACCTTTGTATTTCCTATTATTTGTTGATATTTAATTATTTGTGTAACCCACTCAAAACATGGCTAATACAAGGCTAATAATCCCAGATGTTGAAGCCTCATAAAAAAAATAACGTATCGTGCAGCCAGTCAGTGCTTTTGATAAAAACCGACGGGATCTCGTCGACGAGATGCACCGGCGGCGAAAACGACGGTAACGTCCGCGATTCCTGGAACGTCCGCGGCAGCTGTTTTTCACCAACCGGGCAGATTTCGCACGATTTCCAAGCGCGAAAAAAAAAACGGGTGTCGCGTGGATTTTTTTTTGTTGTCTTCGGCCGCGTATTATCTTTGATTTTTGCCGGCCGCGTCGACTGCACCGGTTAGGGGTGAAAATTTTCGTACGGTCGTAATTCTGTCAGGTGCATTTTTTATTGTTGTCGTCGTTTGCCAATAAATAAAATACGAGCGCGTCGGCGCGTGAAAATTCGAAACCGGCGATTTTTGTCAAGAGCTGAAGAAACTGTTTTCATCGGTACCGACGATGACGATAATTATTGCAAACACGCTGTCGCAGACGGAAGGATCCAGTGTCAAAAACCGCCGGGGAATCACGACGTTATTATCATTACTGTGCGGAGCGGTTTGTTCCTACGTATAAGCGCGACAAAACATTTCGCGTTGTTCGATCGATATTGCGCTACATCAGCGACGGTTTTTTGTTACCGATTTAAAAAAAGTTCGTTTTGTTTCGTACGCTAAAAACGTTTGCCTGCGTATGGCGTAATAATTATAGATAAATGTACTTTTCAAAAACTGTACAGCCTACACGGACACAGCAACCGGATGTGCGAACAAAAAAATATGTCATGATGTACCCGTTCGTTTCGAAAATAATTCGATTCGTGATGTTCTCGTGCTGTCTCGTGGGGACAATTCTTTACGCGTGCGGGAACACCGTTTCTTCTCGTTTGTTTTTACCTACGCGATAGAGACACAATGCTTGTAATACATTGTGTTGCATTTTATCGGCAAAACGAATCTTTATAAAAAAACGGTAAAAGGTGCGACTGCGCTTCCGGTGGGTCATCGGTTTCGAAGTTGCGGTCTGTGCGTCGTTGCGTTCGCGAAAAAAACTAAGCGAGCCAATATTATCTAGTCTGGTTGGTGCAAATAAAAAATTTCACGATTTACTCCTGTGTACGTAAAAAAAAACAAAATTGTGTGTTGCACCTGGCAAAAACTTTTTTATTATCTTTCCGCATAAACGTTTAAAAACGACGGTGAATAATTTTTTATAACGTTCGACGCGATTCGGTGGTACACACACCTAACACGGCAAACAATCGAAACATGCTTCAAACGAAATACGATTCAAAGCCGAAATCTCTTATGATGACGATTGGAGCGCCCGAAAAAACGTCGTTACGAAGTTAAAAATTTCAAATTTTCCGTCGTAAAAATTACGATTTTTTTTGATTTTTGGTAACCGAGGTGAAACTCGAAAAAAAATGCATCGACCGATGTACCGCCGGAGTCCATAAACCGTTTAGGAGATTTACCGATTTTGAGAACCGGAGCATTGCTTCTGTACGAAAAGTTGTTGAAAAACAAAAACGTCGTCGCTCAGAATCTAAAAGACGGCGGTCTCGTCCCGTTAAACCAACGTTTATTATTTACAATTCAGCGGTTAGGTCGTCATTCCTGTTTTGTATTTCGTTTTTTAATCGTGTTTCAACCGCTGCGATACTGTCCGTTGGATTCGCGGCGATCTTCGCGAAATCCGTATTTGTTTTACACAAAGTTAAAACGAGGGCTGAACGTTTACCATTTATCGTCGTCGCACACATTTTCCGTTCGGGGGGTTTTTTTTTCTTTTCAATTAGTACACACCCGCCGCAACGAAATCGGGACGCGTGCGGCCATGGAAAAATCTCAATTCTCTTACTCGCGTGGACGTGTCGGCGGACACTTTAAAACGATCGTCACTTAAAAGCTATGACGATTTAAAACGAAAAAACGAATCCGGTACCCGAAGTAATTCTCTTAAGCGGCTTTTAGTAAAACGCAAAATGTATACGAAATTCAAGTATGCAGCGGAAAACGTAACGGAATGCTACGAACGACGTCGACGTGTACACCTGTTTTATATGGAGTATGCGTAAAAAAAAAAAAACCTACTTACCGTGACTTTGAAACCATTAATGGTCGCAAACATCCTCCGTCGTATTGCGGTGAGCGACGGTTATAAAATTTGTGACAATTCGCAAACGTACGGAAGAGGAGTTTTTTTCTTTTTTTTCATAAAGTCTCGAGCGTTCAAACGAAACCGTCGCGGAAAGAGTTTTCGCGCCGATCAAAAAGTTTTTAACAGTTTTCCGGCGTCGCGTCGCGTTGCGGGGAGGGCTAACCGCTCGTATTTCTGCGGCGGAAAAACTCAATATCCGGTCGAACGTATCCGGACGCTTTTCTTTTTTTTTTTATAGCGCGCGCGGTTGGTTTCGCCGCGAAACGAGGAGAAAACTAACCGTTTTTCTCTACGTTGAGCAGGAGATGGGTACGTATAATATTAATATGATATTTTGACAGCAACGAAACAAACAGGGCCGGCCGGAGTAAAAACGGCGCAACAGGCAAAACCTAATTTTGCCGCCTCTAGAAAAAAAAAATTCTGCTCCAATTTAAACTCAGCACCTATTTTTTTATGTGACACACCAAAATGAAAAAAAATTTTAATTTTTTTCATTTTAAAGAAACAACGAGTAGTATTGGGACAGTTGCGACGGGACTATCGGGTTATTTTTATTTTAATGTCATATTTATACAGTTACGCAATTGATTATGAATTCATTAGGCAGGTGCACACGTATCGTTTAGATTTTAAGAATTCGTAATAAAATATTTATTGCTTCATAAAATATTTTTCACTTTTAACCTCGCGAATTACTACTAAACCTTTGTCACGATCTTAAAAAATCGAACAAATTATTATAACGATAATATTGATGAACAAACTTTATTTTAAATCGATCGCGCGTTGGTAGAACTTAAAATCCGAAAATATAAATACCAAAATAGCTGTAGCTATAAACGTTCTAATAATGTTACGGAATAATAATGATGAAATCGCCAGAATCAAGCGTAAATCCACGTATAAAAATCGTAATAGTAATCGTATTACTTTATAATTATTATATGATACTTTTTTAAGTGTTTCATTGTACGTGGTTTTCACGGACGAATTTTTTAAAACATCTTTCGTATAATACCGATAGAAATAAATAAAAAAATGTACGAGTCGATTTTGAAAATGCCACCCCTGCTAAAGTGCCAGTTGCCTAGCTCGCCTCCATAGCCGGCCCTGGATTCGATACGCAAATTATTGTAACGTGAGAGTGAGTTATTGTACACCGCAACGTTCGTTTATTATGGCTCAGATTATCGGTGTTATTTTTGTAATTTTTCATTCCGAGCGACGACCGAGGAACGTCGTGACGAACGTTGTTTTTACAACGATGTTTTTTCCTCCCCCGTCGACAACTTTTCTATAAGGTTTATGCGGTGATACTTTGTTTTTTTTCTGAAATTCTGCTTACTTTTTGAGCCTTACCCGGAAGAAATCGAGAATTTTACGGCATAATTTTTGAAATTCTCTTGGTTCGTACGTTTTCTGGTGGAAGAGTGCCCCAACCGTTATGCGTTTAACACCGCGCGACAGCTGCTGCGATTTCGGATTTAAATTTTATTTTATTTGAAGCGTTCATTGATATTTCGACAATTATCCGGGTGCCGAAAACGACGAAAATGGCGAGATCGGCGTCAGAACGGATTAATATACCTATGGTTATGACAAAATACTCCTTGTGGTTTTCAAAAGTTTTATGTACTGAATTAATGTAATACGCGTTATAAGAAATTGAAAAAAGTTTTTGCTAGGTGTGTGATACACAATTTTTTTTTTACGTATTATAGGAGTTATCAGCGATGTTTTTGAATTTTCGCCCATTTGATTAGATAGCTCGCTCGGAATCGTTTTTTTCCGAACGTAATGATTCATCTCTTTGCTTTCAGACAGTAATTAACACGAATAGACCGCAACTTTGAAACCAACGCGTTGTAGATTCGAGAAACCCCGTAAAAAAAAACTATAATACATGTACAGTTTATTTGTTTGTGTACTGTATTTGCGCGAAGTTTTTCATTCCTTCTATCTGTGCTTAGATTCCCAGTGTCAGCGAATGGAGTTTTTTTTGTTTCTGTGATCACCCCCGTTCGACGATAGGTGTTTGAGTGCGCGCAAAATGGTAACGGGAAAAAATTCTTATCGGGTCCGTACACGCGCGATAGCCAGCCCATTAGCTCCGTCACAATATATACGTTACGCGTACGATATTAATATTGTTATTATCTCGTAGAAAAACATTTGTCATCGTTGGGGGCCTCGTGTTTTTCGCGCTAAATCGACGCGTTTTGTGTTTGTTCGGAGCGTATAAAAAAATATACGTTTTTCGCGTTCTGGATGGACTGTCGGCACACCGTTTGTTTCAGTATTTTTTGTGAAAAACGCCAGCTAAATTTTTGCGGATGACAAAATGTGCGTCTTTTTATCTTATCCCCGATTTCGCGGTATACTGTTGAGCGTTTTCGTCGGAATTTTTATTATTAGAAAAAATTTAAATTTCGACGACCGTGTAAACTCTGACAATTTTAAGAAATAAAGAAATTAATTTTTGAAAATTGGCCGACTACACAATATCGAGAAATATGACGTGTGTAAAAGTTACAGACTTTGAACGACAAGACTTAAACTATAGTGAAAATGAACATAGAAATTTCTTCTAAATACTGGTAACTGATAAATAAATAAAAACTGTTTCGATATTTCTTCGTATTAACTGGTACATACTTCTCAACCGAACCGTTTAAGCGGGGAAAAAAAAAAGCGAGCCGAGATCACTCTAGGTTGCGTGGGTCTAGGTCGACGGAGTAGCGACTGGGCGGCGGGTCACTAGTTCGGAAGTTGTGGTTTAAACGCATTGTTTTAGAACAAACGTAAAACTGCTTTGTATTCGAAACATAAAAACTGGAGATTTTACGGAATCAGTAAGATTGAAAATTTTTTAAACATTTCATAGTTCCGCAACTCCCTCAAAAACGATCGACCTAAATTTCAGCGTAAACCCTCTGAATTATACAAAAAATTCGAGAGCGATTTCGAAACTTGGGCCACTATCGTAATTTCCACGGAACTTGAAAAATATTTCAAAAAACGCGTCAAAAAGAGTACCATCGTCCGTCAATCATAACGTTAAAGCAGCAGTTTTTCTACCGGAACTTTTGATCGCAGAGTACAAAAAAAAACGCCATTGCAAGTACGCGCCCGACGCTCGGAACACAATGTGGTTTCTGCACGCAGCACGACGCAGTCTCGTTCCCGCGGTCGTTTCCGAACGCGTGTGGGAAGAACCACCCACCCCATCCCCGTTCCTCTCACCCCGCTAACAAAAAACCACCCCCGCGGTCAGGTGCGCGCTCGATGGTAGTATTTTTCTGTTCCTCGAGAGTCCGGCGGCCGATAACAACAATGAAAATTTTTCTCTCGCCACCCCTCGGCCGTCGTCTCGGGGTCGTCTCTTTTGCCCCGCGACGGCACGACCCCATATTGTGCTGCGGCCGGACGGACGAATGTGTTCGCCGTAACAACCGGTCTCGCGAAATTCTTAATAAAATACAATACAGCGATGATAATAGTGCTCGCGCGGGTCACAATAACGAAAGCGTCCGTCCGATTCGGCGATTTCGTTCCTAACGCACGCGCGGTGAACGTGTCCCGGCACATATGTTCGACGTAGCTGAAAAGCACACGAAAAAACCGTTCCGTCGTTTGAAAAACGACGATGAATTCTGATTTTCGTGTCCATGAAAACGCGACGAATCGGCTGCAGAACTGTAGACGCCGCTCGCACGCGACGAACAACACGTCGCCGAGAAGCTGGTCGTCGTCGCCCACCGTTCGCCGCGTTCAACCGCTTCGGAACTTTTGAATTGACCAACGTTAATTCGTTTTTGAGAAAATTTGGTTACTCGCCGAGGAGATTATTGCGAACACGATTTCTATACTACATTATATTTTATCCGGTTCAAACGTTTTTCAAAAACCGTGTGGACGATACACCGGTTACGCCTCAACAGTTATCAGATCGAAAGAAACGGAGCGACGACCAATGAATTTGTCGATTCTAAACATACGTAACTCGGTTTTATTTAGAAAAATTTCAAAAAAAAAAAACCATCGTTCATTATCAGGTTGAGTAAATGCTCGTATTTCGTTTCAGTGAACACAGTATCAATATGATAACATTGTAAATACTGCTCCTGGACATACAAAATCCAACAAATCGAAATACTCCGTGCAAATTCTACGCATTTCGAAATCATCCGAAAACGGTCACATACGTCTTTATTTTGTATATTGTTTATTTGGTCCCTAACGTTATAATCTTGTCAAATCGATAAACGACACGAAATTCATGTGCGGTCGACTCGGTGCACGCGGGATACCGTCGTCGCACTTTGTAGTCGAGTATTTATTGTTATTGTTACTTGGACTGGTTCTTCCGAGAAAAACTAGCAGAAATATTGAAAAATTCACACGGACGGCGAGCTATTGTCAAAATAAAATAAACAAAAAAATCTTAAGAGGGTCGACTCTCGTTGTATTTCGACCCACGGAATATAATTCTGTTATCCACATGTAATCAGAAGTCGGTGGAAACAAACGGTGCTGCACCTGAATGCTGTTCAGTAAGCAATTTTATCAAACGAGTGAAACGTGTCGAGTGTAAAGAAATTGTATAATATATTTGGATTAAAAAAGTAAATAACTAGGGGTGCGGAATTTCTTTTCATTTTATAAATTTTATTTTAACCGTCCGTCCTATAAAACAGAATATTACGACACTACATTTTTTAATCACCGGTACTTTTAATTACAAACTAAATTATTTGAATTGTATTCTTTACACATTGATTTTTCATAACTCAACAACCACGGTTTAAAGTATAATACGATTGATGACGCATAAGAAAGTTTTAAAATGCTTAAGAATTACCGTTGTACAATATTATCTCATTTACAATATAATTGTTCAAGTTATACAGCAGCGATAGCGAACCTTTTCCTCGGGTGGTGGCGACGTTTTTTCAAATTTGTTTTTTTTAGTCAGTACCACAGTTTAACAATCGAAATTTCGCACTATATGTTCTTTCCAAGTTCTTTCTTTCTACGTATCACTTGACGTACTGTCGTTAGCCAATGTTTAAAAGTAAAACTAAACATTTAGGGTCTGTATAGACCTCGTTGTTGAAAATGTATAGTAATGAATTTTTTTTTTTAACAGTCAGATTTCCAAAAACATCAACGTCAGTACACAGTACAGGTATTACTATTCGTTTTTCAAAAAAAAAAATGTATTTAACCATTGTTTCATCTGTGAAGGAACAAAGATCCCCCCCATCCGAGCTGATAGCCTACTGCTATGTAGAAATAAATCATAGAACGCCATCTGAGAGTAAATCAATCGGATATTCCCCCTTAAATATTACCGATCATCACCATCGGTAAATAAGGCGCATCTAGACAATTTTTATACAAAACTCTCCGTTTAAACAAACCAGAGGTATACTGTTCCAAAAACACATTAAAAAATATAAAAAAATTTTAATCTATCCATTTTTTTTTTTTTGTTTTTCGCGTACATTAGCATTTCGTACGGCCGACGTGCCACTAACCTCTTGCTTGCCGTCCACCTGGTATGCAGCATATAATGTTTTCACCGATTTATTATCGTTCGAAAAATGCGATCGTAGACATTCGTATGGTTCAACGCACTATCGAAGCTTTTGACTGCGTATAATAATAATAATATGTGCGCGCGGTTAAACGTCTGCGCATTCCAATTGTATAGCTGATTAAAGGTTTGTTTCGAAAAACGCTGGCCATATGTTTTTTTGAAATCTAGAACAAAAAACCTACATTGATTGTGAATAATATGTGTCTACATTACCATTAACAGTGTAACTCGCCGAACCGATCGACATATGTATGTTGTACACCCAAATAGTGAAATAGCGATCAATAGGCAACACGCGCGGGCACGGAATACGTGACTGCAGACTGATATTATGATTATGCAGCAGATTCCAATCGACGGAAAAAAAAAAACCGTACTCACCAATTATGACTGCAGAGTAGTGTATGATCCTAGTATGATAATAAAATTCATTCAAGTATTAAAATAAAACGAAAATATGTTGGTATAGCGAAGAAAAATTGACGGACCTCATTCCAAAACGTTTTGTATCCCTCACTTTTTTCACTATCGATGATTTTGTAAAATTTAAGGTCAATGTAAGTATAAATTGTACGTTTCGTTCTACTTTTTCAAACGGGTTATTTGTGTTTACCACGGGAAACGGTATACGCTTTGACGTAATTCTGGAAACGGTTGTTTTTACCGTACTCGTCGAGAAAAATGGCGCGTTATGACCGAACTTGTGGACAGCTAAATTGATTTTTGCAAAGAAAATAGTACGTGTTGACTTAGTTCGATTGCAGCGGTCGATCTGCCATCAATTTTTCCACGAGTGTACAACTCAATTTATGCAATTTTGTAAATAGCATATACGTTTTGGAATGTGGCCTCTCAGTTGTATTTTACGACATTAATTCTATAAAATGTTCTACATAACTAACAGTTCATTTATCACGAATCAATTGAGATTTCGAAAATAATCAATAAAACTTTATTTATGTTTGAAAGTGTGAGGTATCAAACGATTGATAGTTACTGGAATTGAATAGTTGAAAAATTTAATGATCAGTAAGTATAAATAACCAACAATAATAGTAATTAATTGTTTTTTTTCAGAAAAGGCTTAATGGCATTTTTCTCAATTCATCGAGGGTTAATTTTTGATATCAGTGAAGTCATTTATGAGTTAGCCAGTAAAAAAAAGAAAACTTGAATTATTTATTCCATAGTAATTATTAACGTTTACTCGTAGGTACTGCTCAATTTTATAATATACAATTCGTATATTGTATAATGAAATATTTGTCACAAAAAACTAGTGAAAACTTAAACGAAAAAAAAATATAATACTATATTTACGTGTTATCAACGTAGTGATCAGTTGTATCAATTTCCACCCATCCCCCTCAAAAAAAAAAAAGTTGTAATCACGCCACTAGTTATTTCGCTGTTCGTTTAACGTGTTATTTTCATGTCATAAATAAGTCGTATTTCATGCACTATATACATATATATAGGCACTTTAATACTTTAATTTAAATTTAAACTTTACTTTTTTTTTCTTTGCTTACAGGTATTAAATAATAAGTTCGAACCGCAACTTCGTTGGCTTACCCAAATAAGTGACCCACTCCAGAGCATAATCGCTACGCCAAACAACTTCTCACCCGACCTCAAATTTACCGCTTTCTTTTTTTTTACCGTTGCTTTCAGAATAATGCGTACGAACTAGAACTTCTAAGCTAGTGACCCACCCAAAGCGTATTCGCTACCCCGTCAAACTACCCACGCGACCTAGACTGATCCCGGCTTTTTTTTTTTTTGCTTTCTTTACATTTTTCTTACCGCTCGTCTCGTTTTTCGATCCAGACGGGACGGCGCAGGTTAAAAAACTTTTTTTCCAACTCTTTTTTTTTTTTTTCAGACTTTTGCTATATATTCTGTCTCGTTTTGGTGTGTGTGTGTGTGTCATCGTCTACAGCGACAAACGCCGTGCAAAACACAAACCTGCGCCGATAGTTCGTGTTCGCGAGTTTTGCGGTACGTTAACTTCGGCGCCCTAGTTTTTTACTAAGCTCGCGTACGAGACCGGCGCGTACGGCCAGAAAATGCCGTTTATCGCGTTTTATTTTTAAACGACCGACTCAAAGACACGCCGTTAACGTTTACGTTTTCTTCTAAACATTTTTTCGCACCTTGTATTATAAATACATGTCGCGTAACGGCCGAGCCATAGGCCGGGGGCTCTATTGAAGGAGCTTGTTCCCTCATCTGGTTTGTCCGAAGTTAAAAAAAAAAAAAAAAATACAAAAGATAGCCCCTACATCTCGGGAGAAGGCTGAATGTTTGTCAAACTTTCCAACAGTTTTGATTTCGAACTCTTAAAATATCCCCGGGGTATGTATCGGGTATGCTGTAACCGCCGACGCCAGTGCTCGAATAAATTAACGGGAAAATCGAACGAAAAAGAGCCGGGATCGTTCTGTGTCGCGCGGGTAGTTTGTCAGGGGTCGGCGACCACGCTTTGGGTGGGTCACTAAGTTTAGAGGTTGTGGTTGAAACGCATCATTAAATTTCTGAAAGCCACGGTAAATCATTGCCTTCAAAGATACGATTCTGCGCGAGCTCAGACGCCCGGTACAGTCGCGGTAAAAACAAATCAAACGATAAAAACTCTAATCGGATCTTCCCCGTTTTGGTATCGTGCAAAAGTTTCAGCTTGGTCCGGCCTTTATTTCGGACGTTACGGTCGAAATTAATAGGTAAATATTCAAAAATAAACAGGTAAAATTCGTACGCTCCGAAACCGTTCGTAAAAAAAATCAAAGGGTCCCCCACGATTCGAGCGAAGCGTCCTGTAACCGATTAAATAGTTCACGCCGCGTCCGAAGAGACGTTCGCTTCGATCGAAAGTGCGCGTTACAGTTCTTCACAGCCACTTTCGATCGAACGAAAAACAATGTGTAAAAATTATTATAACGATAGGCGTGTAACACGCGCGAGTTTTTTTTGTTTTTTTTGTTCGCAACGATAGCGTGCAATTTAAAACAGGATAAACGATTCGTCTGATAGACGTGGCTGTTTGCATGCGGCGTTCATAAGAAGGCAGTGTGTAATAATCGTGTTTTACATTAATCATAATGTGTCTTTTGAACGACATAAAAAACGCAACATACACGTACGGCACATTCGCCGGTGTTGTTTCGCCGCTACACCGGACGACTATGCGCGAGCCGTTTGCAGCTCCGTTCGTAATGATTTTTTTTAATCATTAAGAACGGAGTTGTGTTTTTTTCTGGATGTGTTTTTTTACACATCGTTTCCGTGGGGCGCCTCGCCGACGGTTATTATTATCCTCCTTATTGACCGATCGTCGCGAATATCGTTCGAACACTGTCGGCCACGCGATTGAAAAAAATTGTGTCAAACGCCTCGTTTTAAAACACCGTCGTACACTGTATAACGGACATTAAAACGAAAATCGAAAAAAACTCGCACGCGTACGAATTATTACGCACGAGACGGTACACACAACGTTTTTGCCGAAACGACGCGCCGTTTAGCTACTGTGACGATCGTTTCGTACAAACTCGGACCGAAATTGAACGCGATCGGTCGAATAACGCGAAGTAAACGTCGAAATCTTCATCGAGGTCCGCACAAAAGTCGGCTGAAACGTTCGAGTCACACTCGCCAACTCGCAAACTCGTCCGTTCACGTGTGGAAATTTCAAGGGAACTGCGCGCGTATGCGCCGCAACAATAACGTTGGTCAATGCCGTCCGGACGACGAATTTCAAGTGATTTTCGATCGTCGTTCGTCGACGTACCCACGACGACCCGAATGGATCAAAAAAACGTTTTCAATTCCGAAAATTCGTTCAGATTTCGTACCGACGTTTTTTCGTCACGACGCCTGGATTTCATCCAGAGAACGATTTTGATCGATTTTTTTTTTTCCGACAACCCAAAAACATATTTGCTGGCTTCAGCAAAATCGGTGTATCGGATTCGTAACAAACAGCTAGCGAACGACGGCAGTCGGCTATTTTGTAAAATCGCCGCGCGGTTATTGTAACAAATATTTTCTTAGATTTACAAAGTGAAAATTTTACGTTTTTTTTTTCTCGCTTACTATTGGCAAAACGTTGTGTAATCCACATGAATTTCGTCATTTATTTTTCAAGTTTAACAATCATCACACCATAGTAACTCAAATGAGCCCACGTCAAAGCACGCGGGAAACAGCTGTATACACGCATTTTAGTGGTACACGTTCCGATAAGAAACGTTTAAGACGCTGTTATTTGGTCGTCGTATTCGTGTCGTCAATATTATTTTTTTGATGTCGCGACGAGAAGAGAGCGGGCACTCGAAGAGACGAACGAATTTCGACGCGCTAATTCATCGATTGTATTCTCGATTGAAACATCAAACAAACACGTAACACGTGCATCAGTATACGGTAATAACGTCGTATAAAACACGAATGGATCTTAAAAGACAAAAGTCTCGAGTGGATTAAAACATAGAACATTAGGTACGCGATACATTACGTAAGGCTAGAGATGATTTATCCGACGAGACAACAGTTGTTTTACCGAATGACGACGTGATACGTATTCTACGCACAACACCGAGTTAAAATAACTGTTAAAATGTTCGGTATTTTTTTTCATGTCCGTCATATCGTTAGACAAAACGACAACGATTTAAGAGAACAGCTGCAAAATCGATGCAGGTTAAAATTACTACATCACGATGATCGTGTTTATATTTCTTAACGCGAAAACGTCGACATTCAAACGTTACGGTAATCTTTGGTGAAAAACTGCATTTTAGCATTGTACTCAAGTGCAGTCCGACTCTATCGACACTATCGCATTTTTTACGCAAACACAGTTTTTCGTAGCGATATAACGATCACGTCGTGTTTCTCATAATACGATTATCTCTCGCTCCCTATCTCTTCGTTTAAGACGATAGTTATCGAATTATTAATTGTTCGACACGTGCGTGGGCGTACCTACATCCGGCCCGTTCGGGTGCTGGACAAGAACATTCGTTTTGAACAGCGTAAAAATATCGTGCATTTTAGCCGTACACGTCATAACGTTTTCCACTTTTTTTGTACCGTACGCGAAAATGTTCACAGGTAGAATTGATACCGTTTTGCTCGTACGTGACAAAGTCGTTCCGCGTTATATCGTAGATTGCATTCTATCGCGCAAAAACGGTTATGCACAAAAAAAAAGCAACGATATAATTCATCGATGAGTGAAAATGCGTGCGGCGAATAATGTTGTCATTTTTTAATGTTGCCGCTAAACGTTTTCGTCGAGAACTTGTCACTGAAATATTGTTATAATATACACACGCATCATCGAAATTTATATAAACCGGTTCGAGAGATTTTAACTGTTCCCCGGTGCAGTATTCCGCGTGGCAAATCACGCCGTCGTGTGTGTGTTCTGACGTCAATGATACTATTATATTCTAGTAGGTATTTGCAACGTGTCGAAACGTTTAAATTACTGCGAAACAGGCGCATACGTTTTTTTTTTTCAAAGGCCTCTAAAAAGTTGATTATTTTTGTGGTCAACTTATTAAAGGTAAAAAAATACGTATCGCGTCGATTCAGTTTTTTTATAATTGTTGCGCAAATTCAAGTCCGTTTTTTTCGTTACCACGTGGAACCAACAACCGAAACAAACTCGTCGACCTTTTTTTTCTTTCGTCGTCGTTTATTTTCCTAACTACGCACGTCGAAAGCGCTACGGAATATAGGCGTTTTATGATCTGTGAAAATTTTAGCGAAAACAAAATGTATAGTTTTTTTTTTCCCCCGAGTCAAGTCAATCTGGTTTTCTATCTTTTGACTTGTCTGGTATATCGTTTCCGTTGTTCAACTTTAAAACTGAAGGCAAGAATCGACACGGTCGAGCGGTCAATTTTTTCCGCTAAATCTTTGCGCGGCTTTTGCGAATCCAAATTCGGTTCGAACGACGTAGCGCAAACGGAAAACGGGGTACCCACGATATTATTATAGTTGACGGATAATTTGTTCACACCTCACGGAAGGACGACGACCGAATTTCGTGTAGTTTTACACTTAAACAATGTCGCACAAACCTGGTTCTATTAACCTAGTATATCGATCCACCATTGCTTTTGTACGCCAAAGTTGTAGAACGATATTCTGTTTTTGCACGGAGGTTGGGTCCTGCAGACGCCGTGACCGCTACAGCGTGATACGTAAAATTTGCAAACGGACGGAACACTTTTCATGAAAACGTCAACATCTAATACGTCCATAACCGAACTTTTTATGAAAAAGATTCTACCGTTATGGGGTGTTACACAGGCGGTCGGATTTTAGTACAGGCGATTCTTCCAGATTGACTGGTCCGTCGTAAACGAACGGTCGTAACAGCCGAATCGAGCGGGACTTTTAAAGGAAAAAAAAACGAACGCCCGACCGCGTTTCAACGACGATTTTTCCGAAACACCGACGCTCTCTCCAGCAATATCATTGTTGTTTTAACCGCATCGAGTGCTACGTGACGTATTATTACGAATATTGAAAGAAAAATAATGTAAAACAGAATATTACGGACGGGCTGAAACGAACGAAAATAACCAACAACGTGTGTCCATGCGTCGCGTATATTATCGTAACGTGTAAGAATAAACTCTGCGTCTGTATAATTTACTGCACGTTTGTGTCGCGCGGGCTCCGCTGCAATGAGTAAGTACACGAGGATAAACAATATTTGAAAAGAAGTAAAAAAAGTACAATAATAATACGAGTATGTATACACACGCGCACAACATACTTGTACATAATAGTTATTTACATTCTAAGAATGAGTCAATGACATCATTGCCGTTCAATGTTTTACAGAGAATATACCGCGTTTTTTACATTCTCTATCGATTTACCTACATATATACGCGATGCGCCATGATGTTCGAAATGTTTATCATTATTGTTATTTTTTTTTTTTTTTCAACCTTAGCCGTAGCTAACGGTTAAAATTTGCTAGTAAAGAATCGTCCATTTCGCCTATTTTTCGTGACAATAAATTTAATCGAGACACGAGTTCGGTGATAATGCAGTTCTCGACGAAAGAATTCAGCGCCGTCAAAAACCACGGCGTCGTTTGCACGGCACGGCTTGATTTTCGTCTTAACGACGAAACTATATACAGTGGTTGGCCGATTTCGATCAAGCGAATCGCGTACTTTTTGAACGTACTTTTGTACTTTTTCAATTCAAAACCAAATTACGCGTCATAGTTTTAAAAATCCACTTCCTACCGCGTCGCCTCGCAATTGTATGGCATTCGACGACGGTCTTTGATGTTTTCGAAAATGATATTACGGTATAGTACACCTAACCGCCACTTTTGTTCCTGCTAACTCGTCCGAACGCTTAAAAAATACGAATTCATAACGTTTAATACGACAGCGTATTACCGCTTCGAAACGTATCGCGAAAAGCCGTGTACAACAGTATCGTTATGATTCACGCGCGAAAAAAATCACGATCATCGTTTTGCCGAGCTCATTCCATTCCGAACCCATCGCGATATATTATACGACTGGCACGAGGCGTATTTCGTCGTGTTTTCAAACCAATTAAAAAAAGTAACCGGAATCGGCGGTCCGCGAACGGAAAAAAAAAATCGTTTGCTCTATGACCGTATAATGTTATGTATTGTACACCGTGCAAGTACCTGTATCGTGTGGTAGTACCACCATCTTTTCTGTACATCCGACGATTTCTCGGGAAAAAATACGAACCGAACGACGGCCGGTCGATTAATCGATTCAGTTCGATGATTCGATTTGAGCCGACGGCACAAACTCCCTGTACGTGATGTTCGTCTGGGGGTTTGTGTTGCGAGACATGCCTCGTTGTTAACAAAAATTACGATATCGAAATAGTGTGCGCAGGTTCTTTTTTCGGTAGTCAAACTTTGCGGTTCTATCACGAGACGAAATTATACGCGCCTTCCAGCTGTCGCGACGAAACCCGATCTTCGATACGCTTTCGTTCGTCGAACTCAAATAATCAAAAATTGAATTCGTAAATTTCTACTTGTCATCGTTTTCAGCAAAAACTTGGACGAAATCGACGGATTAAAGTAAAGGTGTCATTAGTTATCTTTCATCGACACGTTGGATATTATACCGCGCTTGGATTTCGTCACGTCACGTATGGCAAAATTCAAACAGTTTGTTGTGCGTTCTGCGGTCGATAACATAGTTTTGGAACGCCATTCTTTAAACGTAGTAGTAAACGACAGTGTTCACTATGTATATCAACAGTTATTATTAGGATACTTAAAATCTGTAAATAACATACCTATATTTAAAAGGCAGTTGACGCGCGTGCTTTTCAGGCGTTTGAACGGATAAACGGAAAGAGAATGTACACGCCTTCGGCGTATTTAAATTTCGAAAATATCGAAGGAACAACGACCGTTCGGCGGAAAGTCGGTTTTTAATTTCAAAACTACTAACGTTTGTATCGCGTTTGAAGAAATTTTTCAAAAGTACTTCTTACCATAATACACCTCTATAATCAGAGAGCGCACGAATCGCACAACGAATAGTTTTCCGTATTCGGACCGCCGCGTTGAATTTTCTTCCGCTCGTCGGACATGAAAAAGTTGATGAGAATCTCGGAAGCGCTCGGCGGAAACATTTTACGCTGGGGTGCGGTGGTGCCCAAGAACTGAGCTATGAGACGTTTTGAGGAGTTTACACACACGCGAACCGACGACTTGTTCACACGAAGAATCGCCTGTATATAAGGCGGATTAAAAGGAACGTTTCGCTCAAATGTCAGTCGGTCAACCACTACTCCGAGATTTACGACGACTGTAAAAAATATTTTTCCATCGGTTTGAAATTTCCCGTTCTTTCCCGCTAGTGTACGGTTCGTGGGTAGTCAGAAGTCTGTAACTCTTAAGACCCGTGCGGCTTTTTTAAAAATCGATTTTTTTTTTTTATGGAGCTCAAAACTGACGCCGTTGTTGAAAGTCAAATCTCACGACGGGGGTTTTTTTTTTCAAATAATCCAAAACAAACGTCAGATTGTTTAATCATTTTTCAAAACGAAAATTAGTTTCTGCTACACGCGGCATGACGAGCTCCGGCTGGGCGGAACTCGGCTTCGGCCGTTCAAGAACCACATCGTCGTCGTCGTAGCCGTGTGGCCGGATAACGACGCGTTCTGAGAAATGCACGAGGGTAAATTCTCCGCCCCCGAACGCACTTTCACAGCGAGCAAGAATGCGCAAACGGACGGCCGTCAATCGCATCGACGTGTACGCCACAAACAGCAATTCGATAATAACGGAAACGGTAAAACGAGAGAGTGAAAAAAAATGCGAGCAAATCCGCTTCTACACTACCGCAGGTAATGGCTAAAATATAATAAAAAAAACAAACCCGTTCGGCGTGAAAACGGAAAAAAATGCCGTTCTCGTGCGGGTCCGATTGAAAATCAATCAAACGACGGCGCATTCTCTTTCTCGGCCGTACCGCACCGCGACGATTTCAACACGAATGTTGAAAAGCGCGATTAAGTGGGCGTTTATTTCATCGAGTTCGAATTGCACGGTACAGCGCGATCAATCTCAGCAATCGAATCATGTACGTACCTACCAAGTAGCGCCGCGGCCAACAAACGGGAAAATGTGAAGGATTCGCGGCGAAGGAGTCCCTCGTCTTTCGCTGGCAAATTATTCATTGGCTAGTGAATTTTTAACAGAAAACTGTACAGTACAGGTGACGTAAAACTGTACGACGAAAATCCTTGACCGAACGGTCGACTCGGGTTGATTCGAAAAACGTGTCGATCACTTTTGAACGTTGATTCTGTTGTTCTGTACCTACCCATAATGCGCCGTTTGTGTGATTAGTGAAAACTGAATAGCGTTTTAAAATCGACTACACCTCGTATGGTCTAGTCAAACAGTTTGATCGACCATCAAAGTTTCGAAAGCAAGATCGTTTTCCTACGCGTAAAACTAAACGAAAATGTTTTTAAAACGACCGTAAAGGTAAACTAAAATTATACTCTAGCGCTCGTGACCCACAAAGGTAGCCGAAGACGTTAAATTAATATAAACGCTAAAAAGTCCACGAGAAATCGTAAATAATTACGTTTTCGTTCGGTAAGATTTATCTCATAACAAGTGTCGTATACTTCTCTAATTCAACCGATTACGCGTGGGCACAAACAGAAAAAGGTTGAAAGTTTAGAACAATTATCAAAGAACATGAATAACTCTAGAATTTGTTTCTAATACTTTTTGTTTGTATAACTCGACTTTCGAAGAATGACGCTTATTCACCACCGACGATTTTACGTCCATCACTGGAAATAATTATCGTTCGGGAAAGTCGTGCTCATAAGTGTTCGAGAAAATTCATCAGACGAAACTGCAGTATTGACGATAATATTGAAAACAGCCGAGAAGAACAAATACGATTAATTTGTACGACCTGAAAATACAATAAACATATATATTAAAAATAATTATGTCCATCTATAAAAACCGTCGATCGTAATGCGATTTTTGATCGAACGCATTTAACGAGTCACTAGCTGTAGTTGACTCGTGACAAAATCCATGGAAAACACCTCGATACGTATAAAAAAAAAAAACTGTACGCATACGCGGTTTACTCGAAAAAACGTTTTGTTTTACACAAGTTTGATCGAACAGCACTTTAGTAACCTTTTTATTTTCCGGTATTTTCAGTTGTTCGACGAGACGCAGAACAGCCTTGAGCTAACGGCTAATATTGCTAACGGAAAATACAGGCTGCAGTTATTGCCAGTTTAGTGGTGTAGACCCGTTAACTTTGATAAAATGGCATTTTTTCGTTTGTTTTTTTATGATTAAAAAATACGTCAGTAAATACGTTATGAAAACGTAACTGTGGGTTACAACTTTAAACTAACAAAAAATAGAGAAATGACTCTAGTCTATACGATTTCAGAGTTGTATGTTTCATCAGTTGGCTGCAGACTAAAAACTGTAAAAAGGCTTGTCGGAGCATCGGTTTTGCTAATTCTTTTTCTCTCTTCGGTGGGTCAATGACACGGTTATGTTGAATTTGTTACGAGTCTGAGCGAGCTCGTTTAGTACCAAATTTTATTATTTCAAAACTGTATGCTAGGCTTCATCCATGACAGTTTGAATTTATCCATCCCAATAATGTGCAAGCGAAACAATTCAAAAATATTCAAAAACGTAACCTTATCGACAAAATTAGTCAACGTTTTTCGAAATATTTAACTATAGCAGCATAACTATTGCATCATAACCAAAATTACTCGATGAAAAATGTAAAAGTTACAATGAATATTTTATTAGTAAATATGAATTAAGATTTAATATGTTATTCTGTAAAATGCTATTTATCGCGTTCAAATTGTTTTAAGTTTTTAACACTATATTCACTAGTCAAATTAAAAGCATTTTGAATAGTAAATTTTCAAACAAGTGTAAGCTAAATACTAAGCTCTGACGGTTCAACGCTTTCCAATCCGTTTTAAAGACGCGTTGTTAACGTATTTAAGTGTTACGCAAACAACATTGCTGGCGGTTTAAATGAACACAATAATAACAACGCGATGTCTACGACTAATGGTAGAAAATATTATTGTATTTAATAATCTCGTGAAATACTGGAGAACAGCGTTATAGAAAATAGAAATCAACCAAGATTTATACTAAAACGTTGCGTGAAATGATTGATGTGTATCAATTACGGTTGAATATAAAATGATCGATAAGAAGATCGCGTCGCAGTCAAATGATTAAACATTAAACTTCAAATAGAGTTAACACGTCTCGCAGATTATGGAGATCAAGAGCATATAACATTGCACAGTTTTTCTCGAATATTTTCGTTTAACTGATAATGAATGTATAAGACTGGCTGGCTCATAGTAAAATGCTCTATGATATATAAATTTAAAACGAATAGACAAATTGCCTACGGTAAATATTGAATTTTGGTATTAAATAATGTCTCGGAAATATTTTTCGAACTCTGCAATCAAATCAAATGTACCTACGAGTACTCGTACATATTTTATGTATGTTTTTTAAATTATTATCACGCCAGACGGCTTTTTAGCACTTTGAAAACATTTAAAAGTAATATGCACATTGCTCCTAACGTAAACAACATAAAAAAAAGCCGGGATCAGTCTAGGTCGCGTGGGTAGTTTGACGGAGTAGCGACTACGCTTTGGGCGGGTCTCTGGTTTGGAAATTGTGGTTTAAACGCACTATTTAATATCTAAAAGCAATGATAAATCATTGCCTTAAAAAGAAAAAAAAACGACTCTGAGTGAGCACAGTTATCTAGTATAAACTAAATTTAACATTAAAAATGGTTCGAAAACTCCGAAAGTCGTATCCACGTTTAAAAAAAATATTAATATGAATACAGCGTGAAAATTTTAATACGTAATGGCCTACCGACTATAATGATATCGGTTTCAATTCTATCGGACTAATACTCGCCACTCCAGCCGGCTTTTTAGTATAAATTTGTGTGTTTCCGGGCTATTACTCGCGAAATGTGTAAAATTAAAAAGTTTGTTTGGAATAATACATAATTCAAAGCCAAAATCTCAACTTATTTGCGATGTTCAAAGTTAAGATCAGAAAACTCTCTCTACACGAAAACGTTATCGCAAACCTGAAACTTTCAAATCTTCGCCGTAAAATTCCCGATTTCTTATTGTTTTTGGGGTATAACTCAAAAAGTTAGCAAAATATAAAAAACTCTAGGACCAAAATATCACCGCAGTATAATAAATAAACCTATCAGAAAAGTTACTGATTTAAAAAAATTGGAGTATTTCTTTTAAACGTTAACTTCATCACAAATCTTAAAATTTCAAACATTTCGCCGTAAAATTCTCCTAAACTACCCGATTTCCTTTTGGTTTTTAAGGTTTAACTCAACAAGTAGGCAAAAAAAAAAAAATAATAACTTCAATCAAAGTACCACCGGAGTTCGTACACCTATCAGTAGTAAAGTACTGACTTTAAAAGTCTGAGCGTTGCTTCTACCCAAAAAATTGTTGAGAGGAAAAAAAAAATTATCGCCGTAAAAACAATAGGCACGTTCTTCGCTAACGCTCGGAATCTAAATAATTCGAACGAAGAAATGATAGAATTATGAGCATTTTGCAAAATTCAGTGTTTTCTTATAATTATTTAAAATGTATATAATATTATATTGGCCCTCAGTACGAATGCTGTGAATTGTGATCGACTATAGACATCATTCTGGTCAAGGGGATATTTTTTGCCAAATCGGTCCTGTTATAACCTGCAGTAGGTGAAATAATTCTTTAAGACTAGCATTATATGAAACGCAGATGCTGAGTCACCCTAACAAATTGGGTACATCACCTGTCCCTCAATCAAATAAAACGACAGCTGGAAATTTTCAAGTCTTATTTAGACATTTAAACCTTTTAAACAGAAAAACGTTAATAGGTAAATTATTTTTTAACGTACCTACTATTATCTATAGTTTTTAAGTTCTGAGCGCGGCGAGGATCGTATTGTTTTTTACAATAAAGTGAATTTTTTTTTTCTATCAACACTTTTTCGAGAAGAAACGGTGCTCAGAAGTTTTCGTGGAGTCCGTACGACGGATTTTGAATAGATTTATAGAACTATATGGTGTTTGAATGAAGCGTTTTATTAAAATTTTATTCTGTGTGTCCAAAAATTGAAAAAGATTTTGCGCTAATCGACTTGATTGGTTGAAAAAAGTCCGAAAGCGTTACGACTGAAACAATAATTAACTAATTTTTGTTTTGAAATTTTGAATATAAAAAAAAAATATTCATGAAATTCAATTTTAAACCTTTAAAAAAAAGTTGACTTTTAAAAATTGGTCAGCTGTATGCTAAGCATAATATTTGTATGGATCGTACATTTAAAAGTTACAGACTTTTAACTACAAAACTAAAAAAGTACTTAAAATGTACGTAAAACGCAACATTTCGATTATTAAACTGTTGTAACTGACCGAAAAATAAATAATAAATTTTTGAAATATTTTTTAGGGTCGTTCGTATGCTTATTATACGGGTGTACTCGACCAAACCATTAAACCGAAAAAAAAGCCGGAATCAGTCTAGGTCGCGTGGGTAGTTTGACGGGGTAGCGTCTATGCTTTGGGTGGGTCACTTGGTTAAACGTTATGGTTTAAACGCGTTATTTTATATCTGAAAGCGACATTGCCTTTGAAAATACGATTCTGAGCGAGCTCGGTTGTCTAGTATACGTTCTGATAAAAACATTGATTTAACAATAAAAACTTTTATCAAATCTTCCCTATATTAGTTTCATGTAAAAGTTTCAGCTTGGCGCGATCTTTATTTTGGACGTAATGTTGTGTGTAAAAAACACGTTTCCTGTAGTTATTTGTGCTCCTCGTAAGAAATACGCGGCCGCCCGGAATGACGAGTTTTACGACAAATGAAAAAACACTTTAGGTCGGCTATAAACCAAAACAATTGTGATGACCAATAGTCTAAATTTTTTAACCACTCGTGTAAAACTATCTTGTTTAGTTTGTACTGTGTTTCGAGACTTAAACGTGTAAAAACTAGAGGTTTCCCGGAATAATAACTGCGTGAAATTCGAAAGTTCGAAAAAATTTAAGTTCCGTAACTCCCTCGAAAATGATTAAAATCGATAAACGCTTCATACAAAGTACCATCTCGGATCTATTGATGAAAATCTATATTTATGTTTTATAAAAAACGAATCTAAATCTACGTGTAAAAAACGCGTTTCCCGTGATCACGATTTGTCCCTCCCGTGAGAAATACACGGCCGCCCGAAATAACGAAAATTTCAGAGTTCCCTCGAAAACGATCGTTTGAACTCTCGGCGGCGCACTCGTGTGTTACTTTTTAACGACGTGTGCGTATCAAGTCTCGGAAATCGGTCCGTTCTCTTCTTTTGAGAACTCGAAAAAATAATCGAAATTTCCAAAAAAAAAAAAAAACGCTTCTAGTAAATCGCCGTCTCGGATCAACCTTTCGCGGTAACACGCGTCAGAGCGGTTTTTGTACCCTAAAAAGTGTTTACGGAGAAAAAAAACCGTCATTGCCGTAAAAACAGTACGCCGCTAAACGCTCGGAATCTAAAAACGATGTTTTTCCTCGACAGTCCGACCGCGTTGTTGGGGGGGGCCGTCGTTCCGCCACCACCACTCTCGGCCGCCAGTGCGCAGACGCCCAAAACGGTCGGATCGTTTCGATGTAATCAATGGACGCAGTTTCATCAATGAACACGCAATAAAATAGTAGGTATAGTACTACACGCTATATTTGTAACAATATTATAGTAAACGACGACTGATCTCTGGACTGCAGGTACAACAACAACAAGCCACGCGTTCACCGGAAGCAACGTAAACGCGTCCGGATGGTCGTCCGCCGTTTATCAATCATCGTGGAAATTTTTTTTATAAAATCATCGCACAACAGGATACGCCCGGTGTTTTTAAAAAAATAATTAAAAAAAAAATAGTTATAAAAAATTTCGTAGATCCCGCGCGTGCGCGATTTTATCGCGGGGTCGACAACACCCGCGCGTAGCAGCCACAACAACGCGTTTTTACCGTACCGCACGATTAAATTATTATTATTTATTATTTTTATGCGCGAGACCTTGAAAATTCGATATCACGTCACCTTCTCCTCTTTCTCCGCCGCCGCCGCCGACGTACAATTTTTTTGTTGTTGTATATTTTTTATTGTCGCACTTTGCGCGCGTTTCACACGCGACTGCATCAACGCGGTCCGCCGGCAGTTGTAACGTATAGATGTAACGCGTCCGTCGTGTCTGTACGTCGTGAAAACGCATCGTAAGAACGACGGTTTACGGATTTTTTCTATACGTTCGTCACGATGACGAAATATGGTTATTATTTGCCCGACAAGTCGAAGAGACGAAAAGTCGTGGATTTTTTTAATTCGAAACACAACCGACGACGCAAAACAATTTTACTCGGTTCTGTACACCCGGTTTTTCGAGAAAAAAAAATGTTTTCGGTATTTTTTTTTTTTGAAATTTTCTTCTCGCTTGAAAAATTTTAAATCGCTTTACTATTTATTCAGTCAACGAAAAAGAATAACTGACCTTACCGACATGAACCCAATTTTAACTTCTACCGGGTTAATACGCGCCCAGCCTCGATGATTTGGTCGCCGCAAACGATACGGTCGTTCGTGCGTTTACATTTATAGCGCGAAATAATTTACCGCCAAAGAACTCATCTTATTATCTCGGTTTTTTTTTCATTTTCGGAAAACACCGTTTTCAGGGTGCGATTATGTTCAGCGAGATCGACCTTGACAACTTTGGTTTGTTTTTACGGTTTTTTTGTTTTTAGACAATTCGAAACACAAAATTAAAACATCAAAACGAATGTCGTCGTATTTTAGTTACGATTACGGATACACCGTATTTCTTATATTGTACGGATAAACGCGTTGTCGATGAATAAAAATGATCGTTTTATTTTAGATTCGCGCGAAAATTAATTTCGCGAATTGTATACGAACGCTTTTAACGCGGATCAACATGCCGTCGACTCGAGATGAAAAGATTAAATCCATTTTTTTTTTTTCATACGTACCGTTCGAATCGTACAAACGGAGTTTACTTTATAGACGTAATTTGTGTGCGTTGTACAAGCAAAAAATAGTACTACGCTCCTGTTATGTTAAAAGATCAAAGAGAATAAATTGAACAAAATCGATGGATGGACTGTTGAGATTATTTTTTATTCGCCCATACAATATTTATTACTGTCACGCAACTGCAATTGAAATGAAAACCTGTAAACGTGGCGAATTCGGCAAACGTGTCCGAGTTTATTGATACCGCATTAAAAACATGCATAACGTTTCGGCTTAAAAAACAAAAAAAACCCAAAATACTCGGAAAACAAAAACAAGTAAAAAATCATAAAAACATACACCACCGAGGGCTTCCGGCGCTACTCGTCCGACAAAAATGAGCAACAATATTAATATTTATCATCAACGACGACGGGCCGATCGATGTTTACGACTGTTTTTATCGTTCGCTCCGGAACCCATAAAAACCATCGGAGGATTATGGCTCAAGCTCTTGCTTGTTGCACGTGAATGAACGAAATGTACGTTCAGTTTGAACTTCTAAAGCGCCGAAAGTAACGAATTGTTTCCTATGCATTCCGACGGTGCGTGTACATTACGTTTGCCGCAAAAATCGTAAAAGTCTTTTTGCGGTTTTTACGGTTTTATTATTTTTCCTTTGGTCGTCGGCGTTTCGATTTCAAACACGAATTTAAAATAATTAAAAATGCGGTTGCGGTTTGTGCTGTGGCCGGCACAGTTTTACGACAAAACGCCGATCTAATACTGTAAAATAGTTCAATAGAAGCAGAAATTATAAAAAAAAAAAATGAACCATTAGAAACCTTAAATTCTATACTCTTATTATTTTATCTCTTTTTTATTGATGTGTGAACATTTAAAATAATGTCGTTACGTCGCCCCCGAAGTGACCCGAAGCTTTTTTTCGACATCAATTGTTCATACTTTTAGTTAGGTATACACTAAAATTACCTGATTTTTTTTATTGATGATGTTTTTAGTTAAGTTTGTTTTTTTTCCCAGGACTTGTAGATTACCGAGCACGCTCAGAACGGTTTTTTCGATGCTAAATTTTCAGTGACTAAACAATAAGTTTGAACCACAACTTCCGAAACAACTTTTCGCCCGAACTCGAATTTATACTCTCTTTTTTTTTTTATTCCCTTCCTTAACTTATTTCTTTTTTACAATTTTTTTTCTCGTTCCTCTAAATGAATACCTACGTGTTAAATTTTATAATATCCAAACTCGATGACCTATCCAAAATCGTACCGCACAATGTCACGTACGTGGTGTTTATTTAAATTTTTTTACCTTTTTCATACGCTCGCGTACATTATTTTCTTTGTATCCTGTACGCCTGCGATCTCATTGAAAGCACGATATATATATGTTTAACGTTTTAATACCACATTGATATAATATCGTCATAAATTAACGAAAATAGCGATATTTGCCCACATAGTAACAGGAAACGCGATATTCTAGTGGGACACAAAATTGGTAATATGTCGTTAGGTTATTATGTGTAGGAACTATGAAATAAATCGAGGATGCCGATGTCCTAAAAAACTAAAAATTTGTTGTACAGATTTGCACTTACGCTGTGAATAAAAAATGATAAAAATATAATATATACATCATGATATACCTAATGCACAAAAAAAAAAAATTACTCTCAATTTTTTTTTTTTGTACCGTAATACACCTGTAATTAATAATTATCGTAACTATATTGATACGCGTGACTCGAAACACGTAAAAATCAATATAATATCCCTGACGCTATTTCGTTTTTCAGTTTCTAGAAAAGTATAAAAAAAAAAAATCCCACTTATCTCATTCGTATTGTTACTCAATATTTTCAATTGTCGTGTTGCGTTTTATGGGAAAATTAAAAAAAGAAAAAATTACAGGAACCTGCTTAAAATTAGTAATTCCAAAAATTCATCCGTCTCGACCACTTCGTGACACTTCGTCATCCTTTGGACGACGCGGTTCCCCGTGACGCGCTGCATGTAAATCCACAGCGATAGATGAACGCGAGAGTGAACTCGCCCTCGTGTTTTTATTTTTTTTTTTAAATTTTATTTACCTTTTTTATCTACAATTTTGTATTATTGTCCGTCCTGTCGGTTCACTTTTGCTCTGCAGCCCGTGAGCTTCGACACGTAACTCGCGGAAAATTGTTTTGTAACTCGCACACTATACACTCACCAGCTGTTACAAAATCAAACCAAACGACGCGTGCACATCTCTGTAGTTAAAAATTTATAATTTTAACATTTTATTTTGGGTACTTGCACACTATTGTTGCGCGTCCAAACACGCGTGTGCATCGCAGTAAATCACTCCTCAGTGATCGATACTATCCGCGTGCGATTCCATGACCCGGCGCAGATTAAACGACAATAGTCGTGACCGAATTTATAAACTTAAAAAACACTTTACCGCGTTCTCTTCTGCTAGAGGACGATCACAATACGCGATTACCCCGGATCGTCCGGTTATCGCTTCTACGAAAACTGTGGGTGACAGTTTTGTGATAGGTAACGAAAGCCGGGCAATCGATTGAAAAAAACATAATGTACGACGCGATTCGTTATTTCGAAGCAAAACTACGCTTATCGCCGTGTGTTTTTTTCTCAATCACGTGCTAATTATCAATCTAACGGTGTAAACGTATAAATCGCTGGTCTAATATAAAAAAAAAAAGCTGGTTCTTAAACTGTATCCATATTTTCATTGTTATTTCCCCAATTTTTGCGGTCTACCGTTGATGTCGCATTCTCGCGTGAATGGAATTCCACCCTAAAACACTGACCGCTGCAGATTACAGGCGTTTAATTCGAATATTGTGCAAACATTATATTGAAATCGCTAACGCGCGTGATTATACCATACGGTAGAACAAATATTTTACAATCGCGTTTGGTGTACAATAATAATGATTATACATCGATAACATTTAAAAGTAACACTCGTGCGACGTAAAAGCGCCATTTTTATAGTATAGAAGTCGTACGATTCGTTGTTGCAAGACGGTACTTTGTCTATGCAGGACTGACGGCGTGGAGTTGGTCCGAGCTTTGGGTGAATCACTCTTTTTGGGATGGTAATAGTGTGCAAAAAAATAGTTTACATTCAATTTGAAAACAGTCGCAAAACGGGTGATAGATAGAATGAGATTGGTTACGAAACTAGCGATTTAATCGTGAGCGCCCTTGGGATAATTTACCGCTATAAAGGCGAAAAATTGTCAAAAAAAAAAAACTTCTTTGATCCGTTCTTCGCTATACTCTTAAAAACGAATAAACTTGTACATCAAAACTGCCAATGCACTAATTAAGAAAAAAACAGTACGGTCGTCATAGTGGTAGTATAGGGTACATTAGCGTGTTTTATCGGCTATTAAAAATCCTTTAAGACACCGAAACGTAAACATCGGTTTCGGTTGTTAATTTTCGGCAAATCATACATATTGCACGGATAGGTGGTATTAGTCGCTAGGATTAATGGAAATTAATACATAAACATATGTAAAATATTGTAAATTGTACATCATTAAAAAAATCTAATTTCTAATGCTTTTCACTATTTCCATGTTGTGAGCAACAGCGAACAAAAATAAACGGAAAATAAAATTTATGAACTATTTTACGATGCATTTATTGAATAGGTATATTATGGTCGGGTATATCTTTTTGGTCATAACTATTACGATTACCATAATTTAGAACCCCGGGTGAAAAAAATGATAATGGTTGTATTGTGATTTCGATCTTCTTAACGGTTCGTGATTCTTGAAACACAAGGTTTCGGGCTACTATTTCAAAACGGTAAGGTTGTCTGCAAACATTTCGCCATAATTTACAGTGTCATCAAACGCATAAAAGATACACTGTTAATTTTGCAAAATTTTATTTGCCATCGTAAAATGTTTTTATTCTTAAACGTCACGGACAGTGAGTACCCGCGCGTGTAGTGTTTAGAGGTTGGACAAACAGACGTTGTCTATTCGTGTAAACTCGCCATTTCGATTAACATTAGGTTCAGTAACGAGGACGTAAAAAAAGTGCACGATTTTTAACGGGTTTCGATACTTTCGGAGAGCAGGAAACGTATTTTTGTTTTCATGATAAAATATACATATTACAATAATGATTAAAGTTTTTCCGAAAAAATTTTGCGCCACATTATTCTGCTTCTAACGAAAAAACCCCTGCGGGGAATATTGAGAAAAGATCTGTAAGATAACTTTAAATTTTACACGACGCTTTGTGTTTTTTTTAAGTTGTTATATCTATACTTATATTTTATACAAATCACGATAGTACAGACTACGTACAGGTATACATAAAATCACGATGATATTTACAATTTATTTATATATTTTTATAAAATTTTATAGATTTTGTGAATACCACGGAATCTTAAAATGAAAACGAATGATTGTGATTTATACAACTACAAAACAACGGTATATTTTAGTTGAAATTCTCATTATAGTTAGGTGTACTTTATATGGGACAGGCACTACCGTAGGCGGAGATTGGAGGTTGCTTAGTCCCTCAAAAAATATAAAAATTTCAATCAAAATATTTAATCGCTCTTCACTGCACAAACGAATACGCCATGATAATAATTTCGGCGTTAAACCCTCTATTGTAAAAAATAATAAACAGCACCCAAATATTTAATCAAGTTTCAGCCTATGGGTACTATAGGTAAACTTTATCTGAATTTTTAGACACATTTTAGTTTCACGATGAATTGACATCTCAATAGACGCGTTAAGAACTAAAATAGCATACCTATAGCTACAGTTTCAATGTGATTTGTTCGAAAACAAGTTAAGAGTCGAGCGTTCTAAACAGTCCACGAAAAGTGATATAAAAATGAATTTAAATGACTCCGATTGTAATAGTTTATAAGATTAGTTTTCAAACGTTTTCCCGCAGAGTTTCGTCGGCGTCAAAATCCGATCTACGCGTACGTAAACTGCACTAATAATATTAATGGTATGCACATATGTATTGTGCGTGAAATGTAATATTGTTCCAACAACCAGTTGGCGCCAATTATGTTTATGCATAAGCGGCGAAAAAGAATTGTGTTTTACTCGTGATTTTTTGTGTCGTTTTTTTTTCTCTAAAAAACGAAATGTTAAAAAAACCGAAAAATAAAAAAATGCGTGTAAAGACAAACGCGTTCAATTCATGGTTATCGGCGTATTCCGTGGCATATGTTTGGGGGCATTTACATTTATCGACTATAATTGATATTTAAGTACATAGAAATATTAAAAAACACTTGTCCTGACTTCACTGTGATGCTATATAGACGAAACGTCACTGTTTGTGGTCGACGGCGCAGAGAAAGTTTATCCGCGTGGATTTAAAACAGGCGCTTACGTCCTACACCCAAAAAATAAACACGTAAATCAATGCAAATAAACAAAAACAAAAAAAAAAAGTCGAAAAAAACTCATACCGAAAGTGACTCATAATCCAACCTCGAAAAAAAAAAAGATTATTTTTTCACAAAATGAAGTATGATAATTATTTTTAATTTTTTTTTGTTATTAAATAACGATCCCGTGAACTCTATGGAGTTCATTTTTGCGTCTGCGCTTAAGAACTGCAGATGTTCACGTGAACAGAACGATGCGTGGTTAATTTACAAATATTTCTTACGGAAACGAATTCGAAAAGCCTGCAGTGTTTACGACGTACTTTGTGTAGGTAACAAAAATAACATTTTTTGTGTGGATTCGTATTTTACCGACATTGTTACCAAATTTTAAAAAATATTACATAGTTCAATATACATATTTAAAGAAAAAATTGTTTTATCATACGATACCGATTTGATCTCTCTGCGCATAAATGTATATAATGTCTAAGTGTGGGTCATTATTTTAATTTTTTTATGGGTACAGTGATAAAAGGGAGCTAAAAACAAATATCAGGAATATCACTTCGGAAACATTGGCCTACTCAAAAAAAGTCATTCACTCCAAAGCGTTACGCCAAAGAACTTCTGACCTCAATTTTACTTCCTCACTTCCCGTCCTTCCTTTTTGTTCAATACATTTTCAAACGAAAATAATTTAAAGAGTGCAAATTTTATTTCGTGATGACTGTCCGCTTCTAACCCGTGGGGTGACTGTCCAGGGCTTAAAGTGAGAGAAATTTGCAGGGGCACCCTTATATCAAAAGATTTTGGAGCGTTCTATATGATATATGCGATTAAGCATGTTCTCTATTTACAGCTGGTGTTCGACCGTTTCGTTTTCGATATATTTATAGGATCGCAGCTTGTCGATCTTTTTATGTGTACCTCATATTATCATCGAGCTTTGGCCATCATGTTACACGAACGTTACATTTGAAGATTTTTTTAAATTTTTGTGACACAATCCGACAACGGAATAATCGAACTTTTCGAAAATGCTTCGGGTGTGACTAGTGAAACGTTCACAAATACTTGAAAAGAATCAAATGTGTGAGATTAGAACCGATTACGAGACGTTTTACAGAGTTTTGAAGTTTTCCACAATCGTCAGATCGTTTCATAAGACCTTTTTAACGCGTTCCGAACATTATACACAAACATCTATACGGTCAAAAAAACTTTGGAACATTGTAAAGTTGACGGTACATTATTGATTTTTTTTTTTGTTTTAGTGGGACGATTTTTGCCGCATCTAAAAGTTGTATAAAACTCGACACACTTTATTGTTTACAACTGTTTTGATCAATTTCAAATGCAATTACCCCGTAGATCGGAAAACTATTTAAATGAATGTAGATTTTTTTTTTTAGTTGACGGGGATAACAACAATTGAACCTAACCGTGTTAAATCGTTTTCGGTTATCTTTTCCCAGCGTTCTTTCTCCAAAATCCGGTTGTAACTTAAACGGGACGCTTTCGTACTGCGTGGTCGGGCGACTGAGTCCACCTCACACGTCTCCCATCGCCCCTGCCCCTACCCGAGGAAAGAGCCCCCCAACCCCGGGTCGGGAGCACTGCTTTAAAAATGTACATTACGGTGCATGGACAAGACGCGCGTTCTCCGAACGTATTTGACGAGGTGTATGATATAGATATTGTGTGTGTGCACAGCTGGCGCAGTCGCGTAAAATAATACAATTGGCGTGAAATATTACGACGATCGGGCATCGGAAACATCAGCAGCGCCTGCACGATACACCTGTAAGCGTGTGTATAACTACTATGGGCACGGGGGCTTCCGAAAACCGGTATATGTACTTATTGTTGTGTCGATGGAAAAGAATTTTCTTTAGCGTCTAGGAAGTACGGACAAATACGAGCGTTTTACACCGCACGTAACGTAACACAACATTACTGTATAGTTTTGTATAAATTAATACTGTATTTATACGGTTGTTTCGTGCGGGTGTTTTTGTTATTTCTTTTTTCCGCCGCCGGCAACGATTGCCTTCGCACTAGACCGCGCCGAACCGGTTTGGACGAAAAACGAAATTGCCGGGGGAAAGAAAAAAAAAACGAAAAATTAATCGTCGTTTGTGAAATGAGCAGCGCACGACCCTTTGTCGAGACCAGGCGACGGTCGCCGCGGTAACCGTTTTTCCGAGAACGTCCGCAGGAATGATAATAATACGTCAAGGGTTTTCGTTTTTCACCTTGTACAATTTATGAACCGTCGAATAGTTCGTATAAAAATGAAAAAAAGATCGACGAATACTTTTCCCATGGACGGACCCCGTTGGTGGCGAATGTATTGTTTTTATTTTGTTTTTTTTTTATCTCGATAGTTACTGTTTTCGGGCTTCGTTCCGAAAACAATAGAGTCGGATACCTCACAATCGCTCCGATCGACTTTGAAACATCGAAATGGTTTTCTAAACACCTCGAGTTCAATATGAAACCGATAATTTTCAGTTTAAAGTCTTGAAACATGGGTACGATCCGTTTGTTAAGTTCGGTCAATGCCCCTGAGCTTTTACACCAACGTTGAACACGTTTTTCTAAAAGCCGTTAAAAGAATTTCGATGCTCAGTAAACATTTTTTTTTTTTCGCGTTACCGTTTCGCCATTTCAGTTCATTTGACGGTGATACAGGATTCTTTCGAAAATTAATCATATTAAATGTTCACGCATTATTGGAATGGATAAGCTTAAATAACGTTATAAAAGTTATAGAAAAAATCATAAACTGCGTAAACAACCCATTGCTTGTGCGTTCAATACAAGCCCAAGAAAAGACATTACTAGTTCAACAAAATTAATTTAGGATGGATAAAGCCACGGTTAAAAGAACCATAGACCTATTATTATTATTTCGTATGGCGTCTATGAGCGACATCAAAAACACATAAAATATTAAAAGATATTACATTAAAATTAAAAGATGGTCAACAGTGATGAAATTCAAAAATAAATAAACACATAAAATAGATAAGAGGTTCCCCGTTTGGTAAATGTAAGGGTCATATAGCTTCACATCCGGGTTCTTCATCCATTCCACCGCTTCTTCCTTGGTGGATATCTTCTATGGTGCCTTTAAATGCACGAATTGGACATTCGGCGGTGTTGTGATTGATCGTCTGGGGTTCATAGCCACACGTTCCATTGTCACGCAGTCCCCATTTACGCATCATGGAATTTGTCACTTGAGATTTCGGGTGCCGTTTTGGCGATTTGTGTATTAATAGATTGATGAAATAGAACACGATGTATGTTACTTAAAAATTCTTAAATACTTGTGATCCCCATTTCTCTTCTCAAAAATCGGATACCAATAATTTATCAATCTATTAAATTTTTTATCCCGTGACTTTTTCATTGCACGTCTTTTTTATCCGTGGCGTTTCAGTCCTAGGCATTTTTATCCCGTGTCTTTTTTTTCTATATTACCTTTCAGAATCGCGGACTATTACGTCATAATACCGTGGAAAGTGTCTCTGCGCGTTTTGGTAATATATAATACAAATATTAGCCTCACCCGTTTTCCCTAAAGAAATATAATTTACTTATTTTTTAACTTTTTAACTCGTATTAATGGCCAGCCTCAGCATTTTCCAACAAACTTCAATACGATTGTGTATGTTTTTTAAAACCACTCTAAGAACTTGGGTTCGTACAATTGTATCGGTATATCATACACAGTGGATGTGAAAAAAATCGATGAAAAACGAAATCGGACGAAAAAAATTGATAAAATAGAGTATTAGACATTAATTTATAAGTACGTTCACGGTCAATCAGTGGTCCTGTACGATTTCGATAACTTGTGCAAAAAAGAAAACAAGTGTTACTTAAATAATATTTTGTTCCCACGGTTTTCTTCTTCCAAATGTAAGATAATTTAATGCGATTCTAACCGTTTGAAGATCATTACGTACGTAACTATAGATGTTTTCGTTACGACGCGTGCAACAAATAATTAAACAAACTGCAGCGTTAACCGAGAAACTCTATTTTTGAAAGCAATATCTAATAACAATCTTCGGGATACTTTCAAAATGAACAAGAAGCAAATCATCTTTTCTCGGGACAAAATTTTTCGAACCGACCCAAAACAGTGACCAACTCAGTGGCGCATTCGGCGGTGGCTGTGGGATTGGACCACCCCCCTTCCCCCGAAACTTCGGATAAATCAAATTGTTTCGTTAAGATACGTCGGCAAAAACAATGATAAGATATTTTAGTATGCCATTATATATTACAGTCACGTATCTGGGCGTTATTTGTTCCGTAATGAAAGGTTAGTGAAATTAGATACCAGTTACAAATTTAAATGTTTTATCAGTGTGTAATTGCGTATTATTGTCTGCGGCGAAAAATTCATTGACTTTCTCGTATCTTTTTAACCGATTTCAAAATCGAAACGGACCAATTTTATGACAACAGAAGTATACCTCTGTTTACAAAAGTCTGCTATTTTCCCGGCGTTGCGTTTGAAAATCTTAAAACGTGACCGAACCGAAAACTCGTTCGGCGAAGGGGGACGCTTGATTTTATTAAATGGAAAACAAAACGTGAAGCGTGGAAATCACTTGGCCACACCGCTGGACCAACTCCGAGCTTTTTTTTTCTACAAGACGTTACACCCCATGGAGTGTGTGTATACAACCATAGGCGTGCGCAGACCTAAAGTTCGGGGCGTGCCCGTGAAACATTTCTTAATTATGTCGGTGGGGGGCTCTGCCCCCCCCCC
>CM029357.1:51491452-51507670 GCA_017140985.1 Hormaphis cornu
GCTAATACATTTTCATATTCGGACTCTATTCTTCTTGGCTGTGAATATTTCACAAAAATTATTTGAAGTTTCTTCTTCGTGATCCGTGGATGAGTTCCGTTAATAATATTGTCTTTTTACTCTTGCCGTTGTACAAGTAAGTTTAATAAATTCCCTCGCTGAAACGTGTTAAAAATCAATCTGATGAGATCTCGATATAAATCTTTTAAAAACGAACAAACGTCAGCAAAATTACTATCCACTAAAAGTTAATTCGAACTACGATCGAATGTATCCTTTCATAAAAATAAAAAAATCCCACAAGTTATAGTAACGCGCATTAGTTCAACTACGTTTTTTAAATTACTTTTGAATTACTCATCTCCGTATCTGCATTGAGTTGGTCGTAATCTTTACGATAACATATAATTTGCCGTAAAACCAGTATTCTAAAAATACACAAAATAACGCCGGGGCTATTAGGAAATATTTTATTATTAACGTTAATTTCTACTTGTATAAACGCGTCGGAAAATTATCCAAAAAATTACCCTCCGTCGTGTCTATGATAATTTCATATAATACAGTCGATTGGTAACTTGACTTTATTTTTACTTAATATAGAAAAAAAATTTTGGATATTCCAATTTTTCTGTTTTTCAACACTTTTCCACTGCAGTGCTCATGATATTCCTCTGAAGTTATTCCTCCGACGCTCATTTTTGGCACAACTGGAGCCATTTCAATCAAACGCTTAGTGGGAGAGGAGAACCAAAAAATCGTACGACGAAAAGCTATTTTTGGGAAGGACGTGAACATCATCAATGTACAAGTTTTGGGGATATTTGTAGTTTTAGGGGGTAAATCGCTCTTAAAAGTCTCGAACTTGGATAAAATTAATAATTTTCACAATTGTACTATTATTCTCATTGTACATTTCTGGGCATACCACAGCGTCCTCTCCTTATATCTACTACAAATATAAAGGGCTACGATTTTTACAATCGCACCAACTATGTAAATCCGAGCCCAAAATTAATATTAGCGACCCATCGATCCGATATTAGGACGTTTAAGTCGCGTCGATCTCGGCCACAACAAAAATACCGCGGTCACGGTGACAAACAACTATTTCGAGTTGCGAATGACTCGGTACGCGAATTATGTGATCACAACGTGTGAAAGTAATCCGCTAAAAAAATAATGAAATTAAAAAAAATTTTAACAAAAATACAAAACAAAAAAAAAAGCGTTAATAAGTATTAAAAAAAAACAATGTTATCAATTTTTTTTTTTTTTTTTTTGAGTCGTCCCCGCCCGACACGTAGAAACACTAATAAAAAATACATTCCTTTGCTACACGGCATCTTAAAAATGTCCGAAAAAAAAAAGTGATAACATTTTCTTATTTAATCGTTTTATGATTTCTAGTTTTGTCGGTTTTATTTATTTTTGTTTTTCGTTAAATTGTTTTCAAATGCGTTCGGGTTAAAAAACACATTAATCACAATTTCTCGAATGTTCAACAATTTCTTAACCCTTCATCGCAATCACACGCACACAGGTCGCCTGTTCATATCACGATCCCTCCGAATTCACCGCCGAACGCTCGAATCTGTCGATTCCCCCAGCCAGTCTCCGTTATGACAATACGTCGTTATTTGGTTTTCCGCATTACGTTCTGTTACCTCTGTCGTTCCGTTTGGGTCTAACTTTGCGCACGGCGTTGATCGTAAATGAAACAAAACAATTTGAAAAAATAAATAAATAACTCGAGGCGCAGTCGCGTAAACTCGCGGAGACTTGCACACACTTCGCGACTTCCTTCCCGCATTCTTCGCCGCCGCGGACCGGTCGTCGACCAAGGCCACACGGGCGCTGTGTGTGTGATTCATACGATTCGCACGCGTACTGCATACGTGCGCGTATTTTTACGTGATAAATCAACATGCGATCGGGCGGCACACAAAATATCGTATAATAGTGTACGCGACGTTTTGCGGCCGACAAATTTTATTTCCACGGCTTAATAATTAGAGCAAAGCCAGCAAACCCGACCGAGACGACACAAACGCCTGTTTTTCCCGCGACATCGGGGTACCGCGGCCACACGGCCGGATCGTGGTAAATCCGATGCCGACGGCGTCTTTCGCCACGACATTCGGATATTCGGAGTGAAAAAGAAATGTAACACGAGCATTACGAAGTTTGGTTAAAATGTCGTTTAGCCGCGGACTGACCGACATAGAGTTGAGGAGCCCTCTGGTAAGCGCCGTCGAATCCGTGGTGAACCCGAGTTTTTCTTCTCCCGGTCCTTAGCCGACGGTTTCGGTTCTCTGTTCGGTTGACGAAATCGCGCCGCGATGCTTCTTGTGCTCGCCGAAGCAAAGTTGTTTGTAAAGAACACATTTAAACAGCATCTTCGTAACTGAGATAGTTTCTTTCCTGTTTGAAGGTCTTGATCTTCAATCGAACATTTTGCGGTACCTGCAGTTATTGGGGTGTAAACTCTCTGTATTTTCTGTGCGTACACACCACACATACACACCGTCCTCCGTCGACGCCGCTCTACGTTATATTTTTATTTCGTTCTATAACCTCCTGCAATGATGCGTTTGGCGCGCGGTTTCCGAAGACAGTTTTGTCGTCGAGGGCGGCGAATATGGGTGATGTGGGTGACCGCGCCGCCGCCATCGTTCCAATCTGTCAATAACAGTGTGTCATGACGTGCGATCGTACCTGCTCGTTCATTCGTGTGTTATTTATACACACAAATACGTATATCCGTACGTATATTTTTGCTGGGTTTGCTGCCGTGCTTTTTTCTTTTTTAGATAATATTTCGAGCGACGAGCCGTATTGTTTTTACGCGACGGTGGTTTTTTTTTTCTCTGTCTAACTTTTCGTGCACGGGAGGAACGCTCCAGAGTCAGTAACTCTACTGAAAGGTTTATAGGCTCCGGTGGTGCGCTCAAAGAGGTTTTCGCAAAAATTTTACTCAGTTTAAAAAACCGAGAACTTTACGACGAAAAATTTTAAGATTTGTGATGACGCGTTCGTTCGGAAGGAACGCTCCTTTTTTTTAAATCTTTTCCGATAGGTTTATTGACTGCGGTTGTATATATTGGTCCGAGAGTCGTTTGAACTTCGCTTGATTTTCGAGTGATACGCGAAAAACCGAAAAACAGAATTACACTGCGAAAATTATAAACGTTTAGGTTTGTGATGACGTTTTCGTGTAGAAAGAGTGATCCGATTTTTTGAATACCGCAAAGAATGTTGACATTTCGGCTATTATATCTTATTTCAATTTTTAAATTCTGCGGGTAATAGTCCGAAAGCACACAAATATATTACGCTAAATAGCCCGCTGGAGTGGCGAGCGTTATTTTGTCCGGTCGAATTGAAACCGATAAATCGGCAGGCGATCACGTAATAAAATGTTCACACGTTATTTAAATTAATATATATATTTTTTTTTTTCGACGTGAATACGACTTTTGGAGTTTTCGGACAGTTTTTATTGTTAAATTTAGTTTTCGCAAGGACGTACACAATATAACTGAGCCCGCTCAGAATAGTTTTTTTTTTTTTTTTGAAACTTTCGGATATGAAATAGTACGTCTGAAACAACAATTTCCAAACCAGTGAACCACCCAAAGCGTAGTCGCTATTCCGAGTCGCAAAAACTACCTACGCGATCAGTACCGATCTCGGCTTTTTTTCTTTTTTTTCCACGCGAATGCAATGTTGATCGTTTGATGTAGGGTAAGTACTGTCACGAGATCGCTCTTAATGGCAATCATCAAAACGCGGGTAAAAATGATTGGAAAAAATCAAATTCAAGAGTGTAATTCGGCACAATCGACAAAGATTGTTAAAATTAATTCCTGTTCGGTCGAAAAAAAAAAATACAATGGGTTTGGAAACAACGGTGTATGAAGGGTTCGGTGAAAACAAATAGATTACACGGGACTATGTATATTTGCCCAACTCGAATAATCTTCGAGCTAATGTACAGAGTAATAAAAAGATTACAAAGTACCAGAGTGTATTGTGCGTTCTGCGTGAAAAAATCTCTAAAACAAGTACCTCGGGGTCGGATAGTTCAGGATCTCAATGTCATGACTCATAAGTACCTGTAAGTCTCTGTAAGTTTTACATGGGTCGTACACCAATAAAAATAAAAATATCTTATGTTTTCGTTTCAACTATTGTTATAATTGACGTGTTACAATATGGCATGGTGCACACCACAATCCTCATCTTATATTTATTGATGCTCGGTAATAACTAGTTATAAATAATAAATTGTAATGCTTCGTTTTTGTAGTGACTGATGAACGGTAGATAATGTTTAGTAGACACGAGTGTAGTACTTTAACTGAAACATGTTATAACGCCAGCTGATTTGTCGATTACGTTTAGAAGATATTTATAAAAAAAATAGACCTAAATACCTTCATTTATGAAAAATTACGATAAATAATAATAAGATTAGTTTAAAAACTATACTGACATTTCGTTCGCTGTTCCGTTTTTCAATCTGATTTGATTTTTAACCCTCAAAATCTTTACTGACGTTGCTTGGATGTATAATATACTACCTATATTTATTGTAATGGCTTGATGTGTCTATTAAAATACAGGATAATTACTAGTTTCACTTACGGGTATAAATGCGGAAGTACATCCGATTTCCGGTACTTAAAAAAACGTACTTAAATAGCTACAACGTATATGCTATAGCCATCGGGCTCCTTAAACATTTGTTTTTTTGATTTCAACTAAGTTTTTAAACGAGTATGAGTATGCGACGAATGTATCCCGTATACCGTTATAATAGCATTGAAAACATTTACATTGTATACGCACTCGATATAAAATAATCGTTTAGTAATTGAACTAAATGTACGTAAATATCAATTAATTTAGTAGTTATTGTACAGTTAAATAAAGTATATACTCGTATATATATATATATCAAGTATCACTTATAAACCGTTTTCGATGGCATTGTTTATGTTTCGTCTACGACGGTTTTCGATAAAAAAAAAAAAAAACCCAAAACAAAAAATTCAACCGACCGGAAAATACTCAGTAATACGAATTTTAGTGGTTCTTTCAAAATACTTTTGAACACACTACACTGCTCTTCTCCGATTGTCTACTACGCCAACAAACAAGCAGCAAGTGTAATATAGCAGTGTAGTACATCATGGTTAAATAAAAACGGTGTTTAAATAAACAAAAATAAATCGTAGTAAGTACGTGTGTGTACTGATACACCTTTTTGTAAACAAAAGCCTACAGACAGAAACGCTATAGTTTAAAACTATAAGTTTGCCTCAAAGCAGAAAAAAAGCTCCCTCTCTATAAGTAAAAACGATTCGGTCTAAGAAAAAAAAAATTTTTAAAAATTGACGCGCGATGTTTAGACATATCACAAATATATATTATATATATGTGTGACAAAACCATATTTTGTTCTCAAAATTTCTTAATTAATTTTTTGTTTGTACATTATGTTACAAAGATGTACTTTTGTGTCTGTGTCCGCACCTGCAATAATGTTGAACAACATGCTCCATTCTCTTAAGTCTTATCTCCTAAGACTACCAGCCTGTTATAGCGAAAATTGGTGCATAGAAAAACAACTTACCTACCAAAAACAAAAAATTTGACTTATCTGTAAAATTTATAAAAATGCGACTCTCGAGACTATTTAAAAAAAGATATTCCGTAAAATCTTAAGAATTTTTGTAAAAATTGTTACAATAATGATAATACACGAACAAATCCAAACAATTATTTCGGCCATTTATTATTTGTTTAAAATAATGAAACTCGTCATTCCGGGCGGCCGTGTATTTCTTATGGGGGGAACAAATAATTACGGGAAACGGGTTTTTTCCACATCGATTTAGATCTTTTTGATCATTACATCCAAAATAAAGATCGAACCAAGCTGAAACGTTTACACACTACCAAAATAGGAAAGATTCGACAAGAGTATTTCACGTCAAATTTGTTTTTACCACGACGTATACTAGACAACTGAGCTCGCTCAGAGTCGTATTTTTCGAAGGCAATGATTTACCGTTGCTTTCAGAAATTAAATGATGCGTTTAAACCACAACCTCCAAACTAGTGACCCACCCAAAGCGTATTCGCTACCCCCCATCAAACTACCCACGCGAACTAGACTGATCCCGGCGTTTACTTTTTATTTTTATTCTCACGAGAATATTCCAAACAACAACTTCCATATATATAGTATAGTATATTTTACAACAACTCTAAACACTCAACGGTAGTACGTAAAAAAAAATTTCGTCTAATTCGAATACAGTAGACGTACCACCTACCCACTGCACTACCGATGGGCGTAGTATTCACGGTCGAGTCGACAAAGGTGAGACAGTAACCTAACGTTTTCTTAGTTTTGTGGTCAGTGAGGAAAAAAAAATCGAAAGCGTCGATTTCACGTGTACCACCTATATTATGTGTGTCAGTGACTACGTATTTTTTGTAATAGCGTTGTTCAAATATCCTTGAATCCGACAAAACTACGTCATCGTGTTCGTTATATCACCAAAATAATTATCATAATCATAGTTCGGTATAGTCAATAACGGTCGATTTCGTTACGTCGCGCACGTGTGATTACCTATACAGTCTACAGGCCACCGCATGATATATATATACAGAGTGTTACGATAGAAAATTCGTGATGAAAGTACCGGTCGATACACGTTGACGGAATGAAACAAAATAAAAAATGTCTGATCCACGACCGTCCACCCAACCAGTCGAGTTAGTTTTTATTCCTGAAGACCCCCGAACGAACTAAATATGCCTAGCTCCGACCCGCGTCCATCCCGACTCGTGATAGTTGTTTTGGGGCTGAACGAACCAGCAGTTCTTCTCCCGCCGAAACTGGGAACTGCCGGACAAGTGTGTTCTACAAAAGGGGTGATAATGTCGAAAATTCGTGTTTCGTTTGTGTTCAGCGTTGTTCTCAAGTTTAACGATTCTTACAATCGTATAAATATCAATTTCAAACGTCAGTGCAAAAAAAAAAGTAGTTCACTGTTTTGTACACCTAGTCTTTTTAACGAAATTTGAAAACATAATCGACACATCATTGTTCACGAAAACAGCAATTCTATGCGAGCTCGTCGAGATTTAGCGAAAAAATGATCAAAGTGTATGGAAATTTTATCACGTTTGTACCGTTATAACAATTACGTGCAAAGGAGTTAAGTAAAACGCAAAAAAAAAAAAAATATAATATAACTGTGTATAAACGTCCAAAAAAAAAATGTGTTGACCGATTATCATCAGTGGCTTTATGAAACAACAATTAATGAAAAATTTTCACTGAAAAATGGTCTAAATCAATCCAAATTAAGCATCGCGCGATATTTTTCAAGTAATTTGAATCGCTTTTAGGAACTCCGTCTAGATTCTGAACGATCTCGCGGAGTAAAAGGGTAGTGATTTCTGAGTTGGGTGAGAAGTTTTTCCGAGTATAGCGACGTTTTGAAGCGGATCACTTCTTTGGATGTATACGGTCAACGGCTTGGAATTTGTGGTGCGAACCTGTTACTCTGGAAGATGTTAAACGATAAGCCACTGCGTTTGAAAATTACGATTCTGAGCCAGCTCGGATTGTTTTTTGAAACATAATTTTCTACATATTACGCTGTTCAAACAACATTTTGAAAACGGGTTGACGCGTTTTTTTTGTTTTTTAACCCTTCATCGTCGCGTTCTCGTTTCGTCCTTTTGCAGGTTACTTGTTGACACAATACACCTCTTTTAAAAATCATTCAAACCGACAGACGCGTCGTTGGAACGGATAAACTAATTAAAACGACAGTTTATAAAAAATAAATTCGTGTCGCGGTTTAAAAACGTTACGCGACCCGTCGAGTACCGTACAATAACTGCACAGAGATCGCTTTATAGAATCGTAACTTTCGAAAGCAATGCTCAACCTCGTAACGTGGTACCACGACTTCCAAACCGTCGACTAAAGAAACGTTCGATCCACAGTTTGGATAGTAAAAGAGCCGCCGCTCCACGCCAAGGATCTTCTTACTTTTTTATCCCTGTCCGAATGGTTATGCGATTTTTTTTGGCAACGCGTTGGCGCGACAATTTCGTACGTTTGCGCACTTTTGGGTGAAATCGTCGTAAAACCGTTCGCGACAAACACACTCCTAGTTTCTATTACAACCCCTCAACCCCTGCTGGCTACAAGATCTCGCGATGTACGCGACGACCGACAACAAACAGCGCCCCGTGTTTCGTCACGTAAACGTGAAACGCTGTCGTTCGCGTTCTCTCGGCAAGTCTGCACAAGACCGGAGATTTTAGACCGTTTTAGATCTCTGGTTAAAAAAACCGGAAACGCCGTGTACGATTCATTGGTTTTTTTTTTTTGCACACCCGTAAAACATTTTCCGCCACACACGCGTTGCGCGCGAGTCGGACGGGTTTTTTTCTTCGATAATAATTTTATTTTTTCCTCGATATTTTTTGCCGTTTCAAGTCCGCACGATTTATCATCGACACGGCGCGTTGTTTGCACGCTCCGCCGTTGTTGTTTACGATTATGTTTTTATTATATTATTTAGTTTTTTTGTTTGTTTTTTACGATTCTACCGCGAGAATTGAATTTAGCGCTTTTTCGACGAGCCGAGACGCTAGTAGCAACAACAGAACGCGGAGCATATACCACCGGTCCGTCGAAAATTTAAAGTAGGCAATTTAAATACGTGTCGCACACCGCGCACTGTGTGGATATTTTATTGTCCATCGCTGACAAAATTTTGTCGGTCACGTCACACGTTCGCCCTTGAGACACAGGCGGAGAGCAAAAAAAACCTACTTGACCGCGCCGTTGCTTGATCACAATAATAAACACTGTTAGTTTGTGTGCTGCGGTTTCTCCGAGGAAAAAAAAAAACCCGTCAAAAAAGACGACTGTATAGCACGATCGTATATAGTACAAGAAACCCGCAAAACAATATTTTCACACATTTTACGACAACCGTCCCGACCGGTTGAATACGGTTGTGACTTCTGGCGGATACGTCGAGTTGATTCGATCATTACTTTGTTCGAAATATATATATATTTGCACACTGTTCAACACAATAATCGTAACTGTTTTCACTCTCAACGTGACGTTCGCGCGGTGCCAGCGGTGTCTTCCGAACTGTTTGAGACCACCGTTCGATTCAGGTTGGTCTCATGCGAGTGACCCTAACCTTCTCAAGCGATTAAAACGCGTAGTGGCCAAAGGATCACGAGAGAAACACGCCAATTTTTAACATAAGCGACATTTTTGCGCGCTTTTACATAGGTCGTACGAAAAACAAATTCACGCAAAAGTGGACCTATACTTTGTTGTAGCGTCGAGCTGTTTTTTTTTCAATTTTTTATTTTCTTAACGTTTATTCATTCGTTTTTTTTTTCATAATTTTCAATTTCAACCGTTTCAGAGTGAAAGGCTAAATAAACGGCATGCGACACGAGTAAATCTTTCGGAAAAAATTGAAACCGATTACTTCGTCAGACTCAATTTCAGTCGAGTGTATCACACAACAATATCGAATGGCTTCACCACGTTTATTTCAAAATAAGAACCGTACGGAAATTTCCCGAACAGATCCAAGTTTAAATCGTGCACGACTTCGGTCGAGACTGCAATGTCCCGGTCGTCGACGGACTCGCGTCCTGCAGAGGCGAAACTTACGACTTATTGTTGAGCGCGGGTTCTCCTGGTGCGTGTCGCTGTTGAAATTGTTCATTTTTTTTTACCATAAACGTTTACGATTATTGAAATAATTACATTCGTATGACCGATCCTTACGCGTTGTACTAAATGTAAAATGTTTTGCGGTATAAAAACTCACGGCCGATCCGTATACGGCGTCTACGTGTTGTAGTTGAACTTTTGTCGGAAAACGATGCGCGTATCGTATTATTATAGGACCCACAACTGCCGGCGCCACGCCGCGTTCTATTAAATGTCTATTTAAGCGCGCGTATAAATAACCCGTTTACCGCGCGTCGACGCCACGCGATTATCGTCTAAATCGACGGCGAAATTGGAACGGTTTCAAAAACAAAATAGAAAGAAAAAAACGACGGCTTTTTTGCGAACGGGTCAAGCACGCAAAACCGCGTCGTCGTCGTGCTAATAATATTGTACATACTTGAAATCCACAGGTCGTGTGTGTGTACGCTCTTCTCTCGACGACACTCGGCACACAATAGTAATTAAAACGGTGGGTTAGTGGCTCGAAGAGTACGGTCGATTTTAACCTATTGACCAGTGGTGTGGTTTTAAAATAACGCGAGTTTTAACTTAACTACCGAAATTCTTCTTTAATCGACTATTTTTCTAATTAATAACGAACGAAGCGTGCTATTCGTTTTCAACTAGTCTACGACGTGACCTAACGTACCTGTGGTAATATAAAAATATTTAGACACAATAATATCTATAACTTGAGCTTTTTATTTTTTTTTTAAAACTATTATTATTGGTTTTTTTATGCGTTTAGCTATGTGAAGAAGAACAATTATAAACACACACAAATTATAACGAACAACTAAAATCCACGTGGATTGATTTTGAGAGTGGTCGTAAGGCCGTTTACCATTCATAACCGTACAATAAATACACTTTGTTGTGTAAAGTTTAAAAACACATCTTTATCGATAATTATTCAAAAATACTAATTTTTTTGATTATTTTAAACGGTTATATAACTTTTCACAACCACGTTATGCCGTACAAATAAACTGTCGAACGGCTTGATAAAATTCGTTTTAGTTTGGATTTTAATGAATTTCTCGAAAACAGCGGTTGAAAATTGTTTGTTTTTTTTTTTCGGCCAATACAAATCATCATAAATCGTATTTGGCTTGGTAATACTCACAACTTATAAACATGAATAATTGGAGTCATTATTTTTTTTTTTTTCGAAATTTACGATTCTTTTTTTACATTAAAAACACGTCAATTAAATATTTACTGGTAATATATCTCATGGTAATTTATATAGCAGTAAACGTTGTAATAATAAAAATGTCTGTTCGTATGAAAAGCTTGACGCTTCGAAACATTTTTGTGTTGTACACCTAGAAAGTACAAGTTTAGGTAAAAATAACAATAAAAAACACCTTTAAGAATACAAAAAAAAAAATAACAAGAAAACATTTTAAAACTATGAAATTCTCGTTTTCTACAAGATTTTAAACATATCTACAAACGCTAAATTGATATTTCTATTTACCCATTACAATATATTATCCGACAACGTAGCTATTACTCGTTACGCGTTTCTCACAATTTTTAGATCTGATTTTTGTAAATTCAATTCACCCGATGCTCAATATAAGTACTGAGAAATTTAAAAGTCTATACAATAGTCACAATAAAACGGTATACTAACAGTGTGTACTTAAACGTCGTGAATACATCAAAGCCAAACGTCTTGTTTACAATGTAAATGTACGCACAATGTACGTTTTTTTTTGTATCATTACGACTGAGATTAGTTGAATTCTACCTACTGCGTCTTGTAATAATGACAATAATATTTGTTTTAAATAAAATTGACACACGTATAAACATTGCTAAATTCACGAGCCACAAACACCGGTGTCCCGATAGTCTTCAAACGAATATTCTCATTATAGCCATTGGTTTAATAATGATACTGTTGTATACGAACCACGATTATAGGTATCGTGCTATGTTTTTTCAACGCCAATTGAACCGAACCGCCGTTACTACCCTCCCAAGCGACCCACTTGTTTAATTGTTGTTTGGCATATAAGTCAACATCAAATTATTCAATCAGCCCTCGACGAGTGCTATTGTGTCGTGCTGCGGCTCGAAAAGCCTAGCTGAGAACAATAAAAAATTATACCCTGCCGCACGTCAAAACCGACGGGAAAAAACCGATCCTTCTCTCGAGTGCTTGCAGCCTTCGGTACGAGTTTGTTCTTTACTTTATTTGTGTTGTTTTGTTTTTCGCCTGCAGAGTTTAAACAAGAGTTTAAAACAACATAACCCGTAGTTATATTATAAACATTATGCACTGTTGCAGTCGCGTCGTTACCGTATGCGAGTGAATCGCGGAGGTTTTTTCAATAATTCCGTGAAACGTTCAAAGAGAATACGCCGTTTGGTATTTTTTTTTTCGGTTTTACAGTGAAACCGTTTTACCACACCGACGATTCACAGTACGACAGTGTACATATATTATACATTGAAACAAAACCGAACCTCCGGCGATTGAATCACTCAGCTTCCGATGCTCCTATCAGACACTACGAATCGAATATTATTAAATACTTACCCACACTCGTGCATTCCACACATTCCGTCACCGCAGTGTCGTGGCGGCATTCAAATACGTTTTTCAATAACAGTTTTTTTTTTTTTCCTGTTTACAATTAAAACTCAATACGCTCGCACCTTATTGAAAATTGACGATTGTGTTTAAACAATGTTTTCGTACTCTGTATACACCTGAAACTCATTTATAATATATAACAGTATTGTAATGGTGGATCGTAAAAGCAATTTACGTTTTGAAATTGAAAAACCGATATTGTTGTTTTTCTTTTTTTTTATGACTGTCGACCGCGACATGAGTCATTTCTATTCGGAAACGCTGTTTTCGTCCGTCCGAGTACAATGTTTGATATTTTTTTTTTCTATTAAAACAGAATTCAGCCGTGTATGGGTGCAAATTACTGAAATAAATATAACGTGAAAAAACAATCTAGGAAAGTGCGAGAAAACAAACGAGGCTAATCGAAAAAATTGTATTACTTGAACCCATACAGTATAGATCACGCGCGTTGTTGAAAATCAGAGCGATCTAATAATTTTGAGCAGAAGTTTTGTAAAAAGAGTTTTGTAAATTCAAACGAATATAATTGTTCTGCGGTCATGTTAAAAATGTGTAAAAAACAAAAAGTTCGATGAATTATGGTAATACTGAGACGTACGTACACGTATAATGGACAAGCTCTCTAAACAGCTGTTTTGTATTTTATCTGGACAATGTTTTTCATCGCCTTACACCTATTTCATCTAGATAAACTTAAAAAACAGTTTTATCTACATTTTTATCGCAGATTTATCATCCATGTCATCTTCGTCGATTTATCTGGACACATTTTTTTCCGTTAAGAATACATATATTTTAGGAGAAAATCACAAAAAAAATGTTTTTTTATTTTCTTAAAAAAATATTTGAAAAAAAAAAATTCGTTTCCCAAGTTATTATTTACATCTAAGGTACATCAAAACTCAAAGTTTGACAAACAAAAGAAACAACAAAAGTTCTCCGGTTTTTGTCTGGATAAAAAAAATTTGCATTGCACCTGTTATTTTATCTGGATAAGTTTTGAGGACCCAACCATCTTTATCTAGACAAATTAATTATTTATTTACTTATACAACACTGTCCACGAATATCGTATTAAATCCAATAAATATTCGTCGTAATCTTGTACATGTTACAAACTGAAAAAGAGACGAGAAAAATTCGTTGAATGCCTACTGCAAATAATAAAGAGGATAACATTGTGTACGACACAAATCGAGCAACGATTTGTCGAGCTGAAACGTGGAAAGATTACAATAATGATCTGTGATATGAAATAAAATTCACCAACGCTAGAACGTTTATGAACACGTTTTGTATCACTCCGGCGTTTCACTCGGACAGACTTCGTCGGCGAGGATCGGCCACCCTGCTCGTGGTCCAGTCCGGTCCAGTGAATCGGCGTCAGCTCGTTCGCGCAAAACCTGATCGTAATTATTACAATATTTAGTATGCTGTTTGCATTTTCAGCGCGTAAATTGTAGATTTTTTTTTTTTTTAATTTCGGTTGTGTTAAGTTTTAGCCAATTAAACCGAACGTAAAATACAATCTTAATACGTGATTCGTGTATACAGGGCGACCAGGAGGAACGGCGCGTTTTCATCGATACTCGTTTATCCGTTCAGCGAAAGATTTTATTTGTCGGCGTCAAAAAAAATGTCGCGAGGCGCGCGCGCCGCTCAAGTTACGACGTTTTTAAAATAACTTCGTGGAGACATCACGACCATATTATACGTCATTCCACTCTTCCGGGGCTCGGACGTACACGATGTAGTAAGTAAGCCCATGGGAAAAAATCAGGTCTGCGATTCGAATTTCCAAGCCGGGAAACGCTGTGAAAGAACAACCACGGAGACGCATAAGTTCATGGACATCCCGACGGTAACGGTCGCTTCAGTCGCACCAAAGATTTTGAGTAAGGTAGTGCGACGGAGTAGTATCAACACAAGCTTTATCTCCCGTCGTCTGCCTCGTGTGAATACGAACGGGATCAACTAAAACAGCGCGACTTTATTATTACACAGCCCGTGTGTTCGACGGTTGAAAAGTAAAATAACGATTCTTCTCGCTAACCTGAACTTTGCGTGCGAATACTATGAAATCGTATTCGCTGGCCAATAATAATAATATAGTAAAATATCCTGCAAACGAGGAAACGATTACGGACGGTGTGCTTACGGTTCGCGTACACGCTCGCGGAGTAGGCGTAATAGGTATGTATGTATAGTAAGTGTGTTTGCGGTGTGTAAACGAAAAGAAGAAGAGAAAAAAAACAACTGAAAACCGACCAACCGGAAGTCTTACAACACACGTGAGCAACTTTTATTCTATATTGTTATTAATGTAATCGTCGTTGTATGTTTTCGTGTACGGATCATGTTATGCGGACTGTGTCCATCGTTGCACGCCTCCAATATATAAACCCCCCAACCGGCTCGGTGCATCAGTTGGTGCACGGCGACCGATCGCCTTGACGAGAGAAACGCTGTTCGGTTGACGTAACCGTCTTCGCGGGAGCTTCGGCGGAAAACGAACAGGAAATTAGGCCATGTTTAAAAAACAGAAAGGGACGGACGGATAGTGAGCGCGAAAGTGTAGCGAAAATTTGAGAATCGAACTTACAGAAAAAATACGTGTTTTAGCGCAAATTTCGCCCGCCTCTATGGTCTGACATGGGTCGGAACGTACGTCAAACTATTTAAACTTTTACTATTTACAGCAGCGTCCCCGTATTTGAGAATTATTTTTCGTGTTCGCGATGTTCATCAGCCAATGGTGAACCGATTTCGACGATTTTGTACTGTTTTCGATGGTTCACGCTTCAGGGGTCCCATATACATTTGATCGAGATCGTTTCGGTGATATTTGCGGAAAAAATCAACACAAGCCAGACAAATTTTACCGAAAAATCGCGATAACGTTAAACGGCCGACTGTTTTCGGTTGCAAACGACACGGTACGAGTTAGCGCGTGAACGCGTAGAACACTATAAATGTTATAAAATTTAAAAAAAAAATTTTCATCCGACTTCGAAAAACAACAAAAGCACTCGAAAGCGTAAAATAACCGAATGGAAAAAAACAAAAATGTTGTCACTTTTTTTTGGAAATACTAATAAGTGTTGTACTGAACACCAAACTTGTCATATCGTAAACATTAAACACGTTGGACGACTAAAAAAAAAAGTGATAGCATTTTTTGTTTTTTTAACTTAATAGCTTTTATACTTTTTAGTGCCTTTTTTTTGTGTTTTTGAAGCGCGTTTTATTGTTTTACTACGATTTTTTTTCTTTTTTCTATTCGAACACTGACGGAGCACTAACCGATCACATAGTACGAGTATAATTGTAATCGTATACAGGGTAATATCGATTAAACTCGCCGCGTTTTGGCGGGCTTCGCGGTAAAACACTCGTCCAACTTCCTACGCGTAACGGGGCCCAACCGCACGGTTATTTATCAAACAGCAGAACAGTGTTTTTGATTGTGTAGAAACGTTAAATGCATCGAACTGTTTCGCTCTGCAGCAAACATTTCGGAAAACAACAAAGCGTCGACGTTTGTACGATCATTATACGTGTTTTTCGATTAGGAACCCCCCGGGCACCTACCGCTCGGGGGATGTCGAACGTTCTCAACAGAGCCGTGAAGCGAATAACAACAGATTATAAAATACCGAAACAATTTAAAAGAAAAAAAAAAGGACAGTATAGAGCGAGGAATAACGATGAGCTTTACGCAAACGCTACGTGCCGACCACATAAGTCGTCTCTTTTCGCTGCGCGTGATTCGGACATTTATTACAGGGCA
>CM029357.1:51512670-51531371 GCA_017140985.1 Hormaphis cornu
GTTCTAGCCGTAATTATGTGTTCCCCCAACTAGAAAACGTTTACGGGAAACTAGTGTTTCAGGGCGCAAAAGTCCCCAGCGAGTTCGGCAATAAACAATTGGATATCGATTGTTCGAGACGTTTAAACTGTATTCTAGTAATTAATACCGTACGGGAATTTTAATAACTATGAGAAATTTCCGGAGGAACTATGGCGAATAGATGACGAAAAAAGCGAAAAAAGAACATACCTATATATAGTGGAAACCAGTGGCGTAACCTGGATATCTTAAAGGGGGGAGACCAAAAAAAAAAAATCAAACAGAAACGTATTAATTCGGTCCAGTCCAAAGTTTTCATTCTTCTCGGTTTCATAAAAGCTGGTAGAATAGTCTAAATAAACTTTGTTTATATTAGCTACGGCAATCTTTCTTCAGTCATAGTTGTCCTTAAATATGTTTTAGGCCGTTTTAAGACTGAAAATTTACGTTACGGGCAAAGTATTCTATTGGCATCGTAATCTGTTCAAGTCTTTTGTCAAATCTAAAAACGTAGCTGATTCATCAAGTTATCGAGAAATCGTATGGATATTTTATAATATTCTTCAGGGTCCTTGGCAATTAACTTTTACTCGTTTAATTTGACTCCCACAGGTTCTAGGCATGGTTATTTCTATACCAACTTTCAAAGCTAATTTAGTAACATTATTCATTATTTCTTTGGAGTACTTGTTTTTTCTTCAAAATTTCGAGCTTCGAGTCAATCGGAGCACTTTTTTTTGATATCGCATCATTTTACAGAATCTATACGACCGTAATATGGGGTGTGCCAAAGCACATCCTGTACCTACGCCTATGCTGATGTACGATGATGCCTGGGTAAGTATGACAATACAGTCGCAATATCCAAAATCAAACGTAACCATCATCAAGGTAATATAATAACATATTGTAATAGAGTATTGTCGACCTAAACCGACGAGTGTTGTTTATTCGGATGTTGACATTATCCGAGAGCTCTTAGATTTTATCGTTAATGAAAAATAAAAAATTAAAATAAGACAACTTGTTAGATACCCATGCTAGTGCCTATTGTACGTGAATGTGATGTAGTACATAACGTCATGCCTATTTGTTGTTATAAATACGTTTATTTCTTGTACTTATACAAAAAAAAAAAAAAAAGAGGAATTTAAAAATTTTTAAGTCATGTACTACGTAGGTTCTGACAGTTAAATTATTATTTCTTACAAGAAATATAAAATCTGCGACATTGACTTTGGAAAGGCACTCTGGTCTCCCGTTTGATCAACTCCGTATGTGGATTTGAACAGAACAAAATATTTATAGCTCTAATTGGGAGGAATCGACATTCCGAGGGTTCTCAAATTTTTGTGATACGATTATATTGTTTTTCTTTTTTATTCATTTGTAACCGTATTAGTTATTGAGCAGTTTACATACGAATATTAGAAAACCAAACCATTTTGTTTGGGACGATTATTAAAATAATTGACTGTAGATTTTTGCTATTACGTATTATTACTGTAACTGCGAATCCAAATATGTTAAGGTATTACCTATAATTCGTATGATGAAGGCACGTGTTCTGGTTACATTTTACCTATAATTATATTCCGTGTAACCCAGAAATTAATGGCCATTTATAATATACTACACAAGCTGTATTTTTTTATTGGATTATGTTTCAGTAATAGGTATGTAAAATATGAGGGGTATATTTCACGTTTAAGAACTTCTGTTTTGTGTTTCAAAATGTAGAAAAATCGATGTTTACTCTTTTATTTGCTAGACATTGTCAAAAACATTAATTGATGTGTTCGTGTTTAGGGCTATGTTAGGTTAGTAGATATGTACTTGTATAACTTTCAAAGTATTAATTATTCGGCGTTAAAAGTTCAGAACAGCGAATTTTTTATGATTAATGGTCTGAACCTCTTAATCACATGTACATAACACACATATTAGCGTACACCGTTCAAACTCCGACGTACCTAACGATCTATTTTGGATAAATTTAATAAAAATTATTATTATAGCTTTAGTTAGTTCGTTACATCACAGACTATGATAATATATTATGATGTAGTTTGTGGTTACACTTCGATATAAATATCTTATATTTTAATTGAACAACAGACAATATTATGCTATTAATATGCATGTTATTCGCGGAATTACAATAGGCATTTTTACATAACGTACATAGTTATTTAATATCGGTTTTCCTTATCATTTGATCGTAATTAAATAGCTATATATATATACGTCGGGATAAATACCCGCCGAGAAACCTTATAGAAGTTGACAACATACTTGAATTACGTTGGTACTTAACGAACGACAGGTGGTGCAGGGCATTAAAACAATAAAAATAATTTTTATGAAAGTAATGTTTTGCAAGTTAAGCCCAGAAATAGCCACGACGAAATAGATAGTTCTTTACAGCCAGTCAAATGAGGCGAACCACGGACTAGGGCAGGGAAAGCTCGAAAAACTGAACCTTTGTGATCATATAACTATTTATTTTGTCAAAATATTCCACGGTACAAAAAATGATTTGAAAACGTTTAGAAACGCTTGGAACAGTCGAGTACCACCTATATAGAACAAGTGACAACTTTATCAATTACTTTTTATTTTTTTACGTTAAAACGGCGTTCGTCTTCTTTTTTATTCGCACAAAACGAATATTAGGCATAGGTACCTACCTGAAATATACATTTACTCACAAAATAAGTTACACATTTACCAAATAGTTTATTTTAAGCAAAAAATATGAATTGGTTTAGGTGTTAAAATCTACGATTACAAATCACCGGCGTATCGCGGTCTTCAGAACACGTCTGGAATGATTGACTCGCAAAACTCCGCGTTTACACGAAGAGATTTTGTTATTTAAACTTCAGAGTAGGATCTACAAAAAGTTTTAAACCAAACATAGCTGGAAAATGCAGAATACTGGAGTGTACTGTTTGACACGTTGACTACAAGAAACACTGCACTCTATATATAGGTAGGTAGATATTCTTGATACGTTCGTTTTTACACTTTTATATTAGCATATTTTCTCTACTTTGCGCGTTGAAGAAGAAAAAAAAAAATTACGAATAATTTCTGTTCATTCCTCATTTCCATACTGCTGACAGACGACGAAGACGAAATGAGGCGTGCGTGTGTCATTTTATTCTACATTTATTTATATTTTGCTCGGTTAAAATATTATGTTATTCAGCTGACGGCTTTGTTTGTTATGTATAGGCTTTCAGCATAATCGGACGACGCGTGTGGCCGCGCGGTTAAATCGCATAATACACACATTACGGGTAGTTTGTAAATTGTATTTGGAAACAAAAGTTTCGAGGCGAAAAACACTAAAAAAAAAAAATAATAAAAAAATCAAAGCAGTTTATTGTATTATGCGTCGGGGCGGGATAACACAAATACGAAAATGTCTTCATCTCTCTCTCACACACCCTACCATACCAACGTGATTTTGTTGCGTTATAATTTATAATGTTTGATAATTTCATAAAATAAAAAAATTTTGACGTCCTTCGATGACATATTGCATGATTGAAAAAAAAACAAACGAGTCGTGGGTCACTACAGTGGAGTTGGTCATTAATTTGGGTGGGTTAAAAATATCTATTAATATCGAACTGAGAGTTACATACTCGTTAAACTGTAAACTTCAAAGTGTTATGTTCAACTCGTAAAAAGATAAAAAAATGTTGAAATTTTTATCACGATTGAACCTCATTCATCCAATAGTTCGTATGAATTTCAACAAATTAATTAGTTTTGAAAAGAGTTGTATCCGGAAAATAATAGGTACAACGAAACCGTTTCAATGTAAAAACGTTTATAAAATTTTTTCGATTTTTGAAGTTTTTCAACGTTTGGATAAAAAAAAATTTAGATTTTATTCAAGTTTAAAGATTCTGAATTGAAAATTATAGGTTTTACGAAATTATATAGGTATGGCAAAAATTTGGGTGTTGGATCGTTTTTTTAAAAATAATTAAAAAAAAATAAAATAACGCTTCAAATTAAGTACCGTCTCAGGTTGACATCATTTGTACACGGAATTTTTCACTTCCATGTAAAAATATAAAATTAAAAAATAAATAATGAAAAAAAAAATCACTATTATAATGCAAACAAGTACTGACGAATCGGCTTAAGGTTAGTAGTAACAAGTAATAAGTAACAATTAACAGTCAACTAATATTACACATTTAAAACAACTCATTAATAACGAACAATACTTTGGAACAATAATATAACATAAGATACCCATTTATTTGTAATTGGAGGAAACGCGTTTGCTGCATTTAGACTTAAACGCTATATATACTTAAAATATAATACCGATATGGGCCATTTTTAAGAATTAAAATTCCATATTTTTCGGGGTGCTTAGTCCCCTGATATAGACTATTTCTTAAAAAGTTGGGGCGATTAAGACTAACCAGGGATAGACTAAAACTCGCCACAAACCACACCGTTTTTTTTTTTTTTTGTTCAAAGAAAGCGATTTTGTGCAGATGATATGGATGCCACGATGCCATAGATCATTCAAATCTATATTGAACTATTTAACTTTCGTATACATGTCAGTACCGTGAGACACCAATATGTTGGTTTTAAGCTGATAATAAGCTGGTTATATATCTGTGGTGCCTTTTTTTTAACGTAATTTTTATCGTATCGTATTTTTTCTGTTTTATAAAATTTGCGTCGCGTTAGAAATATTCGAATCATAAACAATAAATAATGTCTACGTGTACACTGAATTTCAATTTTTTGTGATTATTTTAATTTTAAGCAGTATATCTATCTTATATATAGGTACGTCACTATCAAGTGGTTATTATTTTTAATTAGTTAGGTACCTATGCGGTTATCCATTTAGTCCCACTTGCACATGCTCTCCCGGAATAGGTGGTATCTTTTACCGGGTAAACCGATGCCGCGTAAATTCTGAAAACGGTCGTCCGAATGACGTGCTAATTGTTGGTAAAAAGAAAAAAAGTTGCATCAAGTCCATTTCATACCGTGGGTGGGTAACGTTACCATAGCTCCACCCGAGGAGAATAGATTTTTCCGGGTAAACCGATGCCGTACCGATATTCTGAAAACGGTCGTACAAATTGTTGGTGAACTGCGAAACATTTTTTTCGGTTGAAATAATTTTTACATTAAAACAGTGAATGAAAATGTGTCCGAATTCACTTGTAAATTCGCATCGATTATTCCAAGTTATTCTTTTACACTATATATGTTATGTTATGCAGGTTCGTTTATTTGTAAGTTATTGTTTTTCGACACTGCAAATGCTTTTGAAATTAATTGGAGTGGTGGGTCATGGGGTCTCCTACGATCATGACTGTGCATGTAGAGGCCTCCACGAGGTATAAATACGGCAATAAATACACACAATTTACAATCACGCAATAGATATAGGTACAGTAATGAGTGATTACTATAACACAACGTGGATCATTTTTAATCGTATAAATATTATACCTATGCTCGTATGTCATCACATAAATATTTGCTGTGCAGCGCGTTTCCATAAGGCTAACGAAAGTATTGTTATGTAAAAAACGATTTAAATTTTTTCATCCTACGTTAGAAAAACAGCTATTTTGTTCTCACTTTTATAGCGCGTGTTTTAGAACGAAATTGCGTCAAAAACTTGAAGTTTCCGCGGTACGAAACGTTTCGAAACTCGAGTAAGAACTGCTGTTGGTAATACGAGCGCAGATTTTGGTAATGAAAGGGTGAACACTTTGTAAAATAAAACATTATCCTTGCTAAACGCAGCTCAATTAATAAAAATTTATTATATTCAGACTGATTCTATTTTTATTTCATTCGATTGAATCGTATTAATATTTTTAAAAAACAAGATGTACGATGGAACAATAAATTATAATTATTATTTCATAATGTTTTTAGAAGAATAAAAGAAAAAAGTGTCGCTGTTTCGGAAGGTTTAGCGAGAAGTCGTATGTATGTATTCTCGTAGATTGCTTACAAAGATGACGGTTCTGAGTGAGCTCAGTATATTATTATAAGAGCATTTATAAAAGTCGAGCCGTAACGATAAAATATTTCATTCGCGTCTCTTATATTACCTACCTAAGCGCGCTATTATTAAAAACGGACGAAAATAGTTTTGTCAAAATTGTTTGGAACCGCGAACGCCAAAACGTCAGTGTCGAGTTAAAAACCGAAACCATGCGGAATCGAAAAGGTTCGTGCGTTTTATTTTGCGTTTTGTTTGGTAGTTTTTAACGCTTTCTAAAGTAAAAAAAAAAACTACAAACAACCTTCTTTTTAGAAACGGTCGTTTGTACCGGCCGTTTGGTTTTACAACGAGTTTGTTGACGCGTTGTGCGTGCGCGTGAGAATTTCATCGAAATGGCGCGTAGGTGCAGTAAATATGAAACGTTAATATTTTGTACGTCGTACTGCGTTAAGAAAATTTGTTCTCTCCGCGAAGAACACGTTTCGTGAGTTTACATTTTCGAATGGAAATAATAATGTATTATAAACGCGTATTCTAATAACGAGTCTTTTGTTGATGGTTCAAACAATTATCACTATATAATTATCATACTATCGGGCGATAAACGCATCGTGATATTAGCGAGTCTCGAATACCGTATGAACGCGTTCAAATGTTCAATTATCAATACATATATTCCTGCAGGACGTCTCGCCGACAGTGTTCACCGAGAGTCGACGAAATGGTTTAGCGCAAAGCTTACCTCTATTTGTAGCCAATTAGTCGAGGAATACTTATGAAATTATGAAAGCGGCATCGGCGGACCATATCAATCACCGGCCATTAAAATTTAAAATGCGTGAATCCTACGTCTGAAGGTAGGTGCACTGCGCCATTACCGATGGTTTTTAACCCATGAGTAATGAGTAATGATATTTGTTATCCGGTTTTATATTTTATACGTACATATATATGTGTATGAGATATGTTGGTTTTTCTACTTTTAAAAAAAAAAGACCGTTCTCAATAGCCGGCGTACGCGACGGCGCGTGTTTTTAGAATCACAGCATAATACACTCGGGTACTGCGCGTGAGACCAGTTTCTCAGCTACGTAATGTATACAAAGTATAGAATCAAACTATGAACGCGACGATGTGCGTTTACCTGTTCGAGAAAATAATAAATCGACTGCAGTCACGATATCGTCGATTAAATTCAAATTTATTTTAACGAATTATTTTTTTGTTGTCGGTATTATTATACTAAATCTTTTCGTTCACGCGTCTGCAGCGCTATACAGCAGTTCATTATAGTAGGTGTGTTGGTTTCTAAAACTATTCGCGTTATGACACTATGGTAATTATAATAGTTTAGCCAAACTTTGGTGGTACCATAAGGGGCAATCGCTAGTTTTGTGTACGGCTCTTTAACCGCGACAAACTACACACGAGGTGTTGTAATATACAGGTACTGTTTTTCGGTAAAAATTTTTGAAATGTCACCAAAACTGTCACTTTCCAAAAAACCGCAGAGTTGATTATTTCAGTTCGTACTTACCGTAGCTATTTACACGTTGTTATTTTTTTTTTTTCAATGGTTCGTACACTTTCAATGAATTCAATTTTAGTACGTACCACAAACGTGTTCATAAACACGCGTCGTACACATATTCCGCGTTGTACGTTACAAATACACATTGTTTGCCCTGTAATAAATGTCCGAATCACGCGCAGCGAAAAGAGACGACTGCGATTATGTGGTTTGTGTAAAGCTCATAGTTATTCCTCGCTCTATACTGTCCTTTTTTTTTTTTTTTTCTTTTAAATTGTTTCAGTATTTTATAATCTGTTGTTATTCGCTTCACGGCTCCGTTGAGAACGTTCGACGTCCCCCGAGGGGTAGGTGCCCCGGGGGGTTCCTAATCGAAAAACACGTATAATGATCGTACAAACGTCGACGCTTTGTTGTTTTCCGAAATGTTTGCTGCAGAGCGAAACAGTTCGATGCATTTAACGTTTCTACACAATCAAAAACACTGTTCTGCTGTTTGATAAATAACCGTGCGGTTGGGCCCCGTAACGCGTAGGAAGTTGGACGAGTGTTTTACCGCGAAGCCCGCCAAAACGCGGCGAGTTTAATCGATATTATCCTGTATACAATTACAATTATATCATACTCGTACTATGTGATCGGTTAGTGCTCCGTCAGTGTTCGAACTGAATAGAAAAAAAAAATCGTAGTAAAACAATAAAACGCGCTTCAAAAACACAAAAAAAAGGCACTAAAAAGTATAAAAGCTATTAAAAACAAAAAATACTATCACTTTTTTTTTTTAGTCGTCCAACGTGTTTAATTAACTACACTGCAAAAAGGTACGATATGACAAGTTTGGTGTTCAGTACAACGCTTATTAGTATTTCCAAAAAAAAGTGACAACATTTTAGTAGTTTTTCATTCGGTTATTTTACGCTTTCGAGTGCTTTTGTTGTTTTTTGAAGTCGGATGAAAATTTTTTTTCAACATTTATATTGTTCACTCTCTACGCGTTCACGCGCTAACTCGTACCGTGTCGTTTGCAACCGAAAACAGTCGGCCGTTTAACGTTATCGCGATTTTTCGGTAAAATTTGTCTGGCTTGTGTTGATTTTTCCGCAAAAATCACCGAAACGATCTCGATTAAATGTATATGGGACCCCTGAAGTGTGAACCATCGAAAACAGTACAAAATCGTCGAAATCGGTTCACCGTTGGCCGGGGACACGCCGATGAACATCGCGAACACGAAAAATAATTCTCAAATACGGGGACGCTGCTGTAGAGTAAATAGTAAAAGTTTAAATAGTTTGACGTACGTTCCGACCCATGTCAGACCACAGAGGCGGGCGAAATTTGCGCTAAAACACGTATTTTTTCTGTAAGTTCGATTCTCAAATTTTCGCACACTTTCACGGTCACTATCCGTCCGTCCCTTTCTGTTTTTTAAACATGGCCTATTTTCCTGTTCGTTTTCCGCCGAAGCTCCCGCGAAGACGTTACGTCAACCGAACAGCGTTTCTCTCGTCAAGGCGATCGGTCGCCGTGCACCAACTGATGCACCGAGCCGGTCGGGGGGTTTATACGTATATTGGAGGCGTGCAACGATGGACACAGTCCGCATAACATGATCCGTACACGAAAACATACAACGACGATTACATTAATAATAACAATATAGAATAAAAGTTGCTCACGTGTGTTGTAAGACTTCCGGTTGGTCGGTTTTCAGTTGTTTTTTTTCTCTTCTTCTTTTCGTTTACACACCGCAAACACACTTACTATACATACATACCTATTACGCCTACTCCGCGCGCGTGTACGCGAACCGTAAGCACACCGTCCGTAATCGTTTTCTCGTTTGCAGGATATTTTACTATATTATTATTATTATTGTTGGCCAGCGAATACGATTTTATAGTATTCGCACGCAAAGTTCAGGTCAGCGAGAAGAATCGTTATTTTACTTTTCAACCGTCGAACACACGGGCTGTGTAATAATAAAGTCGCGCTGTTTTAGTTGATCCTGTTCGTATTCACACGAGGCAGACGACGGGAGATAAAGCGTGTTACTACTCCGTCGCACTACCGTACTCAAAATCTTTGGTGCGACTGAAGCGACCGTTACCGTCGGGATGTCCATGAACTTATGCATCTTCGGGGTTGTTCTTTCACAGCGTTTCCCGGCTTGGAAACTCGAATCGCAGACCTTAGTGTGATTTTTTCCCACGGTCTTACTTAAAACATCGTGTTCGTCCGAGCCCCGGAAGAGTGGAATGACGTATAATATGGTCGTGATGTCTACACGAAGTTATTTTAAAAACGTCGTACCTTAAGCGGCGCGCGCGCCTCGCGACATTTTTTTTTACGCCGACAAATAAAATCCTTCGCTGAACGGATAAACGCGTATCGATGAAAACGCGCTGGTCGCCCTGTATACACGAATTACGTATTAAGATTGTATTTTATGTTCGGTTTAATTGGCTAAAACTTAACACAACCGAAATTAAAAAAAAAAAATCTACAATTTACGCGCTGAAAATGCAAACAGCATACTAAATATTGTAATAATTACGATCAGGTTTTGCGCGAACGAGCTGACGCCGATTCACTCACCCGGACCGGACTGGACCGCGAGCAGGGTGGCCGATCTTCGCCGACGAAGTCCGTCCGAGTGAAACGCCGCCGGAGTGATACGAAACGTGTTCATAAACGTTCTAGCGTTGGTGAATTTTACGAACGTACATTATTGTAATCTTTCCACGTTTCAGCTCGACAAATCGTTGCTCGATTTGTGTCGTACACAATGTTATCCTCTTTATTATTTGCAGTAGGCATTTAACGAATTTTTCTCGTCTCTTTTTCAGTTTGTAACATGTACGAGATTACGACGAATATTTATTGGATTTAATACGATTTACGTGGACAGTGTTGTATAAGTAAATAAATAATTGATTGTCTAGATAAAGATGGTTGGATCATCAAAACTTATCCAGATAAGATAACAGGTGCAATGCAAATTTTTTTTATCCACACAAAAACCGGAGAACTTTTAAAAAAAACGAACCTGCTGAATCGGCTTCTTGATATTTTTAACACAGAAAATCTTTGAGTTTTGATGTACCTTAGATGTAAATAATAGCTTGGGAAACGAATTTTTTTTTTTCAAATATTTTTTTAAGAAAATAAAAAAACATTTTTTTTGTGATTTTCTCCCAAAATATATGTATTCTTAACGGAAAAAAATGTGTCCAGATAAATTGACGAAGATGACACGAATGATAAATCTGCAATAAAAATGTAGATAAAACTGTTTTTTAAGTTCATCTAGATGAAATAGGTGTAAGACGATGAAAAAAATTGTCCAGACAAAACACAAAACAGCTTAGAGAGCTTGTCCATTATACGTGTACGTACGTCTCAGTATTACCATAATTCATCGAACTTTTTGTTTTTTACACATTTTTAACATGACCGCAGAACAATTATATTCGTTCGAATTTACAAAACTCTTTTTACAAAACTTCTGCTCAAAATGATTAGATCGCTCTGATTTTCAACAGCGCTTGTGATCTATACTGTATGGGTTCAAGTAATAGAATTTTTTCGATTAGCCTCGTTTGTTTTCTCGCACTTTCCTAGATTGTTTTTTCACGTTATATTTATTTCAGTAATTTGCACCCATACACGGCTGAATTCTGTTTTAATAGAAGAAAAAAAAAAATATCAAACATTACACTCGGACGGACGAAAACAGCGTTTCCGAATAGAAATGACTCATGTCGCGGTCGACAGTCATAAAAAAAAAAAAGAAAAACATCGGTTTTTCAATTTCAAAACGTAAATTGCTTTTACAATCCACCATTACAATACTGTTATATATTATAAATGAGTTTCAGGTGTATACAGAGTACGAAAACATTGTTTAAACACAATCGTCAATTTTCAATAAGGTGCGAGCGTATTGAGTTTTAATTGTAAACAGGAAAAAAAAAAAACTGTTATTGAAAAACGTATTTGAATGCCGCCACGACACTGCGGTGACGGAATGTGTGGAATGCACGAGTGTGGGTAAGTATTTAATAATATTCGATTCGTAGTGTCTGATAGGAGCATCGGAAGCTGATTGATTCAATCGCCGGAGGTTCGGTTTTGTTTCAAACAAAACTACTTTTGACACGTATAATATATGTACACTGTCGTACTGTGAATCGTCGGTGTGGTAAAACGGTTTCACTGTAAAACCGAAAAAAAAAATACCAAACGGCGTATTCTCTTTGAACATAATTCACGGAATTATTGAAAAAACCTCCGCGATTCACTCGCATACGGTAACGACGCGACTGCAACAGTGCGTAATGTTTATAATATAACTACGGGTTATGTTGTTTTAAACTCTTGTTTAAACTCTGCAGGCGAAAAACAAAACAACACAAATAAAGTAAAGAACAAACTCGAACCGAAGGCTGCAAGCACTCGAGAGAAGGGTCGGTTTTTTCCCGTCGGTTTTGACGTGCGGCAGGGTATAATTTTTTATTGTTCTCAGCTAGGCTTTTCGAGCCGTAGCACGACACAATGGCACTCGTCGAGGGCTGATTGAATAATTTGATGTTGACTTATATGCCAAACAACAATTAAACAAGTGGGTCGCTTGGGAGGGTAGTAACGGCGGTTCGGTTCAATTGGCGTTGAAAAAACATAGCACGATACCTATAATCGTGGTTCGTATACAACAGTATCATTATTAAACCAATGGCTATAATGAGAATATTCTTTTGAAGACTATAGAGAAGACCGGTGTTAGTGGCTCGTGAATTTAGCGATGTTTATACGTTAAAACAAATTGTCATTATTACAAGACGTAGTAGGTAAAATTCAACTAATCTCAGTCGTAATGTTAAAAAACGTACATTGTGCGTACATTTACATTGTAAACAAGACGTTTGGCTTTGATGTATTCACGACGTTTAAGTACACACTGTTAGTATACCGTTTTATTGTGACTATTGTATAGACTTTTAAATTTCTCAGTACCTATATTGAGCATCGGGTGAATTGAATTTACAAAAATCAGATCTAAAAATTGTGAGAAACGCGTAACGAGTAATAGCTACGTTGTCGGATAATATATTGTAATGGGTAAATAGAAATATCAGTTTAGCGTTTGTAGATATGTTTAAAATCTTGTAGAAAACGAGAATTTCATTCAGTTTTAAAATGTTGTCTGGTTATTTTTTTTTTTGTATTCTTAAAGGTGTTTTTTATTGTTATTTTTACCTAAACTTGTACTTTCTAGGTGAACAACACAAAAATGTTTCGAAGCGTCAAGCTTTTCATACGAACAGACATTTTTATTATTACAACGTTTACTGCTATATAAATTACCATGAGATATATTGCCAGTAAATATTTAATTGACGTGTTTTTAATGTAAAAAAAAGAATCGTAAATTTCGAAAAAAAAAAAATAATGACTCCAATTATTCATGTTTATAAGTTGTGAGTATTACCAATACAAATACGATTTATGATGATTTGTATTGGCCGAAAAAAAAAACAAACAATTTTCAACCGCTGTTTTCGAGAAATTCATTAAAACCCAAACTAAAACGAATTTTATCAAGCCGTTCGACAGTTTATTTGTACGGCATAACGTGGTTGTTGAAAAGTTATATAACCGTTTAAAATAATCAAAAAATTAGTATTTTTGAATAATTATCGATAAAGATGTGTTTTTAAACTTTACACAACAAAGTGTATTACCGTTATGTTATGAATGGACGGCCTTACGACCACTCTCAAAATCAATCCACGTGGATTTTAGTTGTTCGTTATAATTTGTGTGTGTTTATAATTGTTCTTCTTCGCATAGCTAAACGCATAAAAAAACCAATAATAATAGTTTTCAAAAAAATAAAAAAGCTTAAGTTATAGATATTATTGTGTCTAAATATTTTTATATTACCACAGGTACGTGTCACGTCGTAGACTAGTTGAAAATGAATAGCACGCTTCGTTCGTTATTAATTAGAAAAATAGTCGATTAAAGAAGAATTTCGGTTAAAACTCGCGTTATTTTAAGACCACACCACTGGTCAATAGGTTAAAATCTCTTCGAGCCACTAACCCACCGTTTTAATTACTATTGTCTGCCGAGTGTCGTCGAGAGAAGAGTGTTGTACACACACGACCTGTGGATTTCAAGTATGTACAATATTATTAGCACGACGACGACGACGACGCGGTTTCGCGTGCTTGACCCGTTCGCAAAAAGCCGTCGTTTTTTTCTTTCTATTTTGTTTTTGAAACTGTTCCAATTTCGCCGTCGATTTAGACGATAATCGCGTGGCGTCGACGCGCGGTAAACGGGTTATTTATACGCGCGCTTAAATAGACATTTAATAGAACGCGGCGTGGCGCCGGCAGTTGTGGGTCCTATAATAATACGATACGCGCATCGTTTTCCGACGAAAGTTCAACTACAAGACGCCGTATACGGATCGGCCGTGAGTTTTTGTACCGCAAAACATTTTACATTTAGTACAACGCGTAAGGATCGGTCATACGAATGTAATTATTTCAATAATCGTAAACGTTTATGGTAAAAAAAAATGAACAAATTTCATCAGCGACACGCACCAGGAGAACCCGCGCTCAACAATAAGTCGTAAGTTTCGCCTCTGCAGGACGCGAGTCCGTCGACGACCGGGACATTGCAGTCTCGACCGAAGTCGTGCACGATTTAAACTTGGATCTGTTCGGGAAATTTCCGTACGGTTCTTACTTGGAAATAAAAAACGTGGTGAAGTCATTCGATATTGTTGTGTGACACACTCGACTGAAATTGAGTCTGACAAAGTAATCGGTTTCAATTTTTTCCGAAAGATTTACTCGTGCCGTTTATTTGGCCGATATAGCCTTTCACTCTGAAATTGAAAAATATGAAAATAAATAAATAAATAAACGTTAAGTAAATAAAAAATTGAAAAAAAAAAAGCTCGACGCTACAACAAAGTATAGGTCCACTTTCGCGTGAATTTGTTTTTCGTACGACCTATGTAAAAGCGCGCAAAAGTGTCGCTTATGTTAAAAATTGGCGTGTTTCTCTCGTGCGATCCTTTGGCCACTACGCGTTTTAATCGCTTGAGAAGGTTAGGGTCACTCGCATGAGACCAACCTGAATCGAACGGTGGTCTCAAACAGTTCGGAAGACACCGCTGGCACTGCGCGAACGTCACGTTGAGAGTGAAAACAGTTACGATTATTGTGTTGAACAGTGTGCAAATATATATATATTTCGAACAAAGTAATGATCGAATCAACTCGACGTATCCGCCAGAAGTCACAACCGTATTCAACCGGTCGGGACGGTTGTCGTAAAATGTGTGAAAATATTGTTTTGCGGGTTTCTTGTACTATATACGATCGTGCTATACAGTCGTCTTTTTTGACAGGTTTTTTTTTTTTCCTCGGAGAAACCGCAGCACACAAACTAACAGTGTTTATTATTGTGATCAAGCAACGGCGCGGTCAAGTAGGTTTTTTTTGCTCTCCGCCTGTGTCTCAAGGGCGAACGTGTGACGTGACCGACAAAATTTTGTCAGCGATGGACAATAAAATATCCACACAGTGCGCGGTGTGCGACACGTATTTAAATTGCCTACTTTAAATTTTCGACGGACCGGTGGTATATGCTCCGCGTTCTGTTGTTGCTACTAGCGTCTCGGCTCGTCGAAAAAGCGCTAAATTCAATTCTCGCGGTAGAATCGTAAAAAACAAACAAAAAAACTAAATAATATAATAAAAACATAATCGTAAACAACAACGGCGGAGCGTGCAAACAACGCGCCGTGTCGATGATAAATCGTGCGGACTTGAAACGGCAAAAAATATCGAGGAAAAAATAAAATTATTATCGAAGAAAAAAACCCGTCCGACTCGCGCGCAACGCGTGTGTGGCGGAAAATGTTTTACGGGTGTGCAAAAAAAAAAAACCAATGAATCGTACACGGCGTTTCCGGTTTTTTTAACCAGAGATCTAAAACGGTCTAAAATCTCCGGTCTTGTGCAGACTTGCCGAGAGAACGCGAACGACAGCGTTTCACGTTTACGTGACGAAACACGGGGCGCTGTTTGTTGTCGGTCGTCGCGTACATCGCGAGATCTTGTAGCCAGCAGGGGTTGAGGGGTTGTAATAGAAACTAGGAGTGTGTTTGTCGCGAACGGTTTTACGACGATTTCACCCAAAAGTGCGCAAACGTACGAAATTGTCGCGCCAACGCGTTGCCAAAAAAAATCGCATAACCATTCGGACAGGGATAAAAAAGTAAGAAGATCCTTGGCGTGGAGCGGCGGCTCTTTTACTATCCAAACTGTGGATCGAACGTTTCTTTAGTCGACGGTTTGGAAGTCGTGGTACCACGTTACGAGGTTGAGCATTGCTTTCGAAAGTTACGATTCTATAAAGCGATCTCTGTGCAGTTATTGTACGGTACTCGACGGGTCGCGTAACGTTTTTAAACCGCGACACGAATTTATTTTTATATTAACTGTCGTTTTAATTAGTTTATCCGTTCCAACGACGCGTCTGTCGGTTTGAATGATTTTTAAAAGAGGTGCATTGTCAACAAGAAACCTGCAAAAGGACGAAACGAGAACGCGACGATGAAGGGTTAAAAAACAAAAAAAACGCGTCAACCCGTTTTCAAAATGTTGTTTGAACAGCGTAATATGTAGAAAATTATGTTTCAAAAAACAATCCGAGCTGGCTCAGAATCGTAATTTTCAAACGCAGTGGCTTATCGTTTAACATCTTCCAGAGTAACAGGTTCGCACCACAAATTCCAAGCCGTTGACCGTATACATCCAAAGAAGTGATCCGCTTCAAAACGTCGCTATACTCGGAAAAACTTCTCACCCAACTCAGAAATCACTACCCTTTTACTCCGCGAGATCGTTCAGAATCTAGACGGAGTTCCTAAAAGCGATTCAAATTACTTGAAAAATATCGCGCGATGCTTAATTTGGATTGATTTAGACCATTTTTCAGTGAAAATTTTTCATTAATTGTTGTTTCATAAAGCCACTGATGATAATCGGTCAACACATTTTTTTTTTGGACGTTTATACACAGTTATATTATATTTTTTTTTTTTTTGCGTTTTACTTAACTCCTTTGCACGTAATTGTTATAACGGTACAAACGTGATAAAATTTCCATACACTTTGATCATTTTTTCGCTAAATCTCGACGAGCTCGCATAGAATTGCTGTTTTCGTGAACAATGATGTGTCGATTATGTTTTCAAATTTCATTAAAAATACTAGGTGTACAAAACAGTGAACTACTTTTTTTTTTTTGCATTGTACAGCTTGAAATTGATATTTATACGATTGTAAGAATCGTTAAACTTGAGAACAACGCTGAACACAAACGAAACACGAATTTTCGACATCATCACCCCTTTTGTAGAACACACTTGTCCGGCAGTTCCCAGTTTCGGCGGGAGAAGAACTGCCCCAAAACAACTATCACGAGTCGCGATGGACGCGGGTCGGAGCTAGGCATATTTAGTTCGTTTGGGTCTTCAGGAATAAAAACTAACTCGGTTGGGTGGACGGTCGTGGATCAGACATTTTTTATTTTGTTTCATTCCGTCAACGTGTATCGACCGGTACTTTCATCACGAATTTTCTATCGTAACACTCTGTATATACATATCATGCGGTGGCCTGTAGACCGGACTGTGTAGGTAATCACACGTGCGCGACGTAACGAAATCGACCGTTATTGACTATACCGAACTATGATTATGATAATTATTTTGGTGATATAACGAACACGATGACGTAGTTTTGTCGGATTCAAGGATATTATTGAACAACGCTATTACAAAAAATACGTAGTCACTGACACACATAATATAGGTGGTACACGTGAAATCGACGCTTTCGATTTTTTTTTCCTCACTGACCACAAAACTAAGAAAACGTTAGGTTACTGTCTCACCTTTGTCGACTCGACCGTGAATACTACGCCCATCGGTAGTGCAGTGGGTAGGTGGTACGTCTACTGTATTCGAATTAGACGAAATTTTTTTTTACGTACTACCGTTGAGTGTTTAGAGTTGTTGTAAAATATACTATACTATATATATGGAAGTTGTTGTTTGGAATATTCTCGTGAGAATAAAAATAAAAAGTAAACGCCGGGATCAGTCTAGTTCGCGTGGGTAGTTTGATGGGGGGTAGCGAATACGCTTTGGGTGGGTCACTAGTTTGGAGGTTGTGGTTTAAACGCATCATTTAATTTCTGAAAGCAACGGTAAATCATTGCCTTCGAAAAATACGACTCTGAGCGAGCTCAGTTGTCTAGTATACGTCGTGGTAAAAACAAATTTGACGTGAAATACTCTTGTCGAATCTTTCCTATTTTGGTAGTGTGTAAACGTTTCAGCTTGGTTCGATCTTTATTTTGGATGTAATGATCAAAAAGATCTAAATCGATGTGGAAAAAACCCGTTTCCCGTAATTATTTGTTCCCCCCATAAGAAATACACGGCCGCCCGGAATGACGAGTTTCATTATTTTAAACAAATAATAAATGGCCGAAATAATTGTTTGGATTTGTTCGTGTATTATCATTATTGTAACAATTTTTACAAAAATTCTTAAGATTTTACGGAATATCTTTTTTTAAATAGTCTCGAGAGTCGCATTTTTATAAATTTTACAGATAAGTCAAATTTTTTGTTTTTGGTAGGTAAGTTGTTTTTCTATGCACCAATTTTCGCTATAACAGGCTGGTAGTCTTAGGAGATAAGACTTAAGAGAATGGAGCATGTTGTTCAACATTATTGCAGGTGCGGACACAGACACAAAAGTACATCTTTGTAACATAATGTACAAACAAAAAATTAATTAAGAAATTTTGAGAACAAAATATGGTTTTGTCACACATATATATAATATATATTTGTGATATGTCTAAACATCGCGCGTCAATTTTTAAAAATTTTTTTTTTCTTAGACCGAATCGTTTTTACTTATAGAGAGGGAGCTTTTTTTCTGCTTTGAGGCAAACTTATAGTTTTAAACTATAGCGTTTCTGTCTGTAGGCTTTTGTTTACAAAAAGGTGTATCAGTACAC
>CM029357.1:51545549-51576918 GCA_017140985.1 Hormaphis cornu
CCCGTAAACGTTTTCTAGTTGGGGGAACACATAATTACGGCTAGAACAAACTTGGCGAATTACCTACGCCACTGGCTGGATTATAAAGCGTTTTAAAATTTGTCGCGCTCATGCAGACCACGCATAAACTAAATCCGTTTCGAATAGACGACTGAAATCAGCAGCCGTGGCTCACTCCAGCGAAAATATCTCTATACGCTTAAACTTTTTTAAAGGAATTATCGTGTACGTCCTATAGACGGAAATCCGAACAGACGAGCGGTCTCCAACGTGCACCGATTTTCGCGTCTTCAACCGAGACCCGTAGAAACGTGACGGACGCCGCCGAGTTCCGCAGAAGGGTTTTCCGAATGAAAATCGGATAACCGTCGTGCGGGAACCGCTGAGGTCCGGCGCGACGAATCTTACCTTTAACGTCATATTTGTTTATACGTTCGAGAAGTTTCTTTTTTCTTTTCCATTTTCTCCATAATCACTATAAGACACGTATGGTGCAACAGGTGCGCCGCCGAAACGCGTTTGTTAATTACCGCTGCAGCCGGCGTGCGTGCAGCAGTAACCGTCGTCGTGGCGTAAATAGAGAAAAAGAAATAATAATAATAATACATATTTTATACGAAACAGACAAACATATTCTACGCTGTAAAACGCGATGGGGGGAGCATACGTGTATGTAGGACAAAAAAAACAACAAATAAAAAAAACCACTCGGGACACGAACCACCGGTGTGCGTCCGACCACCTTCTTCAGCGCGCGCGAACGGAAGACGGAAGAGTTTTTCTCTTTTTCCTTTTTGGCCCCGGGAACGCTCGCGTGGATAGTCTGAGGACGGAGTAGCGGCGACTGCGCTTCGGGCGGGTTCAGAAGCAGTGGCGGTTTCGAAAATACGATTCCGAGCGAGCTCGGTGTTGTCCGGCGAAAACCCCCAAATTTAACAATAAAAATTTCACTCCGGTGAGAGATCGCCCGTAAGCCAAAACTGTGCGAACCGATTTTTTCTAAATTTTTTAACCGCGCGATACTACCGTCTCGTTTGTATCGATCGTATTGAAAAGTTTAAAACACTAAAGGTTTTACGGAAATAATTGAAAATAACAGTCGAGTCGAACGGAGCAACTTTGAAAAGGTCTCTCGTTTTTGGCCCACAATACCAAAAAAATAGTCAAAATTTCAAAAAACGCGTCGAAAAATGTACCGTCTTTGGAGGTATCGTATCTGAGCGTTATGTCCTCATGCTGGTAAAGAAGCGATCACGGAAAAAAAAAATGTAGATGAAAAAATTGTGCGATTTTCAAAATACGGTCACGACGGATGTCGTTTTCGAATTTAAAGTCTGGAAACCCAAAATCAACCCATTTATGAACGAATAACCTCAAAAAAAAAAAAAAAAGTAAAAGAAACTTTTCGAGGTTGTATACAGTGCAAAGACACATTATCGTCTAAAATGTCAAGACTCCAAGATGATTATTTTCGAAATTATGGAGAAACAACCATGTGCGTTATCGACAAAATGCCGTTTTTCGCAATTTTTCGGTGGTTTTCATCCGTCGCGTTAAAACACTACTGAGTAAAATCGAAAAATGACCTCTCTGAAGTACAATCTAGGTCGCGTGAGTAGTTTGACGGGATGTAACGACTTTGGGTGCGCGTCACTGTTGCGGTCTAAACGCATTATGTCTGAAAGCAAAGATGTGAAAATAAGATTCTGAGCTCAGGCCTCAGTTGTCTAGTCGTTCTGGTAAAAACGAATCTCACAACAAGAACTTTTATCAAATCTGTACGTTTCCTGTTCTAGAATAATGTAAAACCTTGGTCCTTAGTTTTGGACGTCAAAACGATTCGATTTGTAAACACCACAATTATTTGTCATCCCCCAAAAAAAAAAAAAACGACGTGAAATCAAACCGAAATCGTGTGAACCAATTTTTGAAAAAAATGTTTCTTTTTAACCACGCGATACGTAAAACTATCCATCTTGTTGTTTAGATTAAATAACAGTTTCTCGGGTCGAGCGATTTCGAGAATCGTTTTTGATCAAAATTTAAAAAACCATCTCGGATGCACGTTAAAATCGGAGCGTCGTTTCCGCTAGAAATCACGGAAAAACAAAATCCGTGCAAAAAACCACGTTACCCGCAATCGTTACTCGTCCTACCCACCCGCCCGAAAAATTCCGGCAGTAAACTCGCGCAATGTTCACCCGCATAACTCGTCGACACGCGCGTAAATTTTCGAGCCGAAAAAACGGAGCAATTTTTCCGCGGCGGCGCTTTTTGGCGAGCGCGTTATGGCGAATTCCGGCCAGCGACGGACGGAAGAATTACCATTTTATTATAATATTATTGAAATGTATTCGGCGGCGGCGCGCACAGCCTTGAACCTGGCCGGCGCGCTGCCCCACCGAGAATCCGGTCGCGGCGGCAATAATAATAATATCGCTCGTCGTCGTCGTCGTCGTGTTCCGGTCGAGCCCCCCCCCCCCCGCCAGTCGGACGGACGGTTTCGGCTGCTGCGCTTACCCGGTAGGTGCCCCCCAGCAGCAGCAGCTCGCGATAATACATAGTATTACGGAATCGATGAGGGGAAACGTTTCATTTTTTTTCAAAAACTTTTTCTTCCGCGCGAAACACAACGTCCATTCTCGTTCGCGCGTTTGTTTTTTGGCGACAGGATTTCGCCGCAAAAAGTCCGGTGTCGCTTTCAAACGAGGGCGGGGGGGTCTTCTCGTCTCCCCCCCGAGAGGGAGAGAGAAAAAAAAATGCCCCCCCGCACCGGATATCTTGGCGCGTGTTTTTCGCGGTGAAAACGGTTTCGGAGTTCGGTGGCGGCGGAACAACGAGTCGTCACCGAAAAATCATTGCTCTCGTCGCCCTAGGAAAAGTGGTGTTCCGCCGCCTACGGACGGACAAACTCGCTCGGAGTTTGAAAGTTTTCTAAAAAGCCGAAACGTTTTCTTGTTTTTACCGATAACGGCGTTTTCCGGGTAAACTGAATGTACTTTTAACGCTGTTTTAACGTTTCTATTGACTGACGTCGTAGAGCAGTCAAAATTTTTCCCGCCTACACCAATTGAATTCTTCGATTATAAAAAATGCGACAAGGTGACTTTTTAAAAACAGAAAAAAATTACTCGCATCAATCCCTAGTATACTCACCAGTCGAAGTGTTGATAGTTTTTAATTTTTGTTTCAAACCCGATTGTAATACCGCGAATTCAAAAACCGTCTCACACGAGCACCGTACGGTATAACGACGTTTGTAGAACCTCGATCGGTTTCACTCGAGTACCCCCCAACACTCGTTTTGTTATACCACAAGACACCGGTGAAGTGTGAAGGCCTCTTGTTAAAACGTCGATAACGACGATTTTTTTCTTAAGTTTGGCTCTTCAGTACAATACTTTACGCGGTTACCGCCGAAAGAACACACCGATTTTATTTTTTATAAAAAAAAACACTGGCACCACTACACCTACGTCATACAGAAAGTGAATCTGCAGCGTTTTATTCGAATACCCGAAAGCAGCGATAAATCACGAAAAGCGATCGAAAACACGATTCTGGTCATAAAAAACAAAATTTAACAATAACTGCGTGTGAAGAACTGTGTAAAGAATATAAACTTAAATAAACGTTTCGAATCATTTGAGGACCATTCGAGGAGTTTATACGACGTTTCTACAGTATCAATCGGTAGCGCGTGTAATTTTATCGCGACAACCAATTTACGCCGTTTTTCGACGCGTTGGTCTATCGCGCGGATTTGTTTAAAATTTTGTTTCACACATATTTTAATACGAAATTTTAACGAATTCATGCGAATTTTTTTCTAAAAATAGAGGTATTTGACCTGTAGTCGTTTTATTGTAACTTTTACAGTTTCGAGACCCCTTTTAATGTACAATCGGAGTCCTTAATGACCGTTTCGTCGGACCGTAAACAACATCGGTGCATTCCTCATACCCATAAAATCGTTCACAGGAATGAAAAACATCATTCGCTCGGAATCTAAAACGAGACGTGTAAAAGGCACCGCGATATACGAAGTTTTCAACAACCGCCCGCACATTTTTTCAAAAACTTCCGTCGCCTGTCGTGAGAACACGTTTACGGCAAAGTTCCAAAAACCGTTTATCGCGACCCGATCGTCTCAATTTGCGCGTACTAATATTATATTTGTGATCTCTCGTTCGATCGGTTTTTCAAAAAAAATCCAAGTTTTTCGGTTTTAGCACACGTTACTAAACAACACCAAAATATGCACTCCATGATCGTCGTCAGTGACATTTGTAGTTATTTTACATAACATAATATACTGTGTAGTAAAATGCTTTCAAGCCAGGAAAGGACAGGAAACGAGAGAGTGTTTTAATAATGAAAAAACAATTTTTTTTTTTTGCTACACGCCATTTTTTTTCCATCAGCTTACAAATTTTTGTTTCCAAATATATAACAAAACGATTTGCCAAAAAAAAGGGTTTTTTCACGATTTTTTTTTTCTTTTTTGCTTTTTTTCTTATCTAACATAAGTATGAATAAAATACAAAACATAGACTCTAAAATATCAAATATCGTTTCTTTAAAATATTACACAAATAAAAAAAAAAAATGATTATGCACTATTTTTTGTCGTATTTTTTTCTTTTTTTTTGTGTAAAAAACGATAGAGGTACATGTGGGTTATATCAGTTGTATATAGGTTTCCTTAACAAACATATGACGTCGTTACAAATAAATTAATCATAAAAAAAAAAAAAAAGTCGTCACTCGTTACCGAGTAGAAAAAAAAACAAAAAAACTTAAATTATAACAGATAAAAGCAAGTCTAACAACTTTCTAGGCTAATGCCACAGACTGTACATAAAAAAAAAAAAATATATCATGTATGCATATATAAATATTACTTACGCTCCGATGTACATAATAATAAATAGGGGTAAAATGTATATGGCTTAGAATTAACAACTTAGTATTAATGTTTTTAAAAATTTAATTTTTATCATCATCGTTAATTTTCCAATAAAAATGTATATAATAATATATATATATATATGCAGCACTTGGTTAACAATCACGTTCAGCCTTAATTATTAAAAAATAATAATCTAATACAAAATTAGTCTCACTAAATTATTATACTTTTTCCACCGTAGTTTTACACAAATATAATATAATATTTTAAAATGTACATACACTATAGTTATATAAATAAAATACGTGTGCGACCAATTATTATTATTATAAGAGTTTAGCGTTTTTTTTTGTTTTTTAAAAATATGTCTCTCAGTTTGGCGCGCGCAGTACGTACAAAAAATTATTGATATATATAAACATGAAAAAAAAAAGGAGAAATGAGGGAGTTTCACGTCGGTGTGGTGTTTATGAACGAGAATGGCACTCGAGACTAGAGTAAAAAAAAAAAAATGAGTAAACTAATAAACCAAAACAAAGTGGTTTTCTTAGCTTTTTTTTAAATTTAGGGACGTTTATTTTACGGCAGAAACGTGTTGTTGCTCGCGCGAAGAAAAACAAAAATACAAAATGTAACGTTCGTTTTGAGACCTACTACAACAACTAAAACAAAGTCTTAACGAGTCATTAAAAAAAAACAGCGCTTATCACAATTTATATATCGTAGGAGAAAATTTGTTTAGAAAATGTCGTGATCAATTTTTTTTTTTCACAAATAACCTAAAATTAATGAACACTCCTGTTACTTCCACTGGTATAAATATTTTTTTTTTTTTTTTATGAAATAATCGCAAGACAAAAATCATTTCGATACACAGACGCGTCGTTAAAAAAAAAAAAAACTATGAAAAATATGTTGAATTATTAATATTTTACGTGTCGAAAACGTACGAAAACAAAAAAACCAAATATTGTAAATTACTTTTCTTTTTATAAGCGAAATATATATAAAGATAACAACGTAATGTTGAAAATAATGATAATAATAATAATAATAAAATGATAATATTCATAATAATATTGTAAACGTTTTTTTTTATTTTACAAGTGCGTTTAAATTAGGTGCTTTCTAGTGGAAAAAAAAAAAAAATAGATTAGAAAAAGAAATAATAATAATGATAAAAAATTAATATATAATAAAGGAAAATGCTCAAACACAACTTGGAAATGCAACGAAATCAGGTAAAACGTAACGAAAAAAAAACTAACAAGTAAAATAGTGTCGACCTACACTACTACTACACGAGAAAAATAATAGCAAACTAACAATGTCAAACTACTCTGTTCAAAGATCTTAATCTATTTTGTACTGTGCATTTGAAAAAAAAATGAATGTGGGACAGAGGGAAGCATATGTAACTTTTTTTTTTTACTGTAATATTCTTATCGATAAAAAAAACTAAACAAATAAACTCGAACTGAACCGAACGATTAGAAAAAAAAAAAAAAAAAAAAAAAATCGTTAAATATTTCGTAGTAGTATATCTAAATAAAACCTAACGGGTAACGTATTACAAATTAAAGTTATATATCACTACAAAACTAAAAGTTTTCACAATAGATATTAATTATAAAAAAAAAAATGTACAATAGGAACATGTTGCGTCACGTTTAAATCATCATCATTACTTTATTCGGTATTTTGCGATTTTTTCAATATTATCTTCGAGTTAGGGCTTACGTAAAAAATATTTAATGATGATTATTTTTAAGGGATTTAAAAACAATGTCACGTGGTGTGTAATCAACGCGCGGGTATATATACATAATAATATTTACAAGAGCACACTTTAAGAAGAATATTTAAAGTATATAACTGGGGGGAGAGTAAAAAAAGAAATTGAGCTCAATGAAAAATGATGCCGACGACGTTTTTTTTCTTTCTTTATGTACAAATTATTTACACGTTTATGTACGAATATTATATATATATATATATATATTTACACCAAAATAAAAGTCCGTCGAATCGTGTTTTTTTAAATAAAACCGTAGAAAAATAGACGTAAATTATTATTAAAAGAAAAAAACCAACCTACGAGAAGAACCAAAAGCGCAATATTATTAAACCGTTATATTCAATGTAGTACACACGTTTTATCGAAATGTTTAAAGCGCACACACAACAACCACAAACAACACCACGCTGCAGCATAATTACATATCTATATAAAAACAATACGTAATCGATACATTATTTTTAAACAAAATAATTTACGAAAAAAAAAATACACGCACCGTCGTGTGTGTGCGCGTGTGTGTGTGTAGTGTTGTGTATTTATAACTTGAGCAACCTTTCAAAATTAAATTTAAAAAAATACTAAAAAAAAAATACGCGTTTTATCGTACAGAGTAGGTACACGAAAATACAATACGACGACGTGATTTAATTTAAATCGCGTAAAATTCGTAAAGTTTACACGACTCTACGCTGATACTACTATTATACTACTACTACTGCTGCTGCTTTTGTCTTACCGTAGAGGCGGTGGCGGCGGTGGTGGTGGTCTTGCCGTACCGCCGGTGGTACTGTTCGCGGCGCAGCTCGAACAGCCGTTCGCGGAGCATGCGCTGCTTCTGCTGCATCGCGTGCTTCTCGGACACCAGCCGCCGCTCGTCCAGCAGCAGGATGTCGCACTCCCGCTTGGCGCCGCGCAGTATGCTCAGCTTGGACGGTATCTTCCGGTTGTCGTCCAGGAACGACACCTGCATGCTGAGGTTCATGAACAGCATGCTGGTCTCCACGCGCCGCGACTTCTCCAGGTCGTTGTGCAGCGCCCGCTTCACCGGGTCCATCAGCTTCGTTTTGTAACTGTAACCGCCGCCGCCGGTGCCGCCCTCGTACTTGATCTTTTTGCCCACGCCCGACGAATGCTGCTGCTGCTGGTGGTGATGGTGGTGGTGGTGATGGCGGTGTTTGGAAGACTTGGTGGTGGCGGCGCCGCCGCTCGTGGCCGCCGCCTTCTTCTTTTTCTTCTTGCGCCCGTCCGACGAGGACGACGCGCTGTTGCCGTTGCCGCCGCCGAACGACGGCTTGCCGCCGTACCGACAGCCGCGGGACGACGTCGACGAGTCGGCGGAACCGCGTCGGAACACCTTGTCCCAGTCCGCGTCGTTCTCATCGTCGTCGAAATCCTCGTCGAACAGGTCGTCCGGTTCGTTTTTCATCAGCGACTCGAAATCCACGTCCATGTCGTACATCATCATGTCGTTGTCCTCGTCCTCGTCGTCCTCGTCGTCGTCGTCGTCGTAGCACTCGTCCTCGCCGTCGTCCGACGGCGGTTCCGACTTGATCTCCGACTTGACGACGGCGGCGGCGGCAACGCACTCTTCGTCGTCGTCGTCGTCCAACGGTTCGTTCTTGACGGTGGGCACCGCCGCGGGACGAGTTTCGGGCGCGATCGGGATCGCGGGTGGCACGTCCTTCCAGTTGGTCTTCTTGTACCGGTCCATTAGCGACAGGCCGCCGCCGCCGGCGTTGCACAGCTTCTTGGGCGGCGGCGGAGGCATCGGCGGGAACGTCGAGCTGTTGCTCGTCCGGTTGTACCTGCGCTTCACGGCGTTCTTCAGCTTGGTCACGGGCGGGTCGCGTTTCTTCACGACGATGCCCCGCTTCATTATGTCCGCCATCGTGGGCGCGTCCCAGCTGTCCACGTCGTTGACCACGTCGATCTCTTCCTCTTCTGTATAACACAGAGAAAAATCCCGTTAAAATCCCGCAAATAAAAAATATATATCGGATCGCACGATACTGTTGTTCTCCCCCGGGCGAGAAAATCGGCCGGCTGGCGGGAAAAAAGCGCAGCGCCGTTCAAGGGCGGGGTCGACAAACTTTCGGCGTGTACTACGTGTACTACGCCACAACAAGGATCGCGTCGGGCGGCGGCGGCGGCGGTCCGCGATCGATCGGCGGCCGGCCGTGACGTCAGGGTCGCGGCGCACGTAGAGAGACGCCCGCCGCCGCCGCCGCCGCCGTTCCCGCCAACGTGCGTGCGTGTTCGCCGCCGCCGCCGCCGCCGAGTCACCGCTTCAATGATGCGCGTTCGAGCGTGGGATAAGATACGTCACGCGGGGCGCGCGTGCGCGTCGGAGGATCGCGGGCGTCGGCCAAGTTTTTCGGCCGCTCGGAAAATCTACCGGCCGCCGTCGGGAAAACCGCCGCCGCCGCCGCCGCCGCCGCCCGCGTTGTGTAAAAACGTCTGCGCGTCGCGCACGCGCGCCAGTGCGACGAGGGGCCCCGGTTAGGGTTCAAGGGCAAGTCCGCGACCGCCGCCGCCGTATATTATTTATATCGATCTCTCGCCGTAAAAACCGAAAATATTTTTACCCGTCTGAAAAAATATTTGGGCGGGACGGCGATTCTATTATTATAGAAAAAACGCGCGTTTGTGAACCAACTCGGCAGAGAACTCTTCACTCGTGAAGAACTATCGGGGGCGATTGCGCGATTTTTTTTTATAGATCGAAATCGTCGTCACGCGTAAAAAAAGTACATCCGAACACAAGTTTTTCCCGCGTCTGTTATCGTTATGGAACTCGACGACGACGAGTGGGTTAACGCAAAAAAAATGATGAATGGCGAAAAAACAAAATAAACGTTTTAATAAACAGCTGTTGTTAATAATAGGTACTACCAAAAAAACGTGGGTCGTCCAGCCTCCGGTTCCACTTTCCCGCCGCCGCCACCACGGGCGACGGCACAAAACCAGAACACTTTTACTTTTTGTAAATAACTTCCGCCGCCGCTACGATTACGCGCGCTATTATCGCGGTAACAATAACACAACTACGTCGGCTGACGGCGGGAAAAAAATGTAAAAAAAATCAAAAAAACCCGATTGGCATGCGATTTCACAATCCCGTTTTTCACCGAGGACAACTGTTTACACTTTTCGCATGTGGTGGTTTTCGGGTGAATCACTGTACTAGTCCCTGTGGTTGCCATACGTCCCAGGGATCCGCCCGAGAGAGTGCCTCGGGGCAGCGACGTGTCGGTTTTATTTGATGAAACACCGATTTTCAATTTTTTTCGTACTTTATCCTATTTTTCACTTGTAGTAAAATAAAATTTGCCATTTTTCAACAGTCGTATTTTATCGCCTTAACGATTAAGTCTATAATAACGATCAATTTTAATGGTTTTCTTGAAAATCCCGGTGTGCGTTGTACTATCTTTTATACCTAAGCCGGTAAAAAATACCACTTAAAATAAAGTGGACGTAACGATAGTTTGTAGGTATATCTGCTTCAGAATCATCAAAGAATCGGATTTGGCGGCCAAAGAGGCAACTTTTACACTGTTAATCTTAGCTTTAATTCGTAACTCTAAATTGATTTTTACTTTATTTGAGTTGGTAAAACAACGAAGCTATTGTTTTCTTGGCTCCTCTAGCACTCGACCGGCTTAGTGCAGATTTAAACAAAAATTATACGTCACTCTCAACGATAATTTGGAATAAAAGTTTTTAGAATTCGGTCCCAGGAGAAACAGCTGCAATTCTTACAAACCTTAGTTTTAGTTGCCATGAATTTTATGAGAAAATTATGAACAAGCGTATTAAAAAAAAATTCATTCAATGGAAAAGAGCATCATTACTAATCATTGGCGGAACTAGACATTTTAATTAGACTGGGCCACTCGTGAGAGTCAATTTTTTTATTACATTTAAAACAATAGATTCTTAGCAAATGTATACATTAACACGGAACCAATTAGCCTGGGCCATGGCCCAGTTGGCCCAGGCCGTAGTTCCGCCTATGTTACTAATTCTTGAATCAATATCATCATTACTGTGATAAATGTAAATTCAGTAGAAAAATTATATTTTCGCGATAAATTAAATTTTTTATTTGTAAATAAAATAGTGCACATTTCCATTTGACTAATAAAAAAAAAGGTTATTCAATATATGATGTCCGGGGTGATTTGGTGATTTTTAAAAACCCTATTGTGTACACAGGATTGGGGGGGACCTTGACGAGTGGCCGAGGACACGTGTTTTTTTTTTTGTGAAACTGGACGACGTACATTTTGACCTTAACGTTTCTCTGTGAAATTAAAAAAACGTCGAAACGAGGAATTTCGTAATCTCGGAAACAACTGTCGTTATAATGTCACATTCGGGGATATATCTTGGAAATTGTTTGATAATCCGCGGGTATTGTTGAGATAATATTAGACGTCGTTGTATCAATAACAAATTATCACCCGACCGCCGTCGATTAGGGACCGGCGCGTTTGTATTTAAATCAAAAACGTAAATCGTACGGCCACAAAAGTGTATTTCAAAAACGATTGTTGTTGTTACGGTTGCTGCCGGTGGTGTTGCGAAACCGGCGAGCAAAAATATTTTACGTACTTAGGCCGCCAGATGATAACGACGACGACGACGACGACGTAATTGTTATTATTATTCCGTACGGTCGTGAAAAGTGAAACGCGATTGCAAGTTCGTAAATGGCGCGCATTCCGACGCGGGCGACGAACACTACTACCTATTACTACTACTACGAGGACGACGACGACGACGTGGCGGGAGGGTGGTACATAACAAATTTATTCGGAGAAATCTCTCCCGCGGTGACGAAACAAAGAATTATTTTATCGCGCGATGATAATATCAAAACCGAGAGTGCTTTTTCCAAAAGTCGACATTTTTACCCCGCAAATATCAGATAACAACAATAATGTCGACATCATCGTCGTATCGCGCGAGTTTATGGAAGAACGCGACGATTTGTGGCGTTCGTTGTCGAGATACGGGGAGAGAGAGACGATAAAATTCGTGGACGAATTTGGACCGGAAACGCGATCCGAACAAAAATGAGCGATACGCACAAAACACATCATTGCGTTATAACGATAAATTCGGTTTTTTTAAAAACACGAGAATGCACTCGCGTACTTTACACGGAAAGTATAAAATCATTTTACTCCTTTTTTATTTAACGGATTATGAAGCGCTGAATCATATTTTCTAACGCGAAAACAAAAAGCGATTTATCTGTGAGTGTCTCGACGAAATAGTACGCAAAAACGACATTAATTTTGGCGTTTTGAAAAAAAAAAAAACCGCCGACGACGAAGGATCGCGTTCGATAGTAATATTGTCGGGGAGGAGTCTCGTCGTAGTACCGCGGGGACGCGACAATAATAATAATCTCGTCGAACCGAAATCGGCCGAGACCCCGGGGACCCGGAGACGGCGCGCATCCGGCGGCGGTCGGCGAGAAGGATCGGGGCGAGGCAGGAGGCTCGCGCGCGCGTCCGCCGCCCGTCTGCGGGGCAGACTCGGCGGCGAACACCGCGCCGGTTGGGCCTTGAACTAGGCCAACGTTTCCCGCGCGATTCGGGCGGCCGCATTGTTCCCGACCCGCTACAATCGGGCCGCCGCGATACTAGCGCGCTTGTCTCGCGCGCCGACCGGCGTGTTGCGCAACGTTGTACCCGGCGAACGCCGCGGTATACACACACGGCGTTAACGTTATACATAATACATTACTGCTACGATGTCGGGTAACTTGTTGTTATTTATGAAAAAAAAATCAACGCGCGATAATACACCCCAATCACCCAGTGTACGGTGAAGAAAAAGAGAAAAAAAAAAAAGACCACTACTCACCGGAAGACTGTGACCGGGACGGCGGCGGGGTGACGAGCCCGAGCAGGTCCACGTTCAGATGGTGACCCGGGTGGTGTTTGACCGGCGACACGGCCGCGGACGACGCGGCCGAGCTGCACACGTTCGTCGTCTGCAGGTAACTGTGGTCCAGCTCGGTGATCTGCTGGATGTCGGCGTTCGGCTCCGCTTTCAGTATGATCGGCTGCATGTGGTTGTCGCTGGTCCACAAGTAGTCGTCGTCCGACTCGCACTTGATCTCCGCTTTGATCCGGCACGCCATCTGGTCCGCGGCCGTCGCCGACGGGACGGGGATGACGACGTCGTCGTCGCCGCCGCTTCGGTAAGCCGTCAGCAGCGTCTTCGGCGCCGCGGGTGCGGTGGCGGCGGTCAGTTTTCTAGGCGGCTCGGCGACGTAGCCGGTCACCTCGCTGGGCGGCACCATCTGGAACGCTTTTTGTACCTTCTCGCGGTTCTCGTCGGTCAGCGCGTACCGGTCCGCGTAAAATATCCAATCGTAAATCTCCAGGTAACTGTTGTCGGTAGTGTCGAATTCGCATCCTTCGAACTGGCACCAGCTGATGTCCATCGTGGTTTCGGCCGGCGCCGAATGGTTGTTGTTTTTGGACTTGACGACCTCGGACGACGACGACGACGACGGCGTCGGTCCACCGTCCGCGCTGAAGAACTGCTGCTGGGGCTTCGGGTGCTTTTTCAAACACACGCCGCAATTGTCGCAGCTCGCCGCGCCCATGTAACTGTCCTTCTTGCACAGGTCGGTGGGCGGACAGCCGGGACATCCTCTGGCCGTTCCCATCGAACTGGCCACGCACTGGCCGAACAACAGTTCGTTGTCGCTCTTCTTGAAGTTCTTGAACACGTCGCGTTCGAAATCGTACAGGTCGTTTTTGCTCACGTCGCTCAACGGCGACGCCGGCAACACGTAATCGCCCGCGTAGTGATCCATGGCGATGTCCATGGCCAGATTGGTCATCTGGTGCAGTATCGATTCCGTGCTCGGGTTCACCATCGTGGCGGCACCTGTGGTACACGCAAATACGACGCGATTAGCGGGTGGTAAAAAAATAGAAAGATTCTGTCGGAGACTACAGTATAATTTCTGCGCGAAAATATTCTCGGGAGACACACAAAAAAACCGTCTCAATTAGGCGAGTACCAAAATAGTTTCAAAAACACGAATAACGTGAGATACGGTAGGTTTAGTTAGTATCGTCGACAAAAAAAAAAGTCGTCTACGCGGAAAAAACTTCCCGAGCCGCATCATCCCCCGAGTAGCTACCGTCGGCGGAGGGGGGGAGTGGTAAAAAGGGGAAAAAAGTTCGATACCGGGCGCGCGCGCGAAAGCTCGGGGCGGCCGACGGCGCGCAGGCGCGCGACGGACGCCGGCCGGCACACGCCCAACGCGCGAGCCACGTTGATCGGCCGGCCGGCGGGAAATTTCGAAAGTCAAAAAAAAAATTAACGACAGAAAAAAACGCCACTTACCCGGCAACGACGTGACGTCGCGGCTCGCAATGGTCGCCGCGTTCACCGCGGACGGAATTTTGTCTTCGCGACAGGACCGCCGCCGCTGCTGCACTCGCGCGCACTAGCTACGACGGGGCGAGACACCTTCCGTTTGACGTGAAATAAAAAAATGTCCTCGCATAGGACGCGGGAGGATCGCGACGAAAAAAAAAAAGGTCGTCTCCGCACTCGGGGGGGGGGGGCGCGGAAAAGCGTAGAAAAAACTATACACGACGACGATATCGCGCGGCGGGCACGTTCACAGAGTACGCCGGTACGGATGAGACTGGCGCGGCGCGACTGCTTGTGGAACACACACCGGTGCGTGCGCGGCGCGCGGACGGCGAACGTGCGTGCGGGTCGGTAGCCGTAAAAGGACTGTCGCGGGGCGAGGGCCGGCGAGGTGTCGTCGGCACTATACGATCACGCACACACGCGCGCGCGCGCACACACATACGAGGAGCGCACGCACGCACGCCGACGAAAATGCCGGCCGGCGTACCGCGCGCCGCCTCCCCACCCTCCCCACGCCCCGCGGAACAACCTCGCCTCGCGTCTGTTGACGGTGCACGCCGACGGAGCCCCCCACCGCGGTCTGAGAACGCGCCGCCGCGACGGGAGCCTCCTCGAGACGTTTGACGACGGACGGCGCCGCCGACGGATTTTCGGCGGGAACGCGATGATGCGGTCGCCGCCGGGCCGTTTTCCCGCCCGTTTTCTTGCGGAATTTTTCGAAACAATAAATAACGTGCGCTATTATTACGAAATACCACCGTCGGAAAAAAAATTTGATTGTTTTTTCGAAATTTTCCCGGGATAATCACACGTTTAGCCGAAAACGGTCGAAAATTTATTAGATTTTTTTTTCTCCGCTGCTCGTTGAATAACAATACTGAGGAGTGTTACGTCCGGATCGGATTTGTTTAACCTCGGTTTTATCGTATTACTTGAATTTTTTTTATTTTGCAAACAACTCTCTAAAGTTCGTATGCCATATTAATCAACGTCGATTTGTTTAATTTCGAAAACCAACGTCGTAATACCTATAAATCGTGTATGCGATGGCAAACGTATCTCGTAAAACGAGTATGGAAACTGGGGGAACGGATCCGAAGAGTTTTAATACCGTTCGCAGAGTATCGTTTATAACATTATCGTGTTTGCCGTATTCTGAACTTTTGTTTAAGTTTATTTTGATACAAATTGTAAAACGATTGAGAATTCGAGTACGATACTGTGAAGCAAAGAGCTAATATTTATTTTGATTTTATAATAATACAGTCGTTATTAGCGAGCAAAGTAAACGCCAAATTTTTGTAACTTTTAAAAAATCACCGAGACGCGCGCAATTGTTGCGGGCGCCTTTTTCCGACTTTTGACCTAAGACGAGTTCGACTGAACTCTGAGGGAGCTCGGCTATTTTTTACCCTTTTTTTTCCCTCACCGCGTTCGTCGAAAATTGGAATTCTAAGTGCGCACAACACGTATACTTAACGTGTGAAACAACTTTTTAAAATCATTATTATTGTTGTAAAGAAATTGGTTTTGATTTATGTACGCAATATTTAGGTACACGATAGTTGTTTGCTGGTTATCGTTTTTGAACGAAAACTATACATCGGACCTTGAAATTTGTTGATTCAGTTTTCTTATTTTTTATGTTGTATTACTTACTTTACGTTGTAGGTACACAGTTATTTTCGTTCGCGTTTTTTTTTTTCAACTTCTCCAGATCGAAATTAATTGTAATTCGGTTTATAATTTAAACGAATAACGACGATTTTTGAAAGTTTGAAAAAATTTAATAAATTGACACGTTGAAAATATAACACAGTAACGAGTTTTTAGAAGTTGACGATTGAAAAACTATTGCCGTGTTGATGATTGATTACAAGGTAAACACTTGCGGAACGCTGCAGTTTTTACGACGTACATTTTTTTACAATTTCCCTACAACCGAAATTCAGTCCAAACCAATAATTCGCCAATGAATTGTGCGCAGAACATCGATTGCGTGTGTTCGTACAATCAACGGTTTGTGTACCGTACAAATCTGAGCTTGTCAGAAAACGTTCACACCCCGAGCATAATCAAGCATCCTTTTGTGCGGTTGAAAATTTATATTCATAAACATTTGATTTGACAACAGATCGCGCGACTTTTAAGTACTAATTTTTTTTTGCTGGATACAACCCTACAGTATACTACAGTATAATAATAATAATAGAAATATCGTTATGATAACGAAAAAAATAACGGAATGTCAAGTTATGACCATATAGTTGTGGCCAGGGCGTGCACCAGTTCGAAAACGTTGCCTCGCGCATTCATGCAAATAGATTGCGGCGCCCATACTCGAGGCGCCGATGGGAATTTTCGTCGCATATTTTATCATCGCTGTTGTTTCGATACATTTTGCTGCTGTTCTTGTTGTCATAATAACACTATATTTTAATAACGGCTTATATTACGTTTTCTGTGTATATTCCTCGTCTGGTTGGTTACGTTATTGTGTCGTGTCCGTGATATGCGGGGAATAATTCTCCTATAATTATTATATTCTCATTTTCAAAAGCCTCTATTTTTTTACACTTTGCCTCATTAATTGTCCAAATAAAAAAAAAATTAAATTAACGTCCAAGATTCGAGCCCATACAGCGGGATAGAGAACACGTAGCGTTTTAGGGGTCTTATTTTCGTATCGTGACTTTTGAAAAGTTTACTCATTTTGTTAAAAGCTGCTGTGATTTCTGGTGATACCTATATCCAATTTTTCGTTAATTATTGTTCCCAAATATGTTGTGTGTTTTTTTACTCTTTCTAAGATTTGGTTGTTGATCTTTGGATTTCGATTTTCCACATTGTTTTTACTAACTAGCATACATTTTGTTTTTGGTGATGCTAATGTCGAGTCCATTGCTGCTTTTCATTGTCTATCTACGTATTACATAATTGTATATATTTCACACGTATTTTGGAAAAACTAAACGAAACTGTATAGAATGATACTAGTTTCTCAACTCTTAAAGCGGCCCACACACGATACGATCTGTTGTCGAACTCGTCGAAAAACCAATTATTGGTCGATCCGATGACAAACATACAATATCGTGTCAAACATTTGGGCCACTATTCAGTATAATTATTAAGAACACGAGTTTTATTGATGTACGCGTCGAAAATTGTATTGAATTAAATTGTACCGGTTGCTGAACGAACTAAATTCCAAGTAATAATAATGCTTGTTATAATCCTTCGTGGTATCTTGTCGGCAACGAAGCGGTTCTTCTCCGATAATTAGTGTTATGAGAGTTACATAGTAATATGAGATATGACAATGGGTCTTATCAAATGACCAGACAAACGAGAGTTATGAGCGGAAGTCGGTGGTAATAAACGAATGCGATCGACACAATGTTAAAGTGTGCAGGTGAGTCGACTACAATAGCCGTAGTTTTAGCAATAACAATTTTTCCACATTACTATAGTCAATAGTCGTTATAAAATGTATTTTGTTCACTATACTTTCTTACTCAGTGTATTATCAGTAACATGAAGTATCATGATATTAAGTACGATAGCTTTTTGTTTTCGTTATTGGTTAGTCGTCAACTATTATCTTTTGTTGATGCGGCGAATTCATTCGAATTCTAGGAACCTACGAATTTACAGACTTCTGCAAAGTTCTATCGAATAATAATAAAGCCAATACAATTTATTTGACAAAGCTAAGTTGATAAGGTAGTCGTTATCGTTATTGGGTAAAACCACGATTAATGAGATTCTATAATATACGGTTAATGTCATGCTATAGTAACTTTAGCGACCGATTATATAAAATCACTCGAAACTGAGAGAGACTTTTACACGAAATCCTTTCAAAAAAAAAACGGTCGTTGTTGATTTGTAGAAACAAAATAGTAAGGAATGATCAGTTTCTATATGCTTTCCGAAATCTGGACACACAATATATAATATGTGGTATCATACCACGACACCACTTCACGGACGTTATTATACCTACACGTAAATATAGTATATTCGTATATTACCTAGTTCCCTGCAAGACCATAGTTGACGAAATGACGGTGCGACATCGCATTTAAACTAAATAAAATTTATTGTGTTTAAAAAGTTCTCGCTGTTTTTTTACAACCTTTGAATTCCTCACATGCACTACAATGTGAAAAACGCATAAATCCTCTTTCGCCGATTAATTAAGACAGAAGAAATAACACGAGTCGATATGATATGTAGGTTAGGTCGGGAATGTATACCGATTTCAACCGAGATCATAATTTTTTTAACACGTAGGTGGGTAAAATAAAATTTGTGAAAAGTGAAAAAAGAAATTACAAGCGCTTACCTAATTCTTAAAAACATTTTTGAGTGTCACAGTATTCAATTACATACACAGTAACGGTTCAAAACTTACAGCCGTGGTGGTTTAGCTTCGTACAAACTAAAAACAAACGGGAGCTCTTTATAAAATCTGCAAATTATCATAGATGGTTTCGTAAATGAATTATGTATAAAAAAACTCGATAGAAAATCACGTGAATTATTACTGAACGGTTATTTGTACCCAGATAACAAAACGTAGTTGAAACGCTAAAAAAAAAAAAAGTGATAACTACCAATAATAGATTTATCGAAATTTTAGATATTAAAATATACGCTGTAACATAATATTTTAGCGTTTAGCACCAAAAACATAATGTTATACAATTGATTATGCAACATACTAATTGGTTTCGAAGCTAAAGGTTGGATCGCCGTACTTTGCCGACAGTAAAAATCGCGTCTGAACGTCTGTTACAATATTTTATTGCAATCTGCAGACTGAGAGAGTTAAAGATCGGCAATGCGAACGCCCAAACGAATAATACGTAAAATGCACCAAAAGAACGTGTAATATGATAAGTTAACCAGTGGGATTGTCATCGAGGTCACACAGTAAAATGGGTTATATGCCTACAAAACATCTGGACCACCCTCGAACGCAGAATTCTTTCCAGGCTGCGAAAAATAACGTGTTATCTATACGCATGTCATTGTAACACACGGGTTATCGATTTCGAGGAATATCGTCTTAACAGAAAAATTACCCCCATAAACGTCGGTCTACGCTTCGTTTTCGGCTTTGTGTGCCGAATTCCTACATGCGCTTCGAACAAAATCCAAACGCCACGCACAAAAATACGTTTACAAAACGACGACAATAATAATAATATAAAATAATCGTATAATACGGACAGGTACAACGTGTACGCTATTGAACCGACGAAAACCGATTTCCGTGAATCGATTTTTTTCTTTTTCTTTTCAAGGTTAGATAGGTACGTTGATCGCTGTGTGCGTACATAAACTGAAACAACGAAAACAACAACAACAACAACAACAACTACTGTTACAGAGGCGAAGAAACGATTGATTTCTTAGTGGGGGGGGGAGGGGTTAATAATAACACAAAATCAATCGTAACGGGAAAAATATTTTACGAAAAGTGTGATATTTATTAAGTGTTCTAAACACGAATGGTTTGTTTTTTTCCTATTCCGTCGAATTTGTTTCACATAAGCGGTTTATCGACTATAGATTGATTATAAACATTCGTTGTTTAAACGAAAGAATAAGCTATAGTTTAAAAATTTATAGAAGAATGTACAAAAATTTAAAGTTGTTCATTACAGTACAAAACCGACTATAACCCATTTAAAACTAAATAGGTTTCGATACACGGGTAGGTAGCGTTCCCGTAAAGATTGGTAAAAATTTACGGTGTATTACACACGTGTTGTTCGATTTTATTGTGTCTTTACCTACAGATTAATCTGATTCGAATGTTGAAAAGTAGAATACCACCGACATTACTCGATCATTTTCTCGGATTAGTAAAAAAAACATCGACAACAAATAAATAGGTACGTACAAATTTACATTTATAATCGTAATTTCTGCCTACAACCGATAAGTGTTCCAAATTTATTCAGAACTTAACGTGCGTTAAATTTGGTCGGCATACAAACATAATACGTGAATACCTGAGGTTGCGTAACCTGAAAAAAATGTGTAACTGTTTAGTATATTATATTAGTACGCTCCTGTAATGAGCATCATAAGAAAACTGCTGTATTTTTGTATTTGAAAGTGAAATATTCGACCATTATTATTATAAGGCTGTAAAAACTGTACAATAGGGTAAAAAATTTGGGTTAAGCTAAATAAAAAGACTAAAGTATAGTTTATTACGTTTGAGAATATTTAGTACGTACGACAAAAGTATATAAATTATATAAATAACTTAAGAAATCTATTTACCATTTTATGATATCTTTGTCTATTTACTGCAAATCACTATGAATATTATTATGGAAATTAATGTTATTAAAGAAAATAAATGTCAGTCAAACAGTAAAAATATATACGTAATAACAATAGTTTGTATAATGTGGTTTGCACGATAAGTTATCAAAATTATAATTAAAGTATATCAATTGAATGGAATAGGTATTTTCTCCACAAAAATTATTTTTAAAAAAAATGTGATGAAAAACAAAAAGTAATAATTATTATTTTCATAACTTTGAAACATTAAACATTTATAAGTATAAATTTTCTTGGTATCGAAAGTCTCCTCGCGTTTTGTACAGAAGTAACGCTCTGATTTTTGAAGTCGGTACACCTGATAAAAGGTCTATTTTTTTGCCTACTTTTTGAGTAATACCCCCCCAAAAACCAAATACATATTATGAAGAATTTTACTGCGAAAATTTGAAAAGTTCATGACGTTTGTGATGACGTTTTCGTGTAAAAAGAGTGCTCCGATCTTAACTTCGAATATTACAAAAAAAGTTGAGATTTCAATTTATTTACGCCCTATCTAAATCGTTCGAAAACACACACATATTTTACACTAAAAAGGCCCGTGGAATGGCGAGTCCGGTCAAATTGAAACCGACACCATAATACAACCGGGTGGTTATAACGTATGTTCACAGGCTGTTTAAATTGATAATTTTTTTATACGACTCTTGGAGTTTTCGGACCATTTTCATTGCGTAGTTTTTACCCGGACTAGATAACTGAGCTCGCACAAAATCGACGATTTTAGACACTAAGCAATACGTTCGAACCGCAATCTCCAAACTACCCACCTAGACTGATCCGACTTTATTTTTTCATTTCCGTTACGCCTTCGCGCGCCAGTTTTGGGAAATTATCGTAGGAATAACAGTAATTATTCGTGTGCACCACAAATACGAGACTATCGCGAGCAACGAATACCCCCGGGTTGATTGATTGATTTTAGGCGGTGTCATCAGTGTAATAATTATTTTTATGAAGACTTGTTTTTGTACAGAACTCGTAATAACAATAATCGTACTATGCGGATTGGCACGACTTAAATGCAGAATGCTCGCGGTCGGGTCATTTTCGTGCGGTTTACAAGGCGACACACCGTATTGTTTCGTTCGGCAGTCGTAACGTTTCGTCGTCCGCGGGGGGACACGGGGAACATTACCGACGATGAATATTTAATTTGGGTCCGTCTGTGTTTACACGGAGCTGCAGTGACTGCGACGGCGGGCGTGCATATAACGTGTGTGGCGCGTTATATGTTTTAATAAAATAAAACTCGAAGACAGCCATAAAAGTGTCGGGAAAATCGAACGGCGAGAGAGAAAAAGGGCCCCCTTTTTTTTTTTTTTTTGCTTTCTCGCCGCGACTTTGCGACGTGGCACGTACCTACCTACGTCGCACGCGAACAGAATCGATTGGCGCGGGCAAAAGAAAAAAAAGCGCCAGCAATATCGTATTTATACAATTTAATAAAATATTCAGTCGGACGATTTGTTCGTTTGCCGCCAGCCACGGGACACGTTTAGTTTGTTGTATTTCATCATATTTTGTCTATACTGCTATAAGTGATGGTGTCGATTGCGGGCGTATTGCGGTAGATAAAATCGAGTCGAAAACCTAAAACGTACGATAAAAAATCGAATCCGTCGTCCCGAAGCCGGCACACCGATAAATTCTCGAACCCGGGGGGACGTTAAAGTCGTTTAAAAAAAGATTCATAAACAATAATTAATACGCTATTTTTATCGGAAAAAAACGTCGTTTTACAATTGTTTTTGTACTCTCGCTTTTCTTGTTTCGTCATTTTTAAAACGCCATAGGTATATGGCATGTAGTGTATAATAATTTTTTCCAACACATAAATTATTAACACATTTTTTCTAATCGAGGTTTTTTTCGCACACACTTTTCAGTTAAAATATTAATGCGCGCCTTTGGAAATGTAATTAAAAGAGTATTGAAAAAAATTAAAACTTGTTTGAAAACGAAGAATAGCTGGCGGCACTACGACGTGGTTACCATGATATTTTGGACAACTCCGTTTATATTGGTCACTTACATTAATTTACATAGTTTGTTGCCCAATGAAGTGGCCTAAATGTCAGTGCGATTGTTTAAAAAATACATTAACCGCTGGCTTCTTTGTGAATACGGGGTGCAACCAAATATATAATCATCGTGCCTAATTAAATACCTAAATTGTAACCCTTCTGTGATACTTATACATAAATGCAGTATGTTCTGTATTATGTTTTTGAATTTTACGTGTTGAAAACTGATTAATAACATTCGTAAACAAGATAACTCCTGGGCCTCCACACGAGTTTTTAACTCAGTGAGGCCCGGTTGTCTTTCTGACGTCTAAAAAATAATAAAATAAACAAATTCATTGTACACATAGAATAATCGTGTCCACTGTAATATTCGTCATATTAGTTTCATTGTACATTTCAAATTTGCTGGTTCGAACAAGTGTTGTTTAGCCATGCTTATAATATTATTGTTACGTATTTATCGGGAATAAATAGAAATAAAATGTCCGTGCGCAGTAGCGTCAATCAGAACTATACTATAAGTCTGAAGTCACCTGACCATCAATATTTTTGTACCAAAAATTTTGACGAGTATAAAATTTTTTGACGAAAAATTTTATTGCAAAAGTGAAAATTGGAGTAGCTTATGTGAGCGTAATCCACATCAGTTGGGTCATTCTTAAGCCCTCTCCAAATTAAAACAAAGTTACACACGATTTTCCCTATTATAGGCTGGCTAAATTACGATTAGACGATCAAACATATTATATTTAGCTTTTAAATTCTTGTCTTTTGATGTATGGAAAAAATTACCAATGAAGATCGAGGGAAAATGAATAAGGAAAAAAGTTCAATAAAAAAAAAAAAAGTTCAAACTATTTAAGGTACCGGAAATTCATATTTATAAAATGTGTTTAATAATTGCAAAGTTATAAAAATAACTATTATTTATTTTTTCTATTATATTTATGACTTATTAAATTATATTTAATATATCAATTAATGCTGTTGACTATGATTCATATAAGTTAAGTAGATTTAAATTACTGACAAGTACGAGTATCGTGTAGGTATACTGAGGTACGTATAATAACATTAATTATTATTATAATATCATAAACAGTACTGCCTTCAATATTATTAGAAGTCGATTTATTATTACTTTTTATTTTTAATCCTAGTCTGAGTGGGAGTGAAATATCTTTACAATATAGAAAACATAGATTTCAGAAAAAAAAAAATGTAGTTCGTACAAAAAAACATATTTTAGAGAATTTTTAACACGTAAGAGATTATTAAACAAAAGTACATTTTTTTTAAAAATATTTTTGTGAAGAAAATAATGTATAATTTAATCAATATACTACCTCGGTATATATTGATTAAATTATACATACTCATTAAAAATTGTTATTTCTTGGCCAACAAGTTATTATTGTTATTATTGGATTATAGTTTTGTTAGTTTAATCATATTCTAAAATAAATTATAACAATTAAATAAACAATATGAAATTAATAAACACGAAAAAACTAAATAACTTAAATGATTAATTTTTTCTTACAAAATATTCATAGAATAGAATATACTTTGCATTTTTGGAGACATCAATTATTTTGTCAAAAAGAATATTGAGATAAATTTTAAGAACACGAAGTAATCATGTTTTAATGATTTTAAGAGAATATCAATTCGAACTAGAGTTGTTGATACATTATTACTTTAAAGCTTTGGTAAAAATATTATGAATTGGCATTTAAACATTTAGATGTATGTAAGGCATATTTTTTTGTATTCTTATAATGCATATAGTTTTATTTTACAAGTTTCATTAGATTTTATTAAATATTAGTATAATATAATGTAGTGTAGTATAATATAAGTACCTAGGTGCCTAGTTAATTGTATTGTATGAATCAATAGGAATATAGTTTATAGCGACTAACGTTGATTTCGTTTTGTCTGCAGGAAAAAATTTTTACCAGTAGATTTTAGTTAGTTTGAACAGATAGAGAAAAATGTCTAACCGACAACCATTGAAGCAAAAATGTTTTTTCAACGTATTATGTAATTTATTAGGTATTAGTAGCCAACCCCATTTGACATTAAAAACGAAATATTTTCAATTATTTTTTCTGTTGGGCATTTTAGACTATTTTCTTGAATTCGTTTCACATTTTTTTTTTTCTATTTTTACAGTATTTTATCACTGCGTTCAACCAATTCAAAAACTGTTGGAGGTGACCAGACGTCTATACGAGACTTGTAATCAACACTTATCTGTAGTGAACGTCGTTTAGAAATGTTATCAGACATACAGGTATTATAGCTGTATAATATAAAACTATTATTATAAAATCCAGACATATTGTTCTTGGTGGATATAACCCTTAATAAGCACCAAAAATAATTTATAATAAAAATCGTCTTTATGTGTTAGGCCAGCGATAGTGGCGACGACAGAGTTCAACGGTCTTCGTCTTGAAGTGTAATTTTTGTAATTTATATTCCAATAAATATTTTGTTGCTGTTATAATAATAATAATCAGGCACACAACATATATTGTGTCCACAAGGACTTAACTTTTTAATAGTATTTAAAAAAAAATACAGTATATATAATACCTAAGTGCACAATAAATATTGTACACAAATGAGTATAACTACCTAAAATTCGGGACACGGGCATTGTGTTTATACTTAGAAGGTTTTCACCGAATTCGGGTACATATATATGTATATACCAAAATTGATCCCAGTCGGGGTCCAGACCGACACAGAAACATAATATCGCCGCTGCCTGTCTACGTGTATTTTTTTTTTCTTTTATCAATAACTGTCGATCTACAACGGGTAAAGTGCCGACGTAGTTTTCTCCGGAGAGACTTCATGGTTATCTGAATATCTCTCGTGTTGTACAATGTTGTTCGATATTATATCGTGTTCCGAGTCATTTTTTTTTTTCCGCATTGAAAATAGGCACATGTGTTATTTACTTTTACAGAGTACCGACCTGTACTACTCTTGGCCAGGTAACAAAGTTTTGAACGCGTATTACAGGCAGCCCAGCAGGCAGCGAAGCAGGTAAGACCCTAATTGACCGATCCATTGAAGATTTGTCGGCGTTGTAAAATGGTAGTCGGAAAAAAGCAAAAGAAAAAAAATACAATGGAAAAAAGGCAAAAAAAAAAACACATTTTTTCAGCTAAAAATTTAAACTGTCCTTACACGTGTCTCGTTCGTTGGACGATGGTAAACTAGTTACACAGTATATAAACTAAAATTATACTACACTATGTTCTTTAAAAGACTACCTAACCCATAGGATTAACTAATCAAATTTTTACGTTTCCTCATCGTCGATTGTGTGTAAAAAAAAAAAAAATATGTTTGATAGTTTAAAACTATCATATGCCATACCAAACAAAATTAATAATTGTTTGTATAAAAATTTGATTTCTTTTTACATTTTAGAAGAGGATTTCATAGGTTTTAAGATGATCCATTACTAATTTTTTTATTAGGTTGATCGTGTTTATAATAATTATAAATAATTAATACGTGAAGTGAATTTCCCTTATTCAGTACTGGTCAACAGAAACCATAAATATTAACGAAATCCTGTTATTAAAAAAAAAAAAAAAAAATAGTATTATTTAACGTGTAAATTTAATTTGAATTGAATTGGTTCAAAATTAATATAATAAGGAAATCTGCTTGTTCATATATTTCCAACAATATTTAAGTAATTAAGATGCATAAGATTAAATAAACTATAAAAAAATCAAATTAAGTATATGATTATAGTTAACTCCTAACCACGGTATTTTATAATATAATATGCCGTGCTCCTAACCAAGTTACTTGTAGGTACGTACTAACAGACATACACGGAAAATATCTACTTGATGACTGTTTTTTGAGGTAAAAAATAAAAATGAACACTTATATTATTAAAATAAAGTATATTTTTATATGCACCTACAAATCATCAAAATCAAATAAAAACTAAATTTTTTAAATATTTATTATGAAATTATACATAATATTTTATTATCGCATTTTGATAATCTGTATTTTCAATAATTCATATTGCATTATAAAAGTTACAAAATTAAAAGACCCAGGAATATTTTGGAGGATGTTTGAGTGACTAATGGTTCACACTTAGTGGCTAGAAGCATTTTTTCTAACGGAACTTAGGTTTGCAAAAATTAAAGAATTTGATCGTATGACGCAAAAACCGCTGAGTATATTAAAACCAATCGTCACTATTCATAATATGTATTATAGCTCTTATGTATTATTATATAGATGAACGCTTATACCTATGGGAAAATGTAAAAATTATAAAACCTCTATGATACGATTCATAGAAAAGTCTATAGGAAAAAAAAATTCTGGTAGGTAATCATAAAGTAGAGGTAGTCGTGGAATAAAATATCTCGGAATCACCAAAAATATTTTGATTAAGTAAAGTCGAAGATTGAAATATGAGTCGTCGTCTGCAACAGCGCAGACGATTCGGCGGAGGTGTTTTGAAAAAAACTTCCCACGCAAAATATACTATAATATTATACAATATTGTAAACCTCGACAACATCCGATTTCGTCACTGTTGTACATTTATAATTTGTAGAAACTTGGATGCTTGCACAAGCAACAGAATAGAAAAAAAAAAAAAACAATAAATTATTCCGGTATTCAAAAAACAATGATTAAATATTTTGATATTTTAATATTGACATAAATCACAATACGTAACGTACCTATAGTAACATATCGTTTACTTGAGGAATTGTAGGTCTAATAATATAAAAGTACCTCTGAAATTAATTATTCTTTCCTTTGCGATTGTGCAAAACGTTTGCGCCACCATTAAAAATGCCTTAGAGCCGCAACTGAAATGCAAAATTGAAATATTGCGGTACTTTATTTGCGGTAAAACGTACGGAGCCGCCAACATCCAATATTATTCGACGGGCGTGCGGGCAGACCGAAATATTATAATACGATTCAACAAATTAATTCGTTTCCAAGGTCGTCAAATAATAATAGGTGACATTTAATCTTTGGTAATTTGACCAGAATGGCCCACCCAGATACGTATATACAGGTACGTGCACAACGTTATTGTGTTTACGGTAAAAAACCTAAACACACTGCTTTTAAAACTATTTAGTATAATTTATCGCTTGTGTTTTTTTTTTTTTCGCACGATGGCATTTTTTAACCTCAGATTTAATCGACAACCGCCCATAAAATGTGTAAGTCACGATTTGAAATGACGTTTGTATAGGGCTTCGGACGCTAATTATTTGTAACATACTGCAGAACAGATTAAGATGTACCTGTTTTACTTGAAATAAAAAAAAAAAGTACGTTTTTTTTTAGAAACAAAGACGTTTAGCATAACATACTATGTATTCATATTATACAGGCACAGACGGAGCGGATCTAACGCCTATAAATTTTTTTAAAAACATAATATACAACAACTAGCCTGGGGATCTACCCAGAATGTTATGTATGTTTGGCTCTTTATTTTTAATAAAAAAAAAATATGTAAAGGATGATTTAAATGTTGATAATATTTTATCACCGAGAACATTTTAATGTGGTACACCATAAACTTGTGTCATTATTACGTTCTTCAGATGTAATATTTGTACAATATCCTATGATTTGACGTGCATTTGCATACGAAACCACAAAGTAAATATTTAAGTAACAAAACCGCGACACTCGGTACATATTTTACGCATTTGGCGTTTCCGCTTGACGGCTATTTAGTCTTAGTGTTAACGGCTTACGAATACGAAATGACGACATAATTATTATTCATATAATACGTATTTGTCTGCATATTGCGGTCCGGCTACGAGTAACTGCAAAACGATTAAGGGATGATGAGAAAAACTTAATAAATATTTTAAGCTTTTGCTCCGTAACAGCTGCAGTTTAATATTAAACATTTATTATATATTTACAGTTTTGCAGAATTTCGATGTAGTTTCCGTGTATCCGTTGACTAGGATACTTTTGAACGTTGATAACTATTGTTGTTTTAAATGTATCACGATTTTTCAAAAATGTGTAAAAACATTTTTTTGAAAAACTAGTACACAGGTACTAATATGATAATTACTCTGCGAGTGAAACAAAATAAACAATTCTGCAGGTAAGTACTTTGGTTGGTAATAATTTTTTTTTATTTCATAAAATATGTGCGTGTAAATTGTTGTGTGTCAGTCACAAACACACGAAAATTACGACCACGCATATGGGTAAGACGGAACATCCAGAACATATTTTGTATGACAACTAAAACTTAATAATAACGACGGTTTTAAATAAAGTGTACGGTTGAGGTAGCATTCTTTTTTCCTCGCACTTGATAACTACACAATAAAATAAATACAACATTCAATATTTGAAACAAATATAATAAAAATAACTTTGATTAAAATTATAATTTCGTTAATAATTTTGTTATCGTTTGATTTAGAAGTCATCATTTATCGACCATTCTAAAAATTATTAAAACAATTTTGTAATAAAGTTAAACAAGGGACTGATTGTCCGAAATACGGGGCGAAAGGGTCATTTTTGACCTTTGTCGAGATAAAGGGATTTGTAATATTATAGTCACATCATTGCCAATTTTTTTTTTTTCGTTTAGCTTTGATTAACTTTGTTTAATTTCCCTTTTGATTTTTTTCCCAAGTTGTAACCACTGCCTATACAATAGTAGTAATTTTAACGGCTTCCCAACAGTTCTCAACAAACAAAACCATTATTCAGTATAGCATGCCTATCTGCACAGTTTCTTAGTAGATACCTAAGTACCACATCTGGACAATTTCAAAATTTGCGTATTGTGGACCTACGGTATCTGCACCGTCCGTGAAATTCGATGCAAACGTGAAACGACGAAAAACGATTGTGCGCATAATCTATACTATAGTTTTGAGTGGACTATACTGAATGATATTATCATATTAAAATGTGGTAAATAGAATAAACGAATAAATTTATGGATTGTTATAATTTATATTTTACACGTGCATGTATACACTTACGTCATGAATGATTATAGTTACCTACAGTGAATCATCGTCGAAACACTCGGAAGAAAAAATTTGAAACATTTGAAGTTTGATACTGTAGGTACATATTTAAACGCCACAAATTTGCGATATTTACATTTGCGTGGGTGTATCATGTGTTACAATTTACAGGTCATAATATTAGATGCACCTAAGCAACGATAATACGTTCGTAAATTAATATTATCCACTGCGATTATGAACATATAATTTTTACAAATATATTATACTTATAAATCGTAGTGTCCGGATTTTCGAAACGTTAAAATAATAAAAACTATTCGTTTATTGATTAAACATTATAATATAATATCACAGGGCACAGCATTCCCAACTCTCACGACTCAGATTGTAGTGGTGATTGTTTTGCTTCACCTCAATATCATAATAACTATTGAATCAGTGGCACGAACTGCAGGGTATTTATAAGGGAAAGATCTTAAACAAGATGTATTCTTTAACAGGACAACTCTATTCTCTAACAATATTATCGTGTTGGAGCCAGTACATAATTTAAAAGATTTTATATCTTTGTAGATTTGTTTTTTTAATAAAACATTGTAGTCTACACAAACTTAAAACATATTTTTCTATATAACAATATGCTATTAAACAATTTTCATTATCAGTTAAATGTTGCTGTTTTGATCTTTTTCATTGTTATAATTTCGTTTTTATCTTTCCTTTTTGATAATCACTCCTCTAAGAATTATTCAAACTACCCAATTAAAATTTTCACACATTTTTGGTGTGGATAATTATCCGATACGCTTATATAATATACATATACTTTCAATTTAAAACGCCGAATTATGTAAAAAACAATATGTTTCCTCTTTTAATCACATTTGAAATAATAAATATTAAAACTTGAGCACACATTAGAAAGTAACATACAACTTTGTTGTAAAATTAGTTCTATCGAATGTTGCGCTTTTATAGTGAAATGTTCTTATCCTCTTTTGTTCAGAGCTTATTGCCCTGTTTAATACCTATTATGGTAGCTACTTGAAAACAAAAATCAATCGCATTGTTTTACATTCCGTTTAATATAAGTTGAAACAGTTTCGACGAAAATGGGAAAACTTTAGTTTTCCCAGTTAACAAATAACGTGTTCAATGTTCATTTTTGTTTATGTAATAGTTAACAAATTTATTCATGTTCAAACTTTTTGATCAACTATTGACTGTGGATACTATGCGTTTATTTAAATAATGGAATACTGTAATTATTGCAAGACGTGCGCGTGCAAAACGTCTGCGACACACGTCAAGTTCTATTGACCTTACTAGTAGTGTAGCCGTTTAAAAAATTAGATACAGCGTTTTCACACCGCGTTACGCAAAATTACGGTAATCGAAAACATAAACAATACAAATAGCGGTATTGAAAAGGGATATTTTCATTAAAATGTTTGTCAATATTTCTAACAAAGTGGTTTTGCAGTTTTTAAAACTAGATTCAAAAGTAAAGCTGGTGTAAAACCTTCAAACAGGGGCGTATATTCAGCGATAGCGTAGGCCTCAGGCATCAAACGTTTAGGGGTGGCTTTTTTCGTACGTTATTGCCGGATTTTCCGTATTCAAACAGAATTTAAACATCGGTTTTTAATAACGATCCGGCATTAACGGTACGATTATTGTTGACCGTTGATAATATTTATTTGCCCTGTTGAACATTGAACATTTACCACCTGCATACCATTGGACAACGATAGATATTCGGTTTCCCGTGAACGTATTTTTC
>CM029357.1:51581918-51614575 GCA_017140985.1 Hormaphis cornu
ATTTGGTCTGGGGCCACGTACAATGTGTTCGGCGTGCGCAGAGTTTCAGAGTCGGACCGGTACACCGGACATGGGTGGAGAAAAACAGTTAAATTACCCACGATAATAATTATGTTTAACAGTGGCCCAAAATATCTTCCAAGCGAACCACCGTGTATGACGAACGTCTTACCGAATTGTGCGCGAACGTTGGAAATGTGTTCAGAAAGTTTAAGAGGACAAACACGTTTTTTCACTACATTTCCTTCAAAAATTGGTCGTACGGCAAAACTTTTTATAGTTTGTAAAAGAGCACAATTCGCCGTACTGTTAAGTTTTTTGATTTTTAAACATACATTTTATGGCGCGTTTAAATAATTTTTTAAATAAAAATGATAAAACGCAAAAAAACCTTATCTACGCTCATACATAATTCTGATTGTACTATCAAAAGTACAGTAAAAGTGTACTACCTATATCAAGCAACACGAATAGATTGTACGTTTTAAGTTACGGACTGCTGCTAACTAAAACCAAACTTAAACTTGCGGGAAAGAAATTAAAACGCAAACTTCGATTTTTAAAGCGAGTAACCGACTAAAAAATTAATGGTGCTGATAGTCGTAAGTTTAGTATAAACTATAGATATACCTACTGAATTAAACCATTTGAGCGAGAAAAAAAAAATGATTGGATACACCCCTTAGTCGAACCTGCGTCTATATTATGCGATTCAACATTCTACGAACTACTAGCGACAGAGAACAACCACGGCAGTAGCGCAACTAGGATTATTTTGAGGGGGGTGTCTGTCTCATTAAAATACCTTACCCCGTAACATATTTCAATAGTTATTAAATAAAAAATACGGTCCAAGGGGGGTGTCCAGACACCCAAAACACCCCCCCTGGTTGCGCCACTGAACCACGGTTTATGTGTAGCTTACAACCCTTTGGTAAGCGATAACGAGACCGAATTTGTGCGACACACTAATTTTCCTCTAGTATAACGTTGATGATGTGTCATAATTGTATTCACCAGAGAGATGAAAAACAGAATGGTACCTATTCCTTAATCGCTTCACATCCTCTACTCTGTTCTGATGATTTTTCATCACAAACTTAAAATTTTACCTTTTAACCGGAAAAAATAAAAAGTCATCGTGATATTTAATGGCCTGAATATTACATTTTATGAATACGCTATTTGGCGGCTCAGCCCTGCGCCCACCAAATCGGTCGGTCGGCGTTGGGTCAGGCCAGACCGAGGCTGAGGGACTGGCTGTGATGGCCTGTCTTAGCTGGCTCGGACGTATCTAAACTGGCCTAACTACAAATATAAATATTAGCTATAAATGTGAACTCGTGGATCAGCCGGGGGGCAACAGTGATCGCAGCCTCTGCTATTGCACCCCTTTGGAAGCGCTCAATCGCAAAAGACGTTAAAGGCGATAAAAACTGAGAAACGTCGATGTTTTTTCGCTGTCTATATCACAAGCGAACTGTCATTCTTATTATTCGTTATAAGAATAAGAATATGATTACACGAGTAGTATAGATATTATACTCATGATCTTGATTCGTGTAAAATTATTCTTTTCAAAAGCGTATTGCTTGTGCCAAAAGACATAGAGTTCGAATAAAAAAATTACATTAGGAGGAAGAAAAAAAAAAAAATGTTGATAAGCTGTAAAATTAAGAATATAAGTATAGATTCTAATGGTGGAGCCAAAAATCAATGAAATCATAACTTAATTTACTAACGTGATTTTTAAATGAATTAAAATTTTTCGAAATAATTAATTGATAATTTTAAACATATAGTCGGGTACCTTCATTACGATAACACTTTGTTTCCCGACAGTAGTATTCGATTTAAATATATTTTACCTAGGGTCATGTTTATTTCTAGCGTCATATCTAGGATTTAAATAATAGTTTTTTAAAATACAGGAATTTAGATAGAGGATTCATTTCGAACACATCGATTGATCAATAACAGATTGATGTTATAGTGTAGGTGCGATTCTGAAAACCCACATAAGTTCGTCATGACGTCAGCTCGTGACGGATTTTGCCAAATTTTTGATTTGATCCCCTCTACATACGAGTTATTACGAATCAAGTTAAAAAGTTAAAATTTTGAATTTTCAAAAAACTACGGACCAAAAACAAAAAAAATGTGTGAAATCCGATCAAATGCCGACGTCGTGAAGAGTCCAAATCGATTTAATGGAGGATTTTCATCGCATCACCGGATCAGGCGGACATAAAAACCGTCTAATCTCTTAGGCGTGATTTTTTTGCGGTGTAGGATAAAATAGACAGAGGGAAAAAAACCGACGGTTCCGAACCCTTTAAACTGAAATTATACCCGTTTGCGCATTGTCACGATCACACATTCGAGTTCTGTTTTCTTTAATCTGGTCTCGATCGATTGCCGGCGAAACGATGATCGATGAAACCAAGGAGCGTCCCCTCGCCGCGCACTCGGGCGTGGCTCCCGCTGCAGTTGGTATAACGTCCGCGGAAGTAGTACGACAACAAAAATAGTAAAAAGGTACCTAAATAATCATCAGCAGGTACCTATAGTGTACGATATATCGGGTGGATATCGGGTATCGCTTTGGAAAAAAAAAAAAAATAATCTAGCTGTTGATAGGTAAAAGTTACTTATTTTTCGCACTCGATGCCACCAAACTTATAAAACAAAGCCTATTTAAATGGGTTCTCTCACCGTTTTGTGCGCATTATACCGAAGTCGACTGCGAATAAAAAAACATGCAAACAATAGCTGTCGATACCCGTCCAAAACAATCAATTAATACCTAAGTCTTATTTTTTTATTCCTGTATTAAAAGACAAATACGTTATAATATTATATTTAATACTATACGATCATTATCATACGCGTACATTCTAATATTGTAAAAAAAAAAAAAAAAATTTGAAAATCTTTTTATTCTCGACTTTTCACTTTCGGCACGCCGATGTGTCCTGATGTTAACTTGATTATTAACATATCCTATCTTCTAAAGATTTAGAATAGTTTTGATTTCAGTGGTTCTCTATTAAATCGAGTTTACCGAGTAATATTGTGATATATAAGTTGATGTATGATTTTCAACGATTTGTTTGGGAACTCGAGGATAAACTTATTCCAACTATTATGATATAAACTCTTGTTATAAGAGTTTATTATGATAAAAACTTTGCATCCATAGATTTAAGTATATTATACTTACAATCTACATAATATATTTCACTACATTGAAATCGAACAAATTTCATTTATTTCAAACAATTTCTTTTTAACATTAAAATATAATATTATAATAAATTATTTCAAAACACATAGATAGTATCTATATACATAAACACTACAATTATAAGTACACGTTTACCAATGAGTTGTGATGTGTTGTTTGAAAATGGTTGTACTTGAAACATTTTATTCAGTATACATATTTTAACAGCTCGACAACATAATATGGATTTTCTTAATTTTAGACGATACAAATATTTAAACAAGACAAGTACGAGTATATTACATTAGAATAGAACAACGCCTCTTATTCAAATCCAAAAAAAAAAAAAAAAATGCTGACGTGCTAAAATCACCATTATACCTAGTTACTTTATACTCAATATCGCTTTTTCATAACAATTCTGTTCGTTTCTTACTGTTCGTTATATCGTCCACATAAAATAAATGCCTACCATGCATATAGGGACGTACTGTACGTGTTTTGTACAGCAACATATTATCGAACAAAGTGTTATATTGTGTACGATTTCAGAAAGACCATCGTACTCAAATGCTAACCGAAATTCTGAAAATAAATTGTTAACGCATAAACAATTGGTGTACAAAAATGTCTCTTAGAAAACATATAATAGTATTTGTACCTCGTTTGTGCAGTGTACGCCGCCGAGTCTACCTAACGGTATTTAGGGTTTGTTTTTTATTATTTCTCTCACACATTAGTGGACAGATCGTATAAATCGCGTTGTATTCATCAATAGCAGCATCCAAAAAGCAAGTATTCAACGAACGAAGAATTTCGTGTTTCTTTCTTTTTTTTTTTTTGTTCATATTATTTCCAAAGTGTTTACGGCCTTACATATTTGTACCTACATCAGGAATGTGTCACACGTGGGTACTCTTTTTATTATTATACTATAGGAGGACCGCAAACATAAAAACGTAGAAACGAAAATGTTAGAAAGTAGAAACACAGTTGAGAAGAAAAAAAATCATCAATGCCTACAGAGTATATGCAGGATTGCAGGTGGTGCAAAGACCGCCGTGGCACCACATTGTCCCGTAGGAATAACGGCACCAAATCTCGATTATTTAAGATGTTTTTTTTATATTTTATTGTAATTTATAAACGTCGATCTAGGATATACTACATTTTTAAGAATCCAATCTTGGTCTTATTGATGGTCAGCAACGATATAATACCATCTTGGTACTTTCGTTTTTAATAAACGCCATCCACACTATAAATGTTTTAAGCTGTAAAACATGGTCAACATCCGTGTACATATCTTGAAGTGATTTTATTGTTTAACCGGGTATTCCGGAAAAAAAAGCTCAAACGGTAATATAGTGCACAAAAGAAAAGAACGAATTAGTTCAAAATAATTAATGTAATATTTTTAAACTGTTGGTAAAGGATTTCTAATCTATTTACACGCTGTAAAAGTATCGTTGTGCAAAATTGAAAAATATAATTACAATATAACAAAATCAGACTAATTATCAATTATTTCAATAATTTCGATGTTGAGTTGTATTAGTTTGTATTTCCCTGACATTATTGTGTGTGTGTCCTGTTTTCTGTAAAATAATAATTATAAAAAAGTGTCGAAATTTAGCTCCACTCAGAAATTAGAAATTATATTTGCAATGATAATTCATATAAATTAATGATTTTAAATCTGTAAAAAATATTGGTATTTAATTTTTTAAATAATGTTAAAAAAATTCTTTTTGAACTGAAAATAATAAACGTAAGCTAAAAAAAGTTATTATTTTTTTTTTGATCTTTTTCCCGGGATTCATTGTCCGGGGGATTCATTCGATCAATGATGAAACGACCTGACACTACATTTTTTTAGTTCTTATCTTTGTTATGGTTAAAATTCAAATATCTTTAAAATGAATGAAGAAAAATTTTTCTTTTTACCCACCCAAAAAAACTGTGTTACTTTTGTTTTTCTCTGAAAAGACCTCTTGGATTTATCGGGAACTACCGAATTGGCGCCGATAAACCTAATATATAAAAAAGCGCAACCGGAATCGGCTCCAGATCACTTTATTTTGGTAAACAATATTTTAAAATAGGTACTCCAATCGATTTTTTTTTTTACAGATGAAACGTTTTGGCTAAAATCCTATTTCTTCAAAAGTAGGTGAAGCAAACCATTAAATGAATAGAAAATTAATTTCAGAGGTTAATATTCAAATATAATGTCTGAAAATCGTACACGCGATTAAAATTGCAGTTTCACAACAATAGTGATCGGCGCATATTTTATGTGTAGACACTTTTTCTTCTTAAAAGGAAATTCGCATTTACGGAACCTATATCGCCCGCTTCAAGTACTATCTAACTGCTCTTCAATATCCTTCGATCGACTTTGGAATTTTTTTTAAAACGTTTTACAGCTGATCATTTTGACAAGTTATCGAACGAATAATTTATGAAACTCGCGAAATTTCCGAAACAGTTCGTGTCAAACGATTTTTCAGAACCAGAACTGAATTATCAGGAGAATCGGAGTATAAAATTATTTTCTCGTGATGAGCTGGTACACTTCGTTTAGAAACTGCCCACGGAGAAATGCTCATTTTTGTTTGCTCGAACAAAACGATTTGATTGAAAATAAACGTAATATTCCGAATCGTTCCGAGATTCACAATCTTAGCACATCGTTTTTGTACAATAATCGGTTCGCCCGCGGTATCCAAAAAAGATTTATCCGAACGCTCGCATCGCGTGATACATTTCAACCATTTTTCGTATTGACGCCAGTATATTTTGTACACCGTGTCGCAGGTACGTGTGTCTACCGGTCGAAATAATTTTGATTCTGATTTTGGCGTTTGTACAGTGAACGTGCGCTGCTACCTGTGTACCAACAACTACAAAAACGAGTCGGCTCGCTTTTGAACTAAACGCCAGGGGCGGCCATTAGCCGTCGTGCTATTCAATTGATGTTTTACAGAATTTTTACGAGCACAATGCCTACGTTTTGGACCGACAATGCACAGGAGAACTCGCAGGTATCGTTTGAGCGCTGTACGTTTGATTTGAAAATGTGAAACGGTTTTCCGTACGACAACAATATGATTGAACGTTCTGCCAGCACGTCCAGACCGCCGGGGCGGAGGTATATCAATTATTTCTGAGCGCAAAACGCTAATCCCACGGTCGGTAAAACGTTTTATCGTTATAATCACGCGCGGAGGGCGGAAAAAAAATTAACAAACGGACGGCGGCGAATAATACCAACGAGAGTTTGGAAAAACGACGGGCAAACAAAATATTTAAATCGCATGTGAATTAGCGCGAATACGTGATCCGTTTCAGCCGACGAGTAAAAATATTATATTATTTTCGATTGCACGTCCGCGGTGTGTAAACATTTGAAACCGAGTGACGCGCACGTACGCACACGGTTTTGAACTTTTAGCAAAAGCCACCGAATAATATGCGAATAAATCGCGACTCCAATTTTATACGGATCGCGCGTTGAACGATTGTAAATAGAACATTTGTTAATCAAATTAAAAAGTACACGTTCGTAAAGACGAAAAAAAAAAATCTGTGTTTGATTTTTTCCCTTTTCGATTAAAATTTACTAACTATCGAGTTCAATTACTTTTTGTGAAAATTAATTTTAACACACCTAGTACAAAATGAAAACGATTACATTTTCACAAATCTAAACTTGTACGATTTTCTACAATTTACATATTAACCTATTAAAAAAAAAAAACTGTTGACTAGCCCAGTCTCGGCCGTGACCCGTGTTGTCGTACCTAAAATGTTTTATAATATTACTGGCAGCTCCCGCGCATTGATGTTTTTCAGATTGAGATCATACAACCTTTTGGATTCGTTTTATACATTTTGGCTGTTCAGATGTCAATTCGGTCAATATCTAACGTGATGTTGCAAATTTTCGTGCCTACCGTGCGAGTTCTTAAGCACTGCTGTTCTTTGTTTCGTAAGCGGAACCCGTACAAATAATCTCGAACAAACTGAAAACAGTAAGGGCTTATAGAACTTATCACTTTTCTATGATTGCTACGAATAATGATCTATACGAGATACCCGTCGAACACGTTTCCCGTTATTCGTTTGTTTAATAATGGTAAAAATCGTAATAACAGTGTCGCACAGATGTTAAGCTGTTCCCGTGTTGAGACGTTCCGACGGCCTAAGATCCGTTTTATGTTTCGGCCATATTTACGTACTGAATAAATTTTTGCTAATTGTTCGACGAAGAAAAAACTGTACAATCAATCGATATCAATACCGTTTCGTAACGCTACAACAACCGCACGAAATTCAATTTCTCATAATGTTATATGACGCGTTCCTCCTCGTCGCACCCGATAACATAAACTTCGAAGCGAAACAGAGTCAACGGAAATCCGTTGTCGGGGGACATGTCCAATCAGTCCGAAAAATTTCACCCCTTATATTATATGTGGACGGTGCATTACGTGCGTTATATTTACACTCGTGTTAACGTCTTATTTCCATTTAGGGTTTTGGCTCATCACTTGGCGGCGGTTCACCACCATCAATCGCCGATCGCACTGTGTCATTTGCGACTGAAAGCCGACAGCTAGTGCATTATGCAATGATAATAATAATACATATACAGAAACGTACGTATTTTATACTATTATACAGACGATTATAGGAGGTGTTACGCATATATACATAATGTTTACGTGATGTCGACCTGTTGACAGTGGCTTTTTATTTGTCCCGCGAGGTGACAGAATTTCCACGCGGTTCGCCACGTCAAAAACGCACATCACAACAATAACATAACGATTACATACGCGAACCACGAGCGGTTTGTTTTGAAAACGGAGAAAACATAGCTACATCACTCGTCGTACACCACCGTTCTAACGGTTTACGCCCGAACAATACAATTGTTATGATTGCGTTCGTCAAAGAAAACGGATACAACAGTTATCATTCATGTTCTATGCAATATTATCTATTTATTTTTATGCAAGTAAAAATAATATTGTAGGTTTTACAATATTGTTCGAGTATTATTTAAATCACCGAGCCGCGCTTGGAAACGTAATTTTCGGAAGCGAATAACTAAAACTGTCAATTATTATTATTATAATTTACGCCTTTCAACATAGCGACCAACTCCACAAAAAAAAACAGATTGCAATACCTTTAAGGTAGGTACTCTTTGAAGTCGATTTCGTTTTTTTATACGTGTACAACGATAAAACGTTTTATGCGTATTACGAAATAACGAAAATTCACGTGTGTATAATATTGGGCTATGCTCTACAAAACAAGACACAACTGTGTTAATTGGCCAATAAATGTGTAACTAGGCAATGGCGTGTCCAAGCATTTTCACCTATTCACAACAGAAAAGGAAATAAACAAAACAGAATTGTTACAAAAAAAATTCAGTTTATTTTCGTAACTGCGGCACTGCGCCTACAAGTTCATAACGTAATCATGATCTTAGTAATCGCAGCTTTTGTTCTGTTAATTGTTTTATCCTCGCTTTCGTTCATGACTCTAAGAAACACGAGGTTGGCACGTTTGCGAGATGAAAGGCGTCGGGACGATGAAACGGACCAAGATTGTGGTGATCACTGTGCATCGGATTTCCACAGTAATTATGGATAATTTTAAGTGTAGTCGTGTAGTTATAGCGACCAGAGATCTCACGGAAGAGCAAAAAACACGTGATAAATATTAAATTTTCTCACCGTTATTACCTATTTACGGTAGATGGCCCAAATTTTGATAAAAAAATGTACATAAATCGTTGTATACTAGCTGATGCTTACCCTCTATGAGGGTCAAAATGGGTAAAAAGGGAGTAGAAGTAAAAATGAAAAACGTTTTTTTTTTTTTTTTTCTAAAATAAATGTCTAAAAAGCCCGACTGTGCTTGACTGACTCGACAACTAATATACGTTATTCAATGGTGATTATACAAATGTTCATGGCTTTTCTCATAGTGGTAATGGTGATAGTCATAAAACGCTACAGAAAGAAATGTGCTCCAACTAGGGACAAGCTCGGAAAACATGGAAAGTAGTATGAATCAAAGAACATGTATTCGTTTAATTTGTTCTGTGTTCAATATGCTAGGTATAAATAGAGAACGATAAATCGTCATCATTTATGTATTTGGCCGGACAATGTGATGTCTTACGAATCCTTTTCATAGCATAATAATTTATAGTAGGAGAAATGAGAACGAAAAAAAAAAAAAATCAAAGAAATACCCTTAAAAAATGTCCCAAAATCTTGTGCAAGAACAATGTGTTGTTCGACCAAAAACGTTTACCGATGAAAATTCGAAATACACTGAACAAAATAACTAAGTGCATCAAAAACTAATGCTAATGACTAATGCTCAGAACATGTTCTGACTCTAGTGAACCATAATTAGCACGTGATATTTAACAGTGGCGCGTATGCAGGATTTTGTAAATTGGCCGGCATTAAAAGTCGTATTTCTATTCGATTTACATTATTGCATATTATTTAATCCAATTCGATGTAGCCTATACAATGTAAACATCAGACACTACAGTCTAGTCCCCCAAATTTTATGAGAAACGAGCGTAATAACCTATAAGTAACCCTAAAATTTAAAATTTTAACTTTTTGCGTCCCATCGGGACCGAACGCAAGAAAAAATGTCGGTGGGGGAGCATGAAAAAATATTATGCATACCTAATGATATTTATGATTTTAAATTTGTATACAAATTTGAAAGAACTTTATATTTCGGGAAGAGTTTGAACACCTAATTTACCCTTCTGCAGTATTCGCCCCAGTGCCACGAAAAAAAAAAACTAATTAATAATATTTACAAACATGGTGTGCTTAACATAAGTCGTGAATGACTTAGCTCTGGAGAACCAAGAACACCTAAGATTGCAATTACTCTCCCTGCGAGTAAATTAAGTTCTGCGCATTTGCAAATGTAGTACAATTTGGTCTAAATTTTATCCAACAGTAGCGATAAATAGAGAACATCAGAGCACGTAATTTCAAAATTGTGTACAATAAATTATACTTCACGGAATAATTTTTTTTAATCTTAAAAAAATGTATAATGATGCAGTTAATGGGTGGGGGGGGGGGCTTGAGCTCCTCGTGTACTCCGCTGATATTCAATATTGTCATTAAACAAAGCACGTCACCATCTGCAGCAATAGATTGATATGAATGTCGTCACCATTGCAGCCACGTGAGAATGACCTGAAGTAAAACGTTGACGTCAAAATACTAATAAACTCGATTAAAACATTTTAATAACTATTGAGCAAGGACCTTGCAGAATTACTTGAACAAAACATATCTGTTGAATACAACACATTATCATACACAGGACTTGAAATGTTAAATGGGTACATGTCCTGTGGTTCATACTTCGGGTGTTATCCAATATTGACCCAAGTTGGAGCACATTTTTTTCTGTAATCACAATTTAAAGCTGATCATCTCCATCGCATTCACATGATCAATCTGAAGAAATAAACGATACTGCCAAAATGATACACACACAAAATATTTTAATTAATGTAACGAAAAGACGGTGTATATTGTTTGACCAGTAAAATAACTGAAGAAAATCAACTATTCTCTACTAACATACACGTATTACATAGCACTGAACAAACTAAACGTTTTCATTTTATATTATATAATATATATTATATTTATATAATAATTAATTTGATTAATTACGTACGTAAATGGCCGAACTTTGTTGCGGATTTTACAACTTCCCGAACGCTATTTCCCGAGATTTAGATATGTCCACAATTATCGCATAAATTAGTTCACTAACGTTGCTAATGTAGACAATTTCTTCTTGTTCTTTTTTTTGTTCAAGGTGAACATCGAATGGATACCACGAATAAAAAAATGATTGAAGAATTGCAAAATCGTTCTGTCGAACAAGATGATCAAATAAAGAGCCTTGAACGAGCAAATACAGAATTATGGAACGGCATGAGGGAGTTGCAGAGGTCTCATCAGTATATTGTAATTCAAGGTATGTCCTTTTTAAATACCTACCTATACATTTCTGATTCTTGATCGTTGGGCTCAAATTCATTTGGTGTAAATTTTTCTTTTTACATTCATCACTAAGTTTGAAATATTATTAAATATTCAGAAAAAACGATTATTATTACAGTCAATAATAGTTTAGACACTTTATAGTCTATAGCATCCTCACACTTAATGAATGTTTAACCATAGATCAATTAATATACTTAATACATATGTACTATATGTACGTAAACTTAATCTTAATCTGTGATTTAACCGACTAAAAGATAAGTTTTTGTATGTACATTTTAATATTAAATGTTATTCTCTTTCATAAATACAACTATTTATGTACATTGATTATTGATAACAATTTGGTAATTGAGTTATGACTTATAACCTATGAGTATAGGTATTCTTTATGGAAATAAAACGTCATCGCATAACATTTAGAAGGAAATCTTGTTCGTGTATCATTTGGCTGCTAATGGCGTTCATTAATTAAATAAATAATCAATATTGTCTTCGTATATCTTGGGATATAATCTTAGCTATAGCGTATACGAGTTGAGATGTGTTATATGTGTTATAATGGACTACACATAATTAATTTTATCAAATAAATTTGATCAATTTTGCAAATGGCCGAACTTTGTTGCAAATTTTATAACTTTTATAACGCTATTTCTCGTCATTTAGATGTCCATAATTATTGCATAACTTGGTCCAGGAACGTTGTTTATGTAGACGATTTCTTCTTTTCTATTTTTATCCAAGGTGAGCATAAAATGGATACAGCAAATAAAAAAATTATTGAAGAATTGCAAAATAAAATGGTTGAAAAAGATTATCAAATAAAGAGTCTCGAACGGGCAAATACAGAATTATGGAATAGCATGTGGGAGTTGCAGAGGTCTTATCAGAATATTGCTGATCGAGGTATTTCCTTTTGAATAATATACATTTCTGATTTTTTATCGTGTTGGTTTAATTTTAATCGAGCTTTTGGAGTTGTTACAAATTCTCTTACATTTTGTAAAAATCAAGTTATAATAAAAAATAATCATAACTATATACGATTCAAGCTAAAATTCGTTTGGTATGAATTTATCTTTTCACGTTTATCACTAAGTTTTAAATATTATTAAATATCCAGACACACAATTAACATAACAGTCAACCACAACGTATTCTCTCGATAACATCCTCACACTACATAAATATATTTAACCGTGTATTAATTATACTTATCATATACTATATACGTATATTTAGTCTTATTAGGTACATTTATTTAATCTTTGATTTAACCGACAAAAATTTATGTTATTTACAGTAGTAAATGACTTGTAAAATGTACTGAGAGCGTTTTAATTTTAAACGTTTTATTCTCTTTTACTCTTAAAATTCAACTATTCATGTACTTTGATAACAATTTGTAAATTGAGTTATGACTGTGTAGGCATTCTTTATTCGATCGATAAGTAGTTAGGTTTGCTGTTAGAGAAAATGTGAAACATAGAAGCGAACGGGACGAACACCCACAAACTACTCTTACCTACCTCTATGTAACGTTATGAACCTTCAAGACGTAAATCATGCAACTCTGATCATACATTTTAATATAATATCTACATTGATTTAGATATTTAACAAACTTTTGTGAACTTATCTTCGTTATCAGTAATAATCACATTAATTCATCAGATGTTATATTGTGTTGCCATTGTTAGCTCAATGAACACGTATGTATCATTATAATCTTCATCCGCGAAGATCCGTATGTGTTCTACCAGCACGCTGGTTTTAATTCTTGTAAATTTCGAATTAAATAAATTATACTTTTGCATATGCTTTTGAAGTTCATGGTAAAAAATCATTGTAAAACGATATGTCAACAACTTTATTTAAAAATAACCCGTGATTATCGTCTTTGTACTTTTTAGGTTGTTCTAATAGGAAATGTTTCTGCACCGAGGATCGCGAGCCAGTATCGACAAACAGTGTCACGTATGGAACTTCCAAGTACAAACCTTATAGTTTATTGCCATAATTCACGTCGGGTCGTATTAAGTTATATTGTTTTTCGAACTCGGCTTCGCCAGCCGGTGGGGTAGTGCGATGGTATATAGTGGACGCGATGGAGGCAACGTGGAATCCGACCGTCGTGATCGCCATCATTATCAATCGTTATCAATTAATTAATAATTATTTTTATTATTCATTAGTAATTATCAATGAAAGTGCCGGTGAAGAGTGTGAGGCTTTAACATTCGATATTGACCATCGCCGTGATGTTTGCCGATCACGACGGTTATCGATTTCACAATCTTTGCACGGGTGGCTCCAGAGATACGTCTGGGGTCGGGGGGTTATATTTCACTATTAGTCTGGAATGATCCAGTCAAGTAAAGTAAATATCTTAAAAAAAAAAAAAAAACCACATTATTACACTATACTACATCAATTCAATCCTTCTATTTTTGACCACAGATGCATGCAATATTACGGTTTGGTTTATAAAAAAAAAATGATTATTATTTTATATACCAATTTGTGGTCTATGTATGTATCTCTGGTCTGGGGGAGCTCCACAAATCTGAATTCGCCACTGGTTTTCCATCGTGACAACCGTCGTCTAGCTTTCTCACTCATATCCGTTGTATTTTTAGCGGTTTTGTCGAAAATCACGGTTCCGTTCCAAGTGTGTCGTCATATTTGGTGACTCCGGCGAATGGACACTTGGTGTCGACGTCTGCAATGCTAGACGACAATGACGACGACCGCGACGGGCAGCTCGGTCGACAGCCGTCGTCTGGCTACGTGTCATCGCCACTGCAGGTTGTCACAACGAATATCGTTAAGTTTTTCCGAAAATTACATAAAGTTACAGTATAAATAAATATATTTTAGAATAATTGTAATAATGTGATCAGTTATCTGGTTCGTTTTAGTGGTTCTATTGGATATTCTTACGATAAATCAGGTGTTTAAACACCTGATTTATCGTAAGAAAAAAAAAAAAGTAATCCAAAACTAAATTTGAAAGCCGCATCTAACTTTCCCAAGTACACAAAATGTGTCGAACAGCGCTTTAAAATAAACATCTGCAACTTGTCATCGAGGACAAAAACAATTTCAGTATTTTATTTGCCGTCGCCTTTGGACTCTATAGTATAATAATTTAAAACCTAAGTACAATAATATTTTGATCTTACAGACTCCACAATCGTTTGTCGATTTGACGAATGAAACTGCAGATGAAATAAAACCCACAATGGTGAACAACTCAGTCATCGTGATAACACCCGAATTTATATTGTACTTGATGAGATTGAAAGCTCAAAGCGCATATCCAAGATGTGAGGGGCATTTCTCTGAAGTGAATGACTACGAAAACATAAGTTCAGTAGAGGATGAAAACAATTTACATGCCAGACCAGTCGAAGAATATCGGGATCCACGGATTATCACAATACAGGAGTCATTAACAAGTTTTATGACGAAACATAATATTATTATGACGCAAAATAAAAACCATGGATGCGCAAGAAATAATCGAGATTCGTCCGAAATGATGATGAATCATACCATAGAGGATAGGAACAACTACGACGATGACGATAGAGCATTCAAGTTCAGAAATATAGCAAAAACTTTATTCCTATGGGCTTTAAGAATTGACCCGATTTATTTACATTAGTTTTATTAATAAATAGTTTGTTTTTTGTTGTATTATTTTTTGTTTTTTAAATTTATAATATTTTTGGATACGTGACGGACGAATGTGTCTTACGGACTACGTATTTTCCACAGAGCGAAGCAGGTATATTATTAGCTGGCCACTATATTTTATCAATTGTCACTACAGACCTCTGTTTAGTGGCTTTAAAGTATTTTGAAAGGTGAATTATACTTTTAATATTAAATAAAAATATATTAATCATTAATTTTTATTCAATTGAAAACAGATAATGTCATTTTATAATAAGGTAAAGATTTAAATTTGTTCAATATAATAAAGAAGTATTATAAATAATAAGATTCTACTGAATGGTGTGAATTTACCAGGCATAAAAGATTACCTGTCGAACGTTTACAAATAATTTCAAAACTGATTAGAACGTTTTAAAGACCAGTTAGTTGGCAATCATACCGATTTTGTGCGGATCCACAGTGTCTAGATGATTCATGGACTTATGAAAGCGGTTGACGAACGGCTATTTAAATCGAATGTATAAATTTCATGTCTTAAACTTCAAAATTGACCTTAAATACTTTTAACGGTAAACTTAAGAGGACGTTAAAATTAAAAAATATAGTACGGGACGTTGTGAATTTTGATCATCTGTAGAGCGTTTAAGAAAAAATTGTTTAAAAAAAAAGAAAAAAAAAAAAGAAAAGTTGATTTATAGATTTTAAGCGGTACTTAAAAGGTAACCAAAATTGCTCTTATTTTATTTTACAATTAGATAATATGTTTCTATCATTAATTAACTATTTTAAAAAACGTATTAGATTCGTTACCAACAATATTCTAGCATAGTTATCTAGCTACTACCAACTACTATTGATTTTATAATACGTACTATAAATTATATCTATAGATATAGTTAATTGGATCAAGATAGCACTTTGATTTTTGAAATTGTACTTACTCTTATTATGATTATTATTTTTTATAGAAACAAAACAATCGAAGTTTTGATAACTATTTTAAATTACATATTACATTTTTCATACACCGCATTGAGAAAATTATAGTCGCTATAACTATAATAGTGACTAATATTTTAAAATTTTTGAAGGAACATTTTTTAATGTGTCAATTATTGTTTCATAAAAGCATAGGTAATATATCCGTTAAGAGCGCCAACATTTAAAAAAAAAAACGCATTTTCTCTACTCGATCCAGTTTTGGAATATTTCGAAAATCGGTAAACACTATTTCGGTTTTAGACGTTTGTATTTACAAGTTAAATTGATTTACATTTTTAATTTTTTCATTATATAGTTCTTATATTAATGTTCCAAATTTGTCAATAGAATCGTAAAAAAAAAAAAAACAATCGTTTTTAGTTGTATTTAACTTTTCAATTTTAAAAATAGTATTGATAGTTATTTTTTAATAAGGCCCTTAGTTTTCTTATTTTGGAGGCTGAACTTTGACTCTACAAGTCTTACAGACTAGTTTTATTATATTTTCCAACAATATATATACATACTGTTAACGAATGGATTATAGTTGGTTCAATTTTTCTTTCGACAGTTCTCCGTTGTTTTATTGTTTTGTTGTTTTCGTTCGGTTTTTTCCGGCACTCGATTCGCAAAAATTGTTTCAAATCGTCGACGAAATTGGTTCATCTCATCGACAACAAATAAAACGCCCCCAATCGTTATACACCTCTCAAACCCACACGAACCAGTGACCCACCCGATGTCGTACACGTAATTTTTTTATTGTTTGTTTTTTTTTCTCGTTTCTAAGTAATACGACTCCCATCGCTCGGTGTACGTAACACACACACACACACACACACACGTCGCATCAATAAAAAGGCTAGGGCGTTGTTTCCTGTCGGCGGTAATACACCCCGGCGGCAAAGGGCGTTATTGTTTGAACGTCTTTTGTTTTGAAAGTTTAATAAGAGGGTTTTAATGACGTATAAGTCGGAAGATTGTCATTTTTATTACGACCGGAGATTTCCTGGCACGACGAAGAAAGACCGGTGGATTGGGGGGTTGGTGGTTTAGTAAGTTTGTAAACGAGCGAGACACGGCTAAAAAACAATTCATATTATCATCGTATTCACGGACCGAAACTGGTGTGTGTGGAAGTTCCTAAACGTGGAATCAAAATTAGAAATATGTCAGTTAGTACGAACCGCAAAACAATAGGTAGGTACATCGAAATAAATTAAAATTTGATGTTAGTTTTTATCTGTTTTACTCTACAACACTCCGGCTGCCGGTCGTCTTAAAAATCGTAATTCGTAATACTCATAGGCGCCGTGTTAGTTAAGCCATATTTAAGTAGGTATTGCTGTGTTATACTGTTATACAATATTATGTAGATTTCACATAGTTACTTTTACGTAATCGATGAAAATGTCTAAAATAGGGTAATATTATGAGACAAATTATCTACTCGGTGTTTTTAAAAAAAAGAAATGTTTTATATCCCTCTTATTGTTTGCCTGCAGTTAAATATAGACAGATAAATAACGATTGACATAACCTGCGAGATGAGTACATTTTACAGTAGCGTTATTTCATACCGCTATTACTAATTAATTATCGAATCGGAATTTATATTAAAGCCGTTCTTATTGAAGCTTAAACGATGTTTATCAATTGTTTTTCTTTCAAACGTTCTAACCATTACTAGTGAAATTTGAAAATCTAATAAGAAAAAAAAAATCTCCATAAATTTGGTAGGTACTCGCGAAATATTTGCTTTTAAATTTCGTCGCCTACGTTCTACAAGGGCACCGTTTGTAGTGCGTTAAATTATTTGTATCTATAATTTTCTTATAATATTTTGAATATGTCGGACTTTGAGTGGTTTAATTGATACGATCTCAATTGTAGACCGCGATAGGACGTGTGTAATTATTTAAACGAAAGCATTCGACGATGATTAAAAAAAATATTGATGTTCAACACAACGGCGTCACTCGAGAGGAAGTATTTTTTAGTTGGGCGTTTCGATATCAGGCATTATTATTATTATCATCACAGGAAGTTTGTAGAGTATAAGAAAATATTATCCCAAACAAACAACACAAAATACATATTAAACTAAACGAGAAATTTTTGAGATACCTCGCAGTCGTTAAAATACGTCGAAGAATGTAAAGTGATTGCTTTCTTTTGCCGAGTCGCATTCACAAATCGTCGTCACGGGTTTAATCTAAATGAAACGTATCAACACTATTATATAGGTACGCAAACGAGATAGTAGTTATGAACACGTTATTTAATCGAATCAGAAACGTTATACGGTTCTTTTTACTTTGGCTGGAATTTTTCGCGAAGAACGTTTAAACGACGCCGCGGACAACATAATACCGATCGAACACAATAAGAACACTGCGACATTCTACAATATTCCACTAACGCCTTTTACACACACACACGTATCGTAAAAAATAATAATGAAGAATTTTCGTACTATAACACAATGATTTTTGTTCGGTTTCGATCAATGACATATGCCGCGACAACGGACAAAGATCGCACGCGGTAGTGATTTACTGTATAAAAACATGATCGTACAGTGTAAAAAAAACAGCCGCGAGGAATTGTCAAGATAGTGTGTGTACGGGGCATTTCTCGGCCGCCGCGTTTTATTCCGCGATCGTAATTTACGAATCGGCCCCGTAGAAAAGAGAAAAAAAACTCTCGACGACCGACGACCGGCGGGGTACCGAAAGAGCGCTCCTCCGTAATTTACGACCCGTTCGCTGTTACAACATAACAATAATGATATAACACACTACGGCGAATTAACGACGTTTAACAGAAACGACGCGTAATTTACCCGCGAGATGTCCGCGATGCGATTAAAACGTCTCAATTAAACAGAAAAATTTATAAAAAATGCCGAACGGTATTCGCGAAAACTAGAGAAAACGGAGGACGGGCAGCGCAAAGCGCGTACGCGTAGAGTTCCGACCGAACGTTCGAAGCTTTTAAACTTTCCCGCGCGATTACAGGGCGCGTTAAAAATCGAACAAATAAATCACCTACCCCGTAGTATGGATTTTTTTCCGGATCATGTCGGGGGGACACGGCGATAAAGCGCTCATGATCTTTTCACCGTGTAAGCTTTTGCGCGTGAGACTTTACGGGCCGTTGTTGCGGCGGACGGAAAAAGGTACGGTAAAAATCGTGCGATCGCGATATTAACCCGTTTTCAGCGGCGGTTCACAATGGAAACAACCGCAGACCGTAGGTGGTTACTACAATATTTTTTTATAGATTACGATACGAATATTGTACACGCGGTTACCATGGCCAAAAAAAAATAAAAGGATTGAACTGACGGTGTAAAAATATGTTTTTTTTTTTTGGAACTTTTCACCGAAGGCCTCTTTCACGGTCCCGCTCCAGACGTATTATGTGCCGCTGCACGTTTTTCTTTGATCAAATCGCACCGATATCTTCGAAGCAGAACGACAGTCCATCAATCGGCAGCTATCAATGCGTTTTTGGGGAAAAAAGAAAAAATTCCGTACCTTTGTTTGCAATGGAAACACGGCCGGTAACGATTTATAAGGTCAAAGAAATTCGTGAAAATTAGAAAATAATTTTCAATACAATTCCTAAAATAACACTAAGGACAATACAGTTTTAAATCTAATGTCGTTTGTGTTCTGTTATATTGTTGACACATCGACAGCTCACGAATACCGAAAACACTGCTACGGCACAATCGGACGTCTACATTGTTTTCAATTTTTATAGAATCCGAAGAACTCTGTTGGAAAAGAATTAATTTTTTTTACCTTCCTGCGTGCATTTATTAAATCACTACACGTATTCTTTATCTCAGTTCTCAAAACGAAAAAAAAAAAAAAAACGTGAAAAAAGCCGTACTCCGTACACATACGATTAATATAAAATATACCTACAAACTCGTATACTACATATAATATATTACGTGTATTCACTTTTAAGGTCAAAGATATTATGTACATATTTAACCTTAATTAATGGTCGTCGCTGTTGTTCTACAATAAGTGAATGTGTTTTTCAGTCCGGGGAATCGATCCGATATTTTTTTAAGGATCTCTAATACGACTTACATCGCCAAACGCGTTTCCGTAATCATTATCAATTTCGATTTTCCTTCCATGCGGCCGATCAATAGACAACAATGTTTCAACTATCTATTAGTATTGATTTTTATTTCCGGCTCGTTGGATGATCGAAGTTTAGTACGTAGAATCTGTTGGGCATATTACAATACGTATAACAGAACTATAAATACTGATTTCAGGTAATCAGTTTTCACAAGTTCATGGTGAACAATGGATTAGTTTAGTTATCTAATTATACATATATTTATAAATATATTGTATAGGTCATCAACGAGAAGCAAATTATACATAATATTATAATATGTGAGTAGACGTATTATGGGATATATATATAGTCTGTTTGGTAATTGGAAAAAAATTATTTAACATACATGTGCGTATAGATATTTAAAATCCGTCAAAGAACCTTTTTTTTGCACCATTTAGCTTTTTATACAATTTTGGAAAATTTTCGTGGGTATTTAGGGGATGAATTTGAATTTTTCAAAATGCTTTTTTCGTATTTTGATGCGACCCATTGAGGTGAGCAGCTGTGCCCGAAGTTTCATTAAATTTGATTTATTGATTTTTTCTGTACCTTTCCAGACATAAAACTTCACAACAAACGTAAGATCAGCTATTTTTGCTCCCTTAGATCTCAGGTTGGGTTGAACGCAGAATGCTCGTTCTTGTCTGAATTCATCACTATGAACAGTATTATTAAGAATCCATAGCAAATCCATTACAATGTTAGAAAAATTTTTCGGGATTCATTTATTTTTGGATTGAAGAAAATTATTAGTATAAGAAAATAAAATAACACGTCTTCACGTAAACGAAATAATGCACAAACAAGTATCCTTTAGGTGGTGAACGTTTCAAAAAAAATTATTCAAATATAAGGTAGATCAATTATTGACGTTCACAAATTATTTTGAAACCATCGCGCGGACGTAAACGGTGTAAAATGCAAATTATACAAACATTTTATTTATTTTTAGAAAGAAAATTTTTTCGCGATTTAGTTTTCACGTTTGTATTTTTCCAATAGGTCTCTCAAAAATAATACCCTAACCAACACTGAACTAAAAACATCAGGTCGAGCCGAGAAGTCCAACATAAGATATTATACATCAAATTTAGACGACTAACAAGATGGACACATCGCCTATCCAAGCTATACCTATTGTATTTATATATTGTAGTACGTAAATAATCGTAACTGTTATTTTTATTATGATAAATTCGTATAATACAAAAAATGATAAAACGCGAATGAATAGTGTCATCTAAAATGGACAATGAGAGACTAAACCAGTTCTCGGAACGGTTTTTCAAAGTTCTATACAAAAAATTTTCGTGGAATACCTTGACGGTTTTTCAAAGAACAAAGTGTTTTCATTATTTTACACACACACACACGCATGCACACACTTATAGACAAGACACTTTCACTAGAAAAAAAAAAATAAAAATAAGAATCCTGCTGAGGCGCCGAGGCGCCGTACATATTGTGTTGAGTATACATTGTGCTCAGAAAAATATTTTTCATGGTCAAAAGACGCCATTGTACTCTCGTAGGGTAATTGTGTCGTACCTGCTGCGGTGTATTTTCTGTGCTCCAGAATCTTTTACCTGGAAAATCATACGTGTACCAGCCGTTTATTGATTCCCGAATACGCGCAGATCGTACCTACACCTTTTAAAATATTACTTATATAATTTAATACATATATATATTTTCACGTTACTACCCCAACAGAGAACCATACCTGGAGGTTATCTATACATTTTGTTATAAGACGTATACTATGGGGATAAATAGTTACATCGATACAATATAAAGGTATAATATTTTAACGATATAATAGGCTACTATAACCACACACTTCAAACGCGAAATAATCAGTTGAAATTTTTTTTACGAAATCAGTTAAAATCGCACTGCGCAAAGTTGTCACAAAATTGTCCGTCAATTATCCGCCAACTTAAAACATCAGTACTTGAACTTTCAGTGACGGTTATAGTTGACTTTAAGGGTAGTGGGCGAAAATGACAAACAAGAGGTCGTAATAGTCGTTGTCGAAGTGGTAGACGGTGGCATATTATCAACTTTTTCCTGGGTGAGGTCAATTGTTTGTATCATTTCAAGTTCATCGACTACAATTTACACTGCGTTTGAAAAAGTTTTTCATTCAACACAGCCACGTCCACGCCAATATCTCTATACAGCGATAGAAATTCACTTTTCAAAATATAGCGGTTAGAAAACCACTCTCTTTTGGAGTGTTTATTTATTTGATGCGATACCTGAAATTTTATGTTTTATTTTACGTTATTTGTGCAAAAATACGAACATAGATTTTTATAACGAATATAATTATTATCTTGAAGCTAAGACTTGAAGCTAAAAAATTACTAATAGGTTTCTACGAATTTTAGCGAATTGTTTCAACAGCTTGGAAAAAAAAAAAAAACACAAAAACCGTGTACGATATTATTGTTGTATTCACAGCATATTTTCGCTGCTCGACTCAAGTTTTATACTATAGTTTATCGAGTACTTCTAAAGCGCCTACTTATCTAATTGTTATTTTCCGTAACAAAAACAAAACTTTTGGTATTCATACGCTTAAGTTAGTACCATTAAAGGTATTAGAGGTTAGACTGACTTGGACCGAAGAACAAAAAAACAAAAAAATACTACGCAAATTGACCACTGTGAATTTTTATCAGCTTTAAGTCGGCTGTATTTTGTGTTGGGCAAATCGCCAAAAACCAAAAAAATTCACGGAACAAGCGATGCGTGCCTATCACCCGGCCCCCGCACAACAACCACCGCAAACATTAGAGATTTTGGGGAAGATTTTTCACTTTTCAGTGTAATGTTATAATCGTCGCCAGTACGACGGATACCTATTTAAACATTTTTATACGGTTCAAGTTCTCACGCCTTTTTCGTTTGTCCCCTCGGATTTTATATCCCGTCCCAGAGTGCTCGAACCACGGCCCCCGCAACCAGTGTCTCAAAGCCTGAAATGTTATTGACGTTAATTGCGACCATCAGCGACCGGGTAACGGAGAAACAAACGATTCGGTTTTTTTCGTATTCGAAATTCGCGTTTGAGCGGTGAAAAGAAAAAAACCTAGACGATACTGTACTTGCGTTTTTCTTGCCGTGAACGAGACGAATCCGCTTATTGTCCCGGTGTACACCTTCGTACATCGTACCGAACGGTTGTCGTACACGGAACTTGTTGAAAAACAACCCCAGGGCTTAATTAGATATCACCCCCCCGGTTTTACAGCCCTATAAACACTCCCCCGTTTATGTCCCCAGCATGTGCAGGTCGTCCGAGGACGGAATAAACGCACGTCGCGTTGTATATTCTCTACCAAAGTGGTCGTGGTCGTGGTCACAGTGACTGTCTCTGACGGAATAACCGCACGTCGCGTTGTATATATTCTGTACCAAAGTGGTCGTGGTCGCCCCGTCACTGTGACTGTCTCTGACGGAATAAAAACGCACGTCGCGTTACGGGTGTCCCCTGCGCAGCGGTGGCTAATGAAAGCGGGCGACCCGCCGGTTTTCGCGCTTTGTGACCGCGGCGGCGCGATAGGACGCGAAAGGAGGATAGCTGCAACAGGAGCAGGACGTCACCGGCGTAACCGACGCAGCAATAATAACAACAATAGGAATAATACGGTGTATAAATAATTGTTATTATTTAAAGGCCGATCGCCGCGGTTGTCCACTATTTCTTATTCCGTTTATTTCGCGTGATAAATAACGTTTCACGCCTCCCACGGTCCCTGTCGCAGTACCGAGGACACCCCCGCGGCGCGGCGGCCCAGATCTCGGATCCTTTCCGGTCGCTGCTCGTAAATTACGTTCACGACGGATCCGCGAAACCTGCGGGCGCGTGTGGAAAAAAAAAATCTCCTGAAATAACTATTTACAGAGGTAAGAAACACCGCGTAGAGTAACGAACGGAGAAGCGAAAGGTTGCGCTACCAAATATGGATGGTTTTCTTTTCCGTGGAAATCATACAGTTCCAATCAGCGTATCGGAAATACATGGTTTTCCTGAAATTTTGGAAGAAAGAGTCCCCCAGTGGCGGTTCCAGCGTAAAAATATAGGGTGAGCGCAAATTTTCCTTAAAAACTCTATTCTTTCCTCCATGTTTGTCGAAAACATTTTCTACATTATACATTACTTTTGTTAACCATTCTACAATCATCTGTTAATGATCCCAAAGTCCATATATAATATATTATGTTAATAGACCATACAAGCGTGAAAAGTATTCGTACAACTTTTATCGGATGAACATATTGATAAACTATTTTATTCGAACCCAACAGTTTTAAATACGAGTTTAAAACAACAAAGAGATATGATGAAATCATACAACTAGTCGATTGAGGAAGCATTCGTTTAAGAGACGTAAAAATTCAACAGTATTTAAAAATCACTTATTACTTGCGTCGCGCAAAAACATGTCGATATCAAACGTATTCATAAACTTTTATCAGGCGAACATAATAATTACCAACACGTACGACGCAGTCTCGTCAATCTGTGTTCACATAAGTCTACAACAATTAACAACTATTAACTGGTCAACAGCGGGAACATTTTGTTACTATTACTTATACAAGTTATAAAAAATTAACATTATTTAGAAATCATTTATCGCTCGTATCGTGCAGAGAGTAGAATCATGTCATTAAATTTGCACTGACTCTTATTAGGCGATGAGTTATCAATACGTAGATATAACCACAGATAACTATATAGAAAACAGATGGATCCACTCGCGATGTATACAAAACCCAATGACGTAATTTGATAAGCAGAGATTCCAGTGTTACACGGCGATATATGTACCACAAATACATACTTATTCCCTCGGCATAATATAAACTGTATCGCTTGCTTACGTATATTTTGTAGCGTAGTCGTTCATCACAATTCGTATAACGAATGTTTATCTGTTATACTTTTCTTTAATCTTATTTAATAAAATGAGTGCTAAAACTGGTGTATGCGGTGCTCCGTCAAAGGTTGTACCAATACGGCCGAGTGCATAGCTTTTTTTGGGTACCCTAAAGAAGTCGAACGACGTGCGATTTGGACGAAAAACTGCGGCACAGAAGACTTGGCCAACAATCTTTCTGAGTCGAACAGTTTTTGTGCATTTCGAAGACAAAATGTTTTTGAACTCCGCAACAAAAAGTAGACTTGTTTTTAATGCTATTGGTAAATCGTAAGTAGTAATCGTTTTTATTAGATATAGCATAAATTTCTTCCGATGTGTAGTATAAAAATTATATTTAATTTATAGTGTTAATTAATGCAATAAAATTACAAATTTTGGAAAAATCAATTTTTACGATAAATAGTACATAATATGAATCCTATGATATAAAAATGCGTAAAATTTATACAGACATATATAAGAAATATAACTAATTATATAGTGGTGAGATAATAAAGGATTTTTCAAAATTCCATTCCCAAGGGGGTGAAACGGGTATATTTACATTCAATAAATTATATCTTGTTCAACAAAAAACGCTTGAAATTTGGAGGGTATTTAACGGGTTATTTTCACGGGCCGTGTTAATATAATTTATTAAACATATTTTTACATATTACACGAATATTTAATATGTATACGTACAATATTATGTATATAAAATGTATATGTGTCATGTATGTATACGAAAGAACGATTTGTACAGTATTAGCACAATAATTTATAGAGCTGTGTATAACAGCACTGATATCTATATACTACTAATAAGAATATCGTATTCGTCGTTCTACTTTTTTCGAGCCGAGTGATCCATCCGTTTTCAAGTTATCCGTGGTAAAACGATCTCCCGTCAACCTAATGTATTGCGTTTTATATAAAGGCTATAACAATTACTATTGTATAATAAATGGTCGATAGTAGGAACATTCGGTTATTACTTAGTTTTTAAGAATAAAAATTTATATTATTCGGGAACGTAAAATAGTTAAATATTCATTATTTCACCGGAACGTCACTTGTGCGTATTTTCAAAGCCACTTTAAGATTTCCTCGCATATCAATCAAACTAATGTGTACTATAAATTGGTTCGATTACACTTATCTCAGTCAGTATTTTATAGTGCTTTTTTAGGTAAAATTATTATTTCATCTCTTTGATGTTTCGGGTAATTTTCTGAAGTTTAATTGTTTGTAACTACCTAATTGTATAATGTATCACTGTAATTTGTAAAATGCCAGTTGTGATATTATACATGATTATGTATAATACAGGTACATAAAATGTAGTGTACTTTAGTAAAAAATACGTTTCACATTTTTGTTATTTTGGTGTTTATTTAATTTTTAACAACTATCTTTACACAATAATAAAAAGTTTATAAAAATACGTGTTATACATTTGGTTTTAGAAATCAAATAAAAATAATAATTTAGCTATTCAAAAAAAATTTCATGAAACATTTTTTATGCCCTTCTTGTCGTTTTTTTCAGCGTTGTTTTTTTTGATTCGATGGAAACTATTCATACATTTATGTAACACTATATAACTTCACCCGAACCGGTGGCTATCACTCATTGTTGATCATCTTTCTTATATCTATTTGTTTCAATTTTATTTTCCATTTTGCGTTTTTAGTTACATCGTTTATAAATATTATTATAGTTAATAACATCTTACAGCCCGATTTCGAATATTTTTTAACTTGAACCTTTTACCTTAAAAATGGTATGCTAACGTACTTCAAATATTGTACGTAGGTTTACTGTAGTATGACGTTTTATTAACTTATGTGGTACCTACAATTATGTTTATTAATTGTAATCTAATATACGTGTACGTTTTTACGATATTTTGTTAGTCAGTTGATTCTCAATTTTGGTGCAAACTTTATTATTTGAAACAGAGATTTTATTTAAAACAGGTATAATATGTGTATCTTACACCTATATATTCTACTCTAAACGTACGCCGCGAATTTTAATGAGCTCTACGATATGTATAATTTTATACTTCTTACATACTACGCGTTCAATTTATGAAAGCATCGAAATAAACGGCATATAAAAAGTGAATTCATTTATAATACTTTGATTATTTTTCCATCTTAAAATTTAAACTACATAGGTACCTATTTTTTTAGTTTCTAATCATTTCGCACTATAATTTAGAATGCTTTACGCTGCAATTGCTGTGTGCTAGTTTACGGTTATAAAACCAAGATTTTATGACGATGGTAAAAAATTCGGCTACAATAAAAAATAGTCAAATGTAATTGTGATTCTAAGTTTTATTGTCGACAAATTCCTCGGTATTTTATAACATAATATGATAAAATATTTTTACCAGATATTTTAAAATCATCTTTGGAAACGTTAAAATGTGATTCAAGGAATGCGTATTATGTTTTGTACAAAATCCTATAACTCACAAGTGTTTGAAGTTATTGTTTTAATTGTTATTTATCATCGTATTTGTAGAGTCACGGGTAGAAGAATCACCTTTGAATCATTTTTTCAATTGAACTCTTACAGATAAACGGATACCGTCAAAGATTTTACTTTTTGTACAAAATACAAATGATATTACACATTAGTTTAATTTTTTTATATAGTTTGTCAGATGTGTACACCGTATTATTGAAAAAAATAAAATACACAGTGACACGTCAATGTGTCAAATTTTTGGGAATAATTGTTTAGGTATACATAAAACTGCTTTATGGCCTTTGTATTCGGATTAACGACCGTTTTTTTTTTTTTTTTTTTTTTTGTCGAAGCCTATTACGATTTTAATTTTCGTGTTATTATACTGAGATTGAACCATAAAATCATAAAGGTAATACGACGGCGGCTGTATAATATGTATGTTCAATATATTTCAAATTCAATAGAATTCGGGAAGTTATAACAATTGGTGTTTGCTGGAATAGCAAATCCATCAGGCACGTTCTTGTAGACGTGGGCGATGGTATTTTATGTTTCCAAATAACAATTTTTTTAAACATTTTATACACTTTTTATAAAATTTTGATTTGTTCTAACAGTTTTGTACAGTTGTTAATATTTTATAATGTTTCCACTAAAAAAAACAAAGTGTACATTTTGAAGTTTTGACCCTTGAGTGACTTTCATTAAATAAATAAACAACATAGTCTAAATCAATTTATTGTATTAGTTGTGTTGACCGGTTATTTTTAACTATAAATGTGATTTTCAGCTAAAATGATGAATATGTAAATAAAAAGTTGCATTTTTTAGTCGAAAAAATGATTTTGAACCACAAGTGAAAAACGAAATAACGATATTATGTTATTTATGTACGTACAGTTTTTACTTCGGTAGTTTGGTGTTTGTTATTTTAATGACATTCAATCTTAATATAATTATATGCTGGATTTATATTTGAACATTTGATGTTTGTGTAGGTACCTAAACTTACAAGGTTAATTCGAATGAAAAATTTTGTTTTATTGAACCAAATAAAAGTTTTAAAAATTTAGACTTCAGATTTTAATGAGTTCAAGGTTTACTAAACCATTTGTATCATGAGATTTTTGAGTTAGAGTTTATATCAAAAAAAAAAAAATAAAAATAAAAACAAATATATAGGGTAGAATTTACATAATTTATACACCGTAAATATTTGATCACGCGATCGTAATATTTTTAATAATTTCTTAATATAATTAAAACTTAAGATTTTAATTCAAGGTTAAGTCTTATATTGTATAAGGTACCTTATCTTTACTGTTGGTCCTTAAATTAATTTGAAACGTATATTTTAAAGTTTTTTTTTTTATTGTTCTAAATGTTTATAAACTTTCCGAGTTAAATTTTATATAAAAATATAAACTTGTAATATGTTTTACTATAATATGCGGTTACTGTACGATGGTGATTTGTCAATTACAAAAAAAAAAAAAAAATTTTATAAGTAGATACCAAAATAATTGAAAGTTGCAGCCTATAGGTATATATGCTTAACCCAGTGGTTCTCAACCTTTTTGGACTTATGTCACCCTTGTACCCTTGTCCAACACTATACGTCTCCCTAATGATAAATTTCCATATTTTTATTTTATGCCCAAGGATTTTGTGTCACCCCTATACAGTATCCATGTCACCCAGGTTGAGAACCACTGGCTTAAACAAACCATTAAAGCAAAAAAAAAAATTTCGGAATATTTCCTCTTAATTGTTTAATCCGAGTATTATATTCTTCTATTCTTTCCATTGATTCGCCGCGTGTTTGCCCGCCGGAGCGTAACGGAGTCTGCCTTTTTTTTTATTATGCTCGTACGAATTTGACCGTGTCATATACTGTTGAATCGCAGTCCGGCGGCAAATCAGCAACGATATTGTATTTCGGGTAAAGTAGTCCGTGTTTATTTATTAAATTATAGTATTAATATTATTTTATATTCCTCGGATGTATGTGGCTAGTGTAGACGTTGCCTGTTAAAACCATCCAGATTCACGGTTAACATTATTAATAAAACGTATTGGTAAATTTAACTTAATTGCTGTCCGGCCTCCGTTTATATAGGTGATGTCTGAACGAAGTCTTAATTCTAACGCAAATCGATAAACATAAACACAAACATCAAAATGTTACAAAAGTGTAAAAAATCTACAAATAGATCGTATTCAAAATAAAATTTCAATAAAAAAATACCAAACAGCTTTTTATTATTTATTGTTTTAACATTTTGCCATTTTTTTTTGTGTTTTGAACGAACTAGCATATTTGATAAACTTTGCTGTCACATGGGCTTAAAAATATTTAACAACAATTGATCCCTAAACATTAAAAATCAATTTTAATCGCTATAAAATTAAATCATTTTTATCAAATGAATTTTTCTTAAAATTTTAAAATTTTTTATTTTATACATAAAACATAACACACATAGCTTATACGAATTATAAATTTTAAATTGAAAATATAAAATAAAAAATTAATCATGTATCTCGTATATTTCATATTTAATATTTGAGACGCAATTTTTATTTGAAATGTATTTTGGTATCTATTTTATACGTTTCTGGTAGTAAGATACGTAATATTATAAACACACTTTATAGAAAAATAAAAATAAAATCAATTACTTATTTTTTTTTTTTTTGGTTTATACATTAAGATTTGTTAAATGTTTTTGTATTTTATTCTGTAAGCCATTGTAAATGTCGGTCATCATCGATTCGGGTGAAATCGCTAAACAACAACTTAAGGGAAACAGAAAACACAAAAAAGAAAAAAAAAAACTGAAAACATTATTTGTATGTTTTTTCGTTTGATAAATTAAATAGATTACAGAGTAAAATATTTAAAATTTACTATTCGTGTAAATAAATTAAAATAATTAGGTAATTTAGTTGCTGGGCAACTTACCAGTTACCAACATGAGATCTTCTACAGTATACTATTCAACATCTATAATATGATTTATGAAAATATTTCGGTAATCATATTTTGTAAAAAAAAAAAAAACAGTAGGTATGTATGCAAATTATAGAAAGCCAAATTACAGTAGTTATCGTATGAGTGAGTACATAGTTTAGTTTTTAATATGTTTGATTTTTGTGGCTCAAAAAAGTACGAACTGTACGTACAATGTAAATATATAATTTAAAGATAAACACCGTTTGCAACAAACGAACAAACATTTACATTTAATACAAAATCTGATGCGAGTGCGGTAATAATATAGTTTTGTTTTTTCGGAATACTCTTATACATTAATGTCGTTTCAACGGATATTTCCTTTTGGCATCTCATCGTTTATCAATATATGTAGGCACGTCGTTTTCAGTTTATAAGGTTTCGATACAATTTATTCTCTTTCGACCCCTCGCCTCATTTCGGATTATACGTTATTTACTCACATGTCTGTTCCATATCCGATCGACAAGCTTGTATAACTAATCTTCCCTGTAACTGCTCTTGTTCAATACGTTGCCTTTAATAGGTGCTTACATCTTACAATATATGTATACGTCGAAAGAGTATTGGGTAATCGAAAAAAACATAAAACGCGATCAAAAGGAGGAGAAAAAACCGCGTATTTTATCATCGGTCGTACACAATAACTTTTGAACGTTCCCGCGGATCTCTCGAGTCTAGACAATACATCTATTATTTACCCTAACCTTGTAAGATTTTTATAAAATAGGTTAATATTCTACTTTTTTTTTGTTAGGGTTTTGAGTAAAGTTGCGCTTTAGAGTGCTTATAGTCTAACGTAAATGCAACAAATCGCCCAAAGAGATTGTATCTACTTCATAACTCCGTGATACCACGGTGTTTATTAAAAAACGTATGCCATCCGCGAATATTACAGAAAAATTCTTTACAAAAAAGTTTGAAGATAACAGATTATGATGTATAAAAAGTGCAGGATTTTAGTTTTGACAATATTTATGAAAACATTAAATTTAAATTATATGGCACGACAGTGTTTTTAAAATGAACAATGTGGGTAAGTTTTGTAAAACAATTATTTACTATGAATTTGAAAAACTATACTTATCCAAGCACTACACGAGTGCAATACACGTATTTAAAATACTTTTTTAAAAAAATAAAGAAAAATACTAACAAAATTAAATTTTTTTAAATGTTCAAATCGCAATTCATACGAATAGTAAAAAATAAAAAAAATGGAAAAGTATGGTTTCATACAGAAAATTATTATTCTAGAAACATCTAATATTATATTGTACTAGACAAATTTAAAAATATTCGACGCAATGACTAATAGATAAAAAAAAAGAGATATGTATGTACATATTATATAATTGCTGGTAAAAAGTTTTTAATGTCCAGAAATGTATTTTGAAATACATTCAAATCTGTAGGAAAGAGGTTGTTATACTTTGATGTGCAGGGTAAAATGTGCTGGAACAATAGTAATCGCTTGGAAAAAAAGTATAACATAGTCGTGTTAAATTATTTGAAGTATGTGTGTGTGTGTAAAATTATGAAAAACTTTACTACAGCGAAAAGAATATAATCGGTTTTAACGAACAAACGGTCGAACGCAGATCCAAGGAGACCAATATGAAATGTATTTGAAATTTAATTGTGATTGCGATAGTCACTATTAATTACTGCCTGAATTGATTGATTGTATGAGATCGAGGAAATGTAAGAGCTTAAAAAACAATACCCCATAGTTGTTGTTCAAAATTATGAAATTCGTATGAGTAAATGCAAAAAAACACCAACAAGTTAAAATCAAATAATTTTTATGAGTGCGTACCAAATTCATCATCGGTTTCTGATAATTTAAGAACACACATACAATAAAAACTGTTGGATATAGTTATTGAAGAAAAATAGTATAACTAATGTATAACTTTGGATATTGTGTTACATAAATATGAATTTACGTTAGAAGTTGTCCAAGGTAATAGCTATATCGTCGTTTCTCAAGCGCAATCTTGATTATTACATATTTTTATTATCTAAGTATAAAATAATATTCAACGAATACACCTTGTATAAAACACAGAAAATGA
>CM029357.1:51614675-51629673 GCA_017140985.1 Hormaphis cornu
AAAAAAAAAAATTTCGGAATATTTCCTCTTAATTGTTTAATCCGAGTATTATATTCTTCTATTCTTTCCATTGATTCGCCGCGTGTTTGCCCGCCGGAGCGTAACGGAGTCTGCCTTTTTTTTTATTATGCTCGTACGAATTTGACCGTGTCATATACTGTTGAATCGCAGTCCGGCGGCAAATCAGCAACGATATTGTATTTCGGGTAAAGTAGTCCGTGTTTATTTATTAAATTATAGTATTAATATTATTTTATATTCCTCGGATGTATGAGGCTTGTATAGACGTTGCCTGTTAAAACCATCCAGATTCACGGTTATTAATAAAACGTATTGGTAAATTTAACTTAATTGTTGTCCGGCCTCCGTTTATATAGGTGATGTCTGAACGAAGTCTTAATTCTAACGCAAATCATTAAACATAAACACAAACATCATTCGGAAAAACGCCGTTGTTGATTAATCTGCCATGAATTTCTTAGTTACTCACTTGTAAATTTCAGTGGCGTTATTATGGTGGGAATATAGAGGTCGGATCCCCAAAACAGAAATATTTCTCATTTAAAGGTACCGGTAAAATTTTGAAAAACCATTACACGATTTAAAAAAAAAAATGTTCCCACTAAAGGCACTCCTAAATTCGCCACTGGTAAATTTGAACATTGTTTGCAGGTGTGCCTAAGAAATATAATCGTATGATACGGGAACATTTTACAAATAGATCGTATTCAAAATAAAATTTCAATAAAAAAAAAACCAAACAGCTTTTTATTATTTATTGTTTTAACATTTTGCCATTTTTTTGTGTTTTGAACAAACTAGCATATTTGATAAACTTTGCTGTCACTTGGGCTTAAAAATATTTAACAACAATTGATCCCTAAACATTAAAAATCGATTTTAATCGCTATAAAATTAAATCATTTTTATGAAATGAATTTTTCTAAAAATTTTTAATTTTTAATTTTATACATAAAACATAACACACATAGCTTATACGAATTATAAATTTTAAATTGAAAATATAAAATAAAAAATTACTCATGTATCTCGTATATTTTATATTTAATATTTGAGACGCAATTTTTATTTGAAACGTATTTTGGTATCTATTTTATACGTTTATGGTAGTAAGATACGTAATATTATAAACACACTTTATTGAAAAATAAAAATAAAATTAATTACTTATTTATTTTTTTTTTTTTGGTTTATACATTAAGATTTGTTAAATGTTTTTGTATTTTATTCTGTAAGCCATTGTAAATGTCGGTCATCATCGATTCGGGTGAAATCGCTAAACAACAACTTAAGGGAAACAGAAAACACAAAAAAGAAAAAAAAAAACTGAAAACAGTATTTGTATGTTTTTTCGTTTGATAAATGAAATAGATTACAGAGTAAAATATTTAAAATTTACTATTCATGTAAATAAATTAAAATAATTAGATAATTTAGTTGCAGGGCAACTTACCAGTTACCAACATGAGATCTTCTACAGTATACTATTCAACATCTATAATATGATTTATGAAAATGTTTTGGTAATCGTATTTTGTTAAAAAAAAAAAAAAAAAAACAGTAGGTATGTATGCAAATTATAGAAAGCCAAATTACAGTAGTTATCGTATGAGTAAGTACATAGTTTTAGTTTTTAATATGTTTGATTTTTGTGGCTCAAAAAAGTACGAACTGTACGTACAATGTATATATATAATTTAAAGATAAACACCGTTTGCAACAAATGAACAAACATTTACATTTAATACAAAATCTGATGCGAGTGCAGTAATAATATAGTTTTGTTTTTTCGGAATACTCTTATACATTAATGTCGTTTCAACGGATATTCCGTATTATTCATCCTTATGGCATCTCATCGTTTATCAATATATGTAGGCACGTCGTTTTCAGTTTATAAGGTTTCGATACAATTTATTCTCTTTCGACCCCTCGCCTCATTTCGGATTATACGTTATTTACTCACATGTCTGTTCCATATCCGATCGACAAGCTTGTATAACTAATCTTCCCTGTAACTGTTCTTGTTCGATACGTTGCCTTTAATAGGTGCTTACATCTTACAATATATGTATACGTCGAAAGAGTATTGGGTAATAGAAAAAAACATAAAACGCGATCAAAAGGAGGAGAAAAAACCGCGTATTTTATCATCGGTCGTACACAATAACTTTTGAACGTTCCCGCGGATCTCTTGAGTCTAGACAATACATCTATTATTTACCCTAACCTTGTAAGATTTTTATAAAATAGGTTAATATTCTACTTTTTTTTTGTTAGAGTTTTGAGTAAAGTTGCGCTTTAGTCTTATATTAGAGTGCTTATAGTCTAACGTAAATGCAACATATCACCAAAAGAGATTGTATCTACTTCATAACTTCGTGATACCACGGTGTTTATTAAAAAACGTATGCCATCCGCAAATATTACAGAAAAATTCTTTACAAAAAAGTTTGAAGATAACAGATTATGATGTATAAAAAGTGCAGGATTTTAGTTTTGACAATATTTATGAAAACATTAAATTTAAATTATATGGCACGACAGTGTTGTTAAAATGAACAATGTGGGTAAGTTTTGTAAAACAATTATTTACTAAGAATTTGAAAAACTATACTTATCCAAGCACTACACGAGTGCAATACACGTATTTTAAATACTTTTTCTAAAAAAAAGAAAAATACTAACAAAATTAAATTTTTTTTAATGTTCAAACCGCAATTCATACGAATAGTAAAAAATAAAAAAAATGGAAAAGTATGTTTTCATACAAAAAATTATTATTCTAGAACCATCTAATATTGTATTGTACTAGACAAATTTAAAAATATTCGACGCAATGACTAATAGATAAAAAAAAAGTGATATGTATGTACATATTATATAATTGCTGGTAGAAAGTTTTTAATGTCCAGAAATGTATTTTGAAATACATTCAAATCTGTAGGAAAGAGGTTGTTATACTTTGATGTGCAGGGTAAAATGTGCTGGAACAATAGTAATCGCTTGGAAAAAAAGTATAACATAGTCGTGTTAAATTATTTGAAGTATGTGTGTGTGTAAAATAATGAGAAACTTTACTACAGCGAAAAGAATAAGATCGGTTTTAACGAACAACCGGTCGAACGCAGATCCAAGGAGACTAATATGAAATGTACTTGAAATTTCATTGTGATTGCGATAGTCACTATTAATTACTGCTTGAATTGATTAATTGTATGCGATCGAGGAAATGTAAGAGCTTAAAAAACAATACCCCATAGTTGTTGTTCAAAATTATGACTTTCGTATGAGTAAATGCAAAAAAACACCAACAAGTTAAAATCAAATAATTTTTATGAGTGCGTACCAAATTCATCATCGGTTTCTGATAATTTAAGAACTCACATACATTAAAAACTGTTGGATATAATTATTGAAGAAAAATAGTATAACTAATGTATAACTTTGGATATTGTATTACATAAATATGAATTTACGTTAGAAGTTGTCCTAGGTAATAGCTATATCGTCGTTTCTCAAGCACAATCTTGATTATTACCTATTTTTATTATCTATGTTTAAAATAATATTCAACGAATACACCTTGTATAAAACACAGAAAATGAAAACGTGAGTTTTACAAAACGACCCAGTACTATCGGGCCAATATGCAATAAATTAAATTTGCGGTTTTTTTTTTTTTAAATAAATTCATCTTAGAATATCGTAGTGAAAATTTTTCAAAAATTCACATAATCATATCGATACGCATAAAAATGTTAACAATTAAAAAAATATGTAAGTTCACTGTAAAATCAATGAACTAGTTTTGTGCGTAATATATTTACGATGGTGGTTCTTATATAGGTGATTATTGAATTGCATATTTTGACGGGAAAAATCCAATTCTAAAAAAAAATAAGACTAGTCCGAACCTCTTAACTGTATTCTTTCATGTCGCTGTATAAGCGTGAAGTTTAACCCGTAAAACGCAATTAAATCATTGATATTTTTGGAAAAAAAAAATCCACAAGTACCATAATTTCAGCGGGAAAAATATGAACTCGCCAAAATGTCGAAGGTTTGCGGTCCAACACTGTGCGAATAATCCGTCTGTATAATGTTTGTCGTGACACGAACACCATCAAAATAAAGATTATTGTTTATTTTACGCGTACGACGATTTATTTTTTATACTTCACGGAGAATCGCGGCTAAAGTGAACCGATTGAAAAGTGTTTTATACAAAAGTGTTTAAAAAAGACGAATTATTTTTACTTAACTTTGTTTCAGTTTGGTCACTACTTATTATTATTATATGCTGCTGTAGAAAACACTAACACGATACTCTCAATTAGCTCGGCTCAAACCAGTGCGATCACCAAAAGCCAAAGTGAAACTATACTGGCACGTAGGGGGGGGGGGGGTCTTTTCGGAGAATTCAATAATTTCATTCCGCTAAAATCGTACGCGTTAAATTTTTTTTCTCAAAAATATCGTCTATTTAAACGCATTTTACGTGTTCACGTTAACGCAGCGACGCGAACGAACTGAGTTGGAAGGTTCGGGGTGGTCTCGAGATTTATTTTAGAAGCGTATTTTTGCCCGTCGATACCAGAACTCAAGCGTAGCCCGAATGAGAACCACCCTGATGTTATACTGGCGTTTTTGGAAAAATTGTCGTTGTTCGAAAAACAGAACCCGGCGGTTCGTGAATCGCACGGAAAAGAGTACGCGAGTTTACCGACGCCTTCGACAGCGCGACGTTTGCAGAGTTCAGAGCGGTGTCGCGGCGAATGGAAAAAAAAAATAGAGTTACGACAACAACGTTCGGGCGATCCGAGAAATCAGCGCGGAGACGAGCGGTCAATGTCGGTGGCCAGTCTATATAGCGTTCTCGTAATCCTAATTTTAATTTTCATCACGTTGTAGGCAGCCGCTACGAGGGTGGAAAGAACAAGAAATAAAGACTTCTCTCGGGCTAGGAGAACGCACAGTACGCACTTCTCCAGTGGCGCTCCAGGAATAAACAGACACTGGAGCGCGTGAGCTCAGCGGCCGAGCAGACAACAAACGAGTGTTTCAACGTGCAGCGGCGTTGGCACCGCGATACCCGCACTCGGACGAATTGACTGCCCGCACTTTCTCTCGGCTTTTTTTTCTTAAAAATTTTTTTTATTTTATCGCGTAGCTTTTATCGCAGGTCTAACCGGTGTAGCGACTGAAAAAAACAATTTTTCGTAACGAAAAACCGTGACCTGCGTATCCCGTAATCCTCTGTCCTCTGTCCGAACCGTGTTGTGTCGTACCGTGTTGCTATCTGCCGTCAGCGGCTATTGCTTGCAGATAAGGTACAATAGTGTACCCATAATTGTACACGTGCAAACTGCAAAATGACCCTGAAATTGTAGTCATCGTAGTCATTTTTTACGTTACTTCAAATCCAAAATCGGACGAGGTAGGTATTTTATTGATTGCACTTTACTGGAGAAGGGTCAAAAACGCTTGGCGGAAGTTCCCATAAATTTCCCCTCGTCTCGGCCGGCGATTTCGACATCATTTTTGCTGATAAAAAATCAGAGCTCTTGGAAAAATTAAATTTACGTATGATCCACAAGAATCTGCTACAAAACACGGGACGACCACCACCATCGACGCCGTGTTTTCCAGATGTCTGGAGAATAATATTATATCTCAAACTTGTGTTTCATGTTTTAGTTATCTACGATACGAATTCCTCCTGAATAACTAGAATAAATAAAAAAAATTTTAAAATTACATCAACTTCTTATTTATTTAATATGCAACAGCTTTATCGCGGCAGTTGTCACTTAATTTTTTTTCCCGTGCGCGTTACGGGCGACGTTCGAGGAGAACAGGACGATTCATTCGATCGTCATCTCGTCGTCTCGCGAATCCGAAATCCCGAACGTGAACGCGGCAATTACCGCCAAGCAGGCAGCGGCAGGAGTTTTTCTAAAAAACGTTCCGCTTTAACAACGAAACCTACCGTCAAACGGTTTTTTTATTTTTTTCGAGCGGTTTATCGACTTCACCGTAGTTTTGTGACGTTTTATAATGTTTACCAGAAATTACGTATCGTGTGTCGTTTCTTTTACTTTTTTTTTCTTTTAGTGTCGGGCGTACCATTTCTAAAAATTCGCGGATTTCAAAATCGCGAAACTCTCAATCCCACTCCTACGTAGATTTTTTCATAACGTATGTAAATAAAGAGACCGGAATTGTTAAAGAATTTTCGGTAAAAACACGTTATGAAAATAACGACGACAATACCGATTTAATTAACAGCACGATGGAGGCGTTGCCTGTGTAAAAAAAAAAAAATACGGCCATTGGTGACGACTGTGGCGAGGAGCGTTGTACGTTTTACATAAAGTTGGATTCTATAGTTTGGTTTTTTTCTCGGTGAGTATTGAAAAGTACCGAAAAACTATAACAATTTTGCAAAAAGTGCTTTTCGACAAGTCCTTTCGATTTATTTTTTCCACAGATTTTCGAACCGAACTAAAAACAAAGTGAAAACCTGCGAATGCAAGAACCATACATAGTAAGTCACGACGAGATAAAAACCTCTAGATTTCAAAATCATTCGCGTCAATATCCGCAAATCGCAAAGTACTTACAGCAACACAAATTATTATGGAAATAACGCCAGCGTAATCCTCATTTCTGGGTAGTGTTATCCTCGAACGTAGGAAATTTGGATATTTCAAGTGTGTTTTACGATGCCACGTTGAATTATTTATTACGTTTCATAGTAATTGTAAAGATTAGAAAACAGCGATCGTAGACGAACGTCTCGTAAAAAATAAAAAAAAACGTAATCGCCCGTGGTTTATATAATGTGTACCGGAGACAAAACCAAAACGACGGTTTAGAAAGTTCGCGTCGTCAGTACGAAAATCGATTCGTTTTTAAGGTCGTTTCGGCATCGTTTTGCGCGTCCACACTCTCCCGCACCGCCCCCTCACCGGTGACCATCAGTCTGATGTACGATAATACAACCGGATCGAAAGAGGATAATATCACCGCTGTACGCGCGCGAAACCTGCCGCAACATCACACGACCGGGTCACGGTGACGGCCCACAACAATATTTGTTTCGACTCTGGTTAGTTTTGTTCAACTCAAGTGATCGACTAAAAACGATTGCGATAAACTGTTGACCCCTTGGTTAAAAATACTCGGTCAACTCGAAGTCGAAGCGAACAATGTAGCGACGACAACCGATCGGGTGAAACGCTTGTTGGAGCAGTGACTTCGGTTTGGAGTAGGACACGGATTTTCGCGGATCGTTGGCTAGATGTTGTTTTTATTATACTTGCGAATTATTTTTTCGACTTGACCAAATGTTTTCAATCGAGTTGAACTTCAATGTGAATTTTGTCCGATAAAGTATTACATTATACGCCGACTATTATTTTTGCGAGTTTTAAGTTTGTACGTTTTTTTAGTGTCTCGATGTTTTCCCCGTGTTTAACAATAGGATTGAATTGAAAAATCAATTGAATTGAAACGGATAAAAAACAAATTGTAAGTTAATTCAAAACGACACGAGTCCAGTTAAAAGTTATACGATATTTTGAAACTAGAAGTAGTCTGTTTGATTAAAAAGTTTGAAATTTAGTTTACTATGGAGTTATTTTTAATTAATTCTCATTTTAGTTGGCGACACGAAAACGGATTTAACTGCAGTCAGCATAATATTATGCATGTTAAGCCTAGGTCGCATGAAAACAAATTTTGTCTTTAACAATTGGTTAGGACGAGTGGGTGACCAAAAGAGCAAAGCGCCTTTCCCTGTTTCACCGTGATTTAAAAACACAAACAAGACTTAGATTTGATTATTTCAGGTTAGTTTTAAAACGTATTTTTTTAGTGAAACCTCTAGCCTAAGCAGATCGTTTTCAACGTTCTGGGCCGGTTCTCGTGTTACTCCGGTAATGTATAGCGTATTACGATTTATTTTTTTATTAGATAAAATTAAAGCTCCACTTCTCAATGATTCTACACGAATAAGAACAGAAAGGTAACTACGAGCGTGGGCGTAATGTGAAAAAAGTACGATAGTTAGGTGAATTAATCAATCCGCATAACTTCACACGTTTTAATGTATCACATATTAATCATTTTAATTTCCCGACCCTCGACGGTTAGTTTAAGAATGGGTACAGAACATTAATGGTTTTACTTAAATGAAATGTTGAAAAGTTATACGATAATCGAGAAAACAATTGATGTCATCCGCATTACATCGTGGTTGGCGTATATGCGTAGTTATTGTGTGTTTTTACATATTATATTACCCACCTAAGAGTCTTTGTCGTTTATGGATTTTCTGATATAAATAAGTTTGTATTTTTCAATTTTCATTCTGAAAATGGTTCTAAACTTATTATGATGTCAAGAAATGCCACGCATTAGAATTGGGAGCACTTAATCATTGTTTGAATAGTATAAAAGAATTTTTTGTCATGCTTTTACATTTTATTTTTAAAAACACAATTTTGTATTTCCATGATTATGATTTTTTTGGTAGCCTTATAGCCAACACTGAAAAGTTCTACTATCGACAAGAACCTAAACACTGTTTTACAAGATGTTTTGTACATAAATAAGTTTTGATAATTTTATGGCCGTTAAAAATTGATCAAATATCGTCATTATTTCAATTTTTCAACCATTATTTGTTTCTTTAAAAATTAATATTTTCAAAAATTGTTTTGCAAAACATAGTAGACATTATGCCGAAATCAGAACCGTTTTTAGAACGAAAATTGGATAAGTGTAACCCTTTTAATTTATGTAGCTGCAGAGACCATATTTTCGTCATAAAATCCAGTGTGACCAAGACTTCACTTCCATTTGAATGCTCTAAATAATAATAATAATAATTCAATATAAACTTCATGTAAGTACTTATATTTTATCGCGATATCTGCCTATATTTTTTAATAGTTAAATTTTGTTTTCCATCGTAGTATAGATTGAAAATGAATAACACGCGTGAGTTACAAAGGTTGATACGCAGAATAATTTCTAATTTAATTTACAAATAGTACAATTAATTTTGCGATTCCAAAGGGACGTGTAAATCCTGCAATTCGGACTAGCTGGTCTTAGTAATGAGTTACCGAAGTAGACCAAGTTAAGAGTACAATTATGTCCAATAATCCGAAATTTTAGAGTTTGCATTCGCCAACAGAACATGGTATATGAATAAATAATAGACCGTATAAACGACTCGTTTTCATAACTTTTTTTTTTCTCATCTTCGTGTAAACCAATCTGGAATTGTTCCTCCCAAACAGTTTCAACACAATACAACACAAACTCTCATATTATTGTACAGTATGTTTAGCCCATGCTGAATGCATTCGTCACGGTTATTCTTTGAAAGAAGAACTAACGAGGGTTGGTCGTCCGTTTTATTCTCTTTCTCACTTATTCTCGATTCTCTTATATTTACCCTTAGACACCCGCCAGCACAAACACGGATTTTTACACAATAAACCGATTTATTTTCATTGGAAATCGAACACGCACACCATGGTCGAATACTTGTATTCTGTACGGACCTCACGTGATAATTTTACACGTCGGCCTGCACTATTAGACCGTTCGATACATACACGAACGGAGTTGAATGAAAGAAGTCGTATTATACATTATGCGTCGCCAGATGTACGCGTGAAAAAAATCCCCGAAAACGTTTATTGTACGCACCATAAAGACAAATGTAGTTTTCAAAAATGTATACACCACACGTATAATAATATGTTCGACCGTGTTGATTTCGAAAGACAAAATTTTGGGAAATAGTGGTATAAAAAAAAAAAAAAAAAAGGTTTATTTTATAATATTAACTATTGTAAAAATGTGTTTGAACTCTACAGAAGTTTTCAGTATAAAAAAAAAAGTAATCACAAAACAAAAAAACTATTTCTTTTCGAGATCATTGGCATCAACAGCTGATTTTCTACGGCCAACAGAAATGTATACGCGCAACGTGTGAAAAAATTCGAAATTTACTACTATACGCAATTGTATTTTCCACTTATAAATGTACACAGACGCATTATAACATGTTTACACCCACGAATTATAATATAATTTGATATATTAAATTATATAATATACCTACAGCGTTCAGTTATAATTTTCGTAACACGTCCTTTTTGTTTTTGTTGTTTTGTACGTAAATTACAATAGGATTATTCCGGCATTTAAAATACTAAAACTTTTATCTATTTTTGCATGAAAATAGATGCAGCACCGTGACAAATGGCTTGCGATGTACTGCTGACATAAATGTGTAATGATTGCTCATTGCACTATATTTCATTGAAATTACAAAATATTTATTCAAATTGTTCTAATAACACTTACAAACTCATGTTTAGTATAAATTTTTGTCTCTCGCGCTGCTGAGAGTTTGCTCGCGTTAGATATACAATTAGTAAAACGAGTAACGCGAAATACGTAAGTTAAATTAAAAAAGAAAACACAGTGAAGGTATCCGAATTATGCGCGTAGACCGAAAATCGTTTTTCGAGATACCAATCGTAGTATATTATAATCATACTTTATAGTGAAACGAAGCTTATTTAAAATTAAAATAATTATATAACTTACAAACACAATAACACCGTTATTATTTATTATATTGAACTCATTTTTTAAATAAATTGTATTTTATGTAAACTTCAAATTTACGTAGGCACACATATCGTCAACAGATTCATGAGAATAATAACGTTAAAAATTTATCTATATTTTAATTGAAAACTTAAAAATATGAAAGAAAAAAAAAAGAAATTTAGAAAAGCAACAATCGTGGTAATTTTTAGACGTTTTTAAACTTTAACCGGAGAGTTTGTATAAATTATGTACTTTTCTCCTATTTTTAATATCAGATTTAATACTGGTAAATGTTAGTGTGGTCGTTAATTTTGGTTGTATAATCGTAAAACACAATAACCAAAGTTGACTGCAATAACAAAAATCCATTTTGAATTTGTTTTGTTTAAACGAGCATATAAATTTGTTTACGTATTATAGTTTAAATAAATGATGTGTCGATGCGGAATATGAATAATTTACATTTAAAAATAAGTTAAACTCATTAAAATTTAGGGTGAACGGTGGTTGATGTAACATAAAAATGTATATTATGTACCGAATACAAGTATACTACTAGCGTACACACATAGATCCAATTCAAAACTGATAAAATAATATTTAACTTTGTCTTATTTTTTGTTTTTACTGTTCAGTATTTTACTATATAAACAATGATTTTGTCTGTACACGATTGGCCACAGAATGTTTTACAAGTGTAGTTTATGATTATCATTGCACGACATTTGGTTGTAATAGTTCAAGTTTAAATTAAATGGTTTAATATTATAATGTCTATCTTGGAGTTAAAACTGCGTTTTAATGTCAGATTATACTTTTTTCTCGAGTTATCAAATTACTTATACTTGATACTTAGTTGAAAAAAAAAAAGCATTTTGACGATTATTATTTGACCTCATGCCAATATTTATCTGATAAAAGTTAGCACTTTACCTTATTGCAATATAACACAATATTCTAACGGCTTTTGACCCAGTCGGTCAATGTCATATGTTACTATTAATTTAGATGAGCAGGTATATTTCCAAATTTATTTGACATTAATTGTTTGACCGAGCTCGATAGTTTATATCGTTGTAATATTTTGGTGTAGATAAATGATTAGCTTTAATATAAGTAAATTTTTTTTTTTTTTAAATTGTACAATCGCTTTAAAAAACTATAACTTTGTACATAAGTACTTGAATATTAATATTCACATTAACGAATTTTTCAATTAACGCCTAATAATAACAGTATGTTTGGAAATATAAAACACGATAATTTGGTTCACGAAAACCAACAATAACAATTGGGTTTGTAAATTAAAAAGTATATTTAATTGTATTTGTCTTATAAATTTTCAACGACATAAACTTTAAAGCGTAAACGTATCGTTTTTATAGCCTGATTTTACTTATTATTATCTCATGTCTCAAAATATACTTTACGTAATGCATCCCGTTTCTTTTAAACTGTTGAAAATATGCCTTCGCACGTACTCCGCATGTTCAGTTTTAAACAATGAATAATTTTTTTTTCAACTATCACCCGCTACTAAGAGGTAAGTCAAAAAAAATTTTGTTTTAAAATAAAATACCAAAATTACCATTGAACTTTTGTTGATGTACATACGTAAAGTTAAGTTCTGTTGGTAAAGAATAAGACGTGTAAATAATTATTTGTACAAACTAAATATATTTACGATACTGCAAGTCCGTACATTAATATAGATTATTCTTTAGTATTTTTAGATTCGATCCTTGAATATAGAACTAATCAAATTTATTTAAAATTTATTTCCAACCAACATACAGATTTTTCACAAATAATAAACAGCAATACATAGGAAAATAACAAAACGGGATGTTTCAGCAACACTTATTGTACGAAATTCCATTTGTAACAATTGTAGCCTATTTTAGTACAAATAATTTATGTATAATTTAAACCAAGATTATAGACATCCAAAGAAGGGAGGAATGCGGATAATTCTTACTATTGAGATTTTTAATTAAGAAGCGAATAGTGACCAGATTTTACCGATATGGCGTGCATATTTTATTCTTGTCCTTCTCTGAATAAATGTCGCACGTACCAATCACGAAGATAAGATGTAAATACTGTAACAACTGTTTATGTCTTATCTTTTTAGTAATTTTTCATTTTTTTTTTATTTAAAGTAAAATTGTTTTCACGTTACGGAACACCTACGTTTAAACACTTTGCCGAGTATGAAAATATGTCACTCATTTGACTGTAATTTTAACAAATTATATAAAACACACTCGATGATATTGAATTGTAAAAAAAAAAAAAACAAAAACTCTATTAATACATTTTTCAAATCCAATATGGATCCTTGAAAAGAATCAATCAGTTACGCGCAAATGTATCAAGTTAGATCTCTCAAATTTTAACTACAATACTATAACACACCATAGCAGCAAAAGTCACTATAGATCATATACATAATGGTTCGAAATTTAAAAACGCAGTGCAGTGCGCAAAAGGGACCTTTTCAACCTGTTTTTGCGTCGTAACAAAAATAACAATTATTATATAAATAAAAAATGATTTCTCACGGTAATGTTCGGTGGTCGCGGGACAGCTCCAAACGCCATTATCATTTCCCATACGAATTTTAAACTTAAGTGTGAGAACAATATATTTTATTATAACATCATATAATATATTGTTGTATAAATTATGCGTGTCTACTGCTTTCATATACCTCTATGCACAAGGGGGTCAAACCACGGGGAGATGGTCGTGTAGGGTTCGTGGCGGCGGAATGCACCCCTCTCGGATGTAATTATATAGATATACCTACCTAAGTTTGCTATAGACGCTTATTTTGAAAATTGAAATTCGAATTTGATCTCTATACGTATTTGTGTTGTATGGATACCTATGATACCAAAGCTATGGGTTGTATTAAAATTACGTAGACGTACTTGAAACACTTTAGTTCATATTTCATCTAAGTCGATATTCTGTTAAAAGGGACGGACCCTATATCTATTGCATTTGAATAGGATGGATTGAAAACGTTTCGAAAATACGCACGATTTTATCGAACCCTAACGAAAAACTAGGTACGGAGGGTTTTAAGGGCACTTGCCCCGGGCAGCAGATGTTTGGATAAATGAAAACAAAAATCAACTCAAAAAACTAATCGTTGATTTGTATTTATATCATTCGAGCTGCAAAATCAATACGTCAAGTTGTCACGTGACATCATCTTTAAACGAATTTGGAAATTCTAAATGCACTTCAAACTTAAAATAAACACGTTTCAGGTATATAGTCATAATGCGCCATTTTGCAAATTTAAAATTATTGTAATTCTTTAAGTATTGGATATTTTATATTTTTTTTACCCTTGTAGGGACCTTAAAAAAAAAGAAGATTTGCGTCAGGCATCCGAAAGTCTAAATCTGTATAAATACAATCCTGATAGAGTAAACACAATATTTTATTTTTCAAATACATTTATGTTAAGGGGAGACCTCGATTTTCTTTTTCTGTCTATCACATTGAAATCGTAGGAATTTTTCTCCTAGGACGTTTTCTTTGCCAAATACAACGATTGATCCAATGATGCGATAAGGATTCTGAAAACCGATTTGAATTTGTCAAGAAATTTGTCAATGAAAACGACTTGTCCACATTTTTGAATTAAGACCATACATTTTTATGAATTGAATTTTAAAAAAAATCGAAAATGTGGGAAAGTCGTTTTCAAGGACGCTTAATGAAAATTTCAAATCAGTTTTCAGAATCTTTATCGCATCATTAGATAAGTCGGTACGATTGGCAACTGATACGTCTAGATTTCTATGATTTTAGTGTGATAGACAGACAAAGATATAGTCAAGGTTTCCAATCTCCTTAAATCGTTTGCCATCCAATTTAACACGTTATAGCAGCTGAAAATAATCTTTGTGGATAGAATCATCGACAACGAAATCAAAATGCCAGTGCGACTAAAAACTGTAGGACAGGAAGCATTAAAGGACCAATCAACAGATGGGTATTTTATACAGTCAATAATTAATGATTATTTTTTTGTCGTTTATAATATGTGGCGATCGGATTTTCAAGGTGTAGCAATCAATTGTGCCAACATTTTTTTGAGTCGATAAACCAATTTGTGCCATGAGTGTTTTGCATGCGGTAGATAAACCGATTGCGCCATAAAAACCTGTCGGGTCGATTAACCATTTGCACTCGCGGCTTTTTATCAACGTACAGTTTTTACCAACTCGTACGCATATTGTATGTCACGGTCAATACAAGTTTTAGTTAAAGTATTTTTTTTTTTACAATCTGGTCTGAAAACGTTGTAGTA
>CM029357.1:51634673-51660973 GCA_017140985.1 Hormaphis cornu
ATTAAAAACCCTTACTCGAATTTACGTGTAAAAAAGATAAAATTCAAATACTTCTTCCCATAAAAAAAAAAAACATATAGTAAATATTACATTGTAAGTATTATATTGCTATCGTATTGTAAAGAACGATTATAATACCCACTTTGTTCTCGCGTACGTTGTACAACGTTCGTAAGTATCTATTTGTATTGACACGATTTTGATGGAAGCGCAGAACGAAAATACAATAAATACTACGGGCCGACAGATATATTTTTCGTAACACGTTACATTGTAGTGTCGATAAAAAATGTATAAAAAAAAATAGGTCGTAAAACTCTTCGTAACTCAATCGTATTGAAAATCACTAGTACGACCGGTAGTGCTCGAAAACAAACTATAATTTAATATGTATTCAAAGTGGGTAACACGATGTTTTCAAAAACAAATTAATAGTTTCCGTGGTCTTTGGTACCCACGATTAGTTCTCCAAACGAAATGTTAACGTTTTTCACAAATTATCCGTCAAAACGTGGGCAAGTATATGCGTGAAACGTCGTAAGAATATAAGGGATTTTTTCGGTTACAAATGCATTGCTTCGGGCAATATCGTAGCTTTTTCACGTCATCAACGTCCGAACCGTGGTATAAATATAATACCGGATTGCTAAAAAACAATACAGTCCTAACGGCTAGTGATTTCATTGAACACGTATAAAATATACTTCACACTATATACGTATATTTTTTAAAAGTCCTATAACATAATATAATAATATTATAATGCATTTACCCAGGTATAAAATATCATACAAAATTTTTTTTCCAGCTGCAACACCAAGTCGAAATTCGAAAAACCTAAACTTTACTCGACTGCCAACACGTTGTTGCTGTCGAATTCCATAGTTTCGCAAAATGTATCCAGGACGGCCATCTCGAACATTCAGATACGAGCTAACATTTTTTTTTATTTTCAAAAGCTCCAGTATTTTTCGGTACGCCGGCTAAAGTGACGAAGCGTTTTGTTGTACCTGCACTGCAATTTAATTTATACGAATGTATAATATGCGTGTGAAAGTTATTCGTTTTACTGTAAAACAAAATAAGCAGTTGTTGTGTCAAGATATTTAACATCGCCGCCGCCTCCTTACTTACAATTTTTTTTTTTTCGGAGGATGGTTAGTGCTCTTATCGTACGGTAAACGGGCGAATCGACGCGGACCAGAAAATTATCCAGCATCAGGAAAAAAAATATCCTCGGATACGCCACTGACGCGTTCACTTGGCCGCCACTTGGCCGATACACGCGACGTTGTTAGCGACAGGAAACGGGGATCGACGACAGCACAGCGGCAGCTATTTTCATTATCCGACCACTCGATCACATCGGAGACGCGATCAATAGAACGGCGAAACCGCACGGATTACTTTAAATCGCGTCACAACAATACCTGAATAATCTCTTTTGGCACGTTTTTATAGTTGTGCGCTGCGGACGAGATGGCGAAAAAACGAAAACGAACCGCGCGTAAGCTGCGCGGCAGCTGCAATTGGGAAAAAACTATAGTGTGCGTTGTTGTTTGCGAAAAACGTTTTCGCCGTTCCACGCGCGTCCGTAAAAACCATCCGGAACGGTGCGTAATATTTTTTAAAATTTTTTCAGTATCCACAGTAAATCGTTTACGGGCGAAAACTTAAAAACACGAAATCGACCGAAACGTGTCCACCCCGCAACGAACTCCCCGTATCGCTCGCGGCGGGTTGTAAGACTCGAGCCGCAGATCCCGCAGAAAACGTTTGATTCTTCTCTTTGCCATAAGAATCTGAAAACGGCGAACTAGTTTCGATTTATTTCGTTTTTTTCTAATCCGACGGAAACATACGAAAACGTGTCGAAAACGTCGTTCGTACATTAAGCGACTTGAATGTAGAAAACTGTCAACCCGCGTTTACGGCGTACGTTTTATTAGTTATAATCGATGTAACCAGATACACCACTCCGTGTAACCGTCGTAATTACTTGAAATAGTTAAATTGAACACGTTTGAAGTTATTTATGGTATTTTTAAAATTTCAGGATGGTCTATGGAGAAGCCTTCTACGACCGTTTCAGTTCGTCTCGTCAAACTTTTGCTGCATATTATATGGCGAGTGCGCGCACTAATATGCTCTTGACATTGGAAGGAAACATTCTTGTGAAATCGTTTACTTACATTTTTATTATCATCCGTAACACTAAGTTATTACCAATAATATTTTATTTGTGTAAAAATTCTACTTTTTTATCGTAAATGTTGTGTAAGTACTTATAATCAGCATTTGACTTGGTAGGTACCTATACGTGTAGGATCTTTACAGCTATTATGTTATGTTTTGCGTAAAACAGCGTTTCAGAGCTCAAAAGTTTATCAATATTCAAAAAAAACATGTCTATAAATAATGTATTGAACTGAATCGTTGTAAATCATACCAGATTCTTGATAAAAATTTAGGTTTAATATTACAAAAAAGCGGCAATGCCGCTTGATCAGTGGCGCAACTAGCGGGGAAGTTGGCAAAGTGAAACTTTGGGGCCCTAATAAATTCGGGGCCCCCATAGACTATTTTTTTCCACATTTTATTCATTACAAATTTGGGAGGGGCCCCATTTTATATTTGACTTTAGGGCCCCCAAGTGTCTAGTTGCGCCACTGCGCTTGATCACGCGTTCGTACATCAAATTATCACCGATTGTTCAATGATTTTTACTACTCACACTGTCAATAACTATACCGGGTGAATGTTTTTCGAAATTGATGGTTTCAGATATGTTGTTTTCCACAATAGGTACGTCATGTTAAAATTTACAGTCCTAAATAACAAGATCACACCTATTTGTTATAAAATGCCAAGTATAAGTCACTACGGTGTACGACCAGATTTTTTCTGGTTTTCAAATTTTAAACAATCGTCAAAAAAACCAATCGAGCCACAACAGTTGTTTCGTCTTGAACGCGTTCCGTTAGAATTCGTTTCAACCAGTGAACGGTACGAAAACAAACATTTCAAAGTACAGCTATCAGTTCGCTGATCGGTTGGCTATTAAGTTGTAAGTATATTGTAAAATTAACGGGACGAGCACGCGTCACCGAACCCTTAAGACCCGCAATGAAAACTACGCATAAAAATAGATACGTTCTCTATTTTCGCATCGACTGCGGATCGTCAACACTTTTCTTCTTGCGAAATCAATGTATTTTTCGCACGCACTTGATATCGTGTCAATCTAGTATGCGCACTATATCGTATTAAAAAACGACGAGCCGTTACGAATAATAATGACTTTTTTTAATTGTGCCAAATTTAATAGGTCATTGGATGCCTGGACGACACCTTAATCGTCTCCAGTGCGTTGTGAATTCGTCTCGTAATATTCTATCTAACAAAACCCTTATAGTACCTATTAACAGTATATTTTAATGTTCGTCATTGATTTCGTGAAATCTGTAATGGAGGTTTAAAACTAGTCTAATAGAGAGGTACGACGGTAAAAATGTTGTGCATATATCGGTCATCCGCGCGTACCTATTCACGGTACACATAATTGTAGGTATTATTCAACCAAGTAATTCGGTTACGTCGTGCGATCCGCGTGTTCTCGAGGTCACGACAAAAAAAAATTCTTCTTTTTAATACGTCTAGGAATAGTAGTAATAATAGTTATGACAGTTTATGATATAATATAATATTGACGCGTGTAAAATGTGTGTTCGAAATAAATACATCCATATATATATAGATAATCAGGTGATTACGCGCGCAAGCGATCCGCGTGTGCGGCGGAACATGATTTCCGTTCGATTAAAATGTCCGTTAGCTAAAAAAAAAAATAAAAAATCTCTATTAAGTACCTATTATTACGCGTTCACGCAAAATAAAAACAAAACGTTTACCTACGTAACGATAGTAATAATTATGATTTACGGTGGGCATCTAAAAGACGCCGCAATTATAGGTAAAGACTTGGCGTTCGGGACTTAAAAATTAGCGCGCGTTTATGACTAAAAAAAAAAAAATGTTTAAATATCGCGCGAAATAAACAAAGTAGCTGCTATATAGATGTAAAATCGAAACGAAAACTACTTTAAAAAAATAAAATCATCGGCGTTTTTTGGTATTCGTCCTGGGGTCGGTCCTTGGAATTTCTTCAGTCGATTTATACGAGCTAGTTGTGGAAACCTCTCAATGCAATATTGTTTATATTTTTAGTGACTTTTTTTTTAATAATTCACTTACGCTTAGTTATGCGGCGCGTACACTTGTTTTTTGACCGTTACCATAAAAGCTATTATTCGGTCTTTTATTCAGACGATAATAATTAATCGAGTAATTTATTGGATATAAACTGCAAAATACGTGTGTGTTTTTGAACCCCGAGATTGGATACCGTCTTATTATTGCAGTGACCGATTTTATCCGTTTTAATTTTAAAACTGAACACTGGATTGTGGGTGAGTCGGGAATTCGGATGGAAAAATCTTTAAACTTTTTTTTTCTCGATTACACAATGTGGTAGGTACCTACCATACGATAATAAATCACGTACACTTATACGTAGTACCTAATCATTAGGTATTATTACTACGCTTTTCTAGGTTTTTTTTTTTTTATCAAAGTCGTTCATTAAAGGGCGTAAACAATTTAAGACATTTTTAATTATTTATGTCGACTGATCGATATTCGTTTTTAAAATGATACACGCGAACGTACCGCGTGGTCAAAACTTTTATGTCTCGGCTAATCACCGCGGAAACTTTTTTTTCGAAATAACGCTAACCACCCTCGATTTTACCAACACACGCCGTACCGGTTATATTATACGAACCCATGGCCGGACCCGAGAAATTCGGTCTTAAAATTGTGAGTAATTACGAGGATTTAAAATACACACCTAGGTGCTTATAGAAAACACTCGAATCCTAGGATGTAAACGCTGTTTTTTCTAAACTACGCGTAGTAAGTCAGGCCAAATAAACACGATCAATCCAGAGCTCTCGTGGGTTCCATCCGGGCTCTGCGTACGAACCTCGTGAACAAGTCTCCTCGATTCGCCTGGCAATGTGCTAACGTATACCCATCATACTGGTTACAAACGTGGAAAAAGACGTGTTCTTATCGTTTTCGTAAAACAGCAGTACGGTTTCGTAGCTTCGGAACGCGCGAATGTGGGTGGCATCGGAGTACCGCGCGGTACGTAGTTTTAAATTATTACGTCTCCTAAACGCGCACCAAGGTCCCTTGGACGTCAGTCGGATTTGCCGTGTCGAGACGTTTTTTTTTTTTTTAACCACGTGACGTGCAGTCCGGTGAACTATTATTATATATTATTATTATTAATAAAACGCCGTCGCGGCGTAATAGAGACAGGATTTATCTAACACGTCGTAATTATGATGAAAAAAAAAACCCCGCACAAACAAACACGGTATACTACTATTTGAAGAGAAAACATTGTAACGAAACGGTGAAAAAAAAATTATAATCGACCGTAAGACGATATTATTATTATAGCCGTCGCGTTTTCTCGCTCGCTCGCAGGACGGCCGTCATTTTTGGCGTTTTTTAAAGCTTGTGCGGTCTATAGCATTTCGCTGTAGGTTATACACACGCGACGGTCTCGAAAACTTGTTGGCCTGGCCCGGTTCGTTACTCTCAATTCGTTATCACACCGACAAATTATGAAAATCCGTTTTCATCAGTGCTCCGATTGTACGTCCCGCAGACCGAACAGGATAAAATAAATTTCGGGTGAACGCAATACGGCGCTAGACGGATAAAAAAAGGGTTATATCCGAATTTATTTATTATAACACGGTCCGTGAATATAGAGCAGTCCGTGTCTGCAGCGCGAGCCAGACGCGGTAATGGACCGCGGTCACGTGCGGAGAAGTCGACTGCAGCCGCGCGCCACGTTTATTAATAAATCAAGCACGCGTGTTTGAGCGAATAAAAATATTATTTAAAGTGTACGTACGTAAATTATTGTTTTTTATACCCTTTCTCGGACACCTAAACAACGTCGTATCGTATCACGGCCCGTCGTGGCCAGTGTTCATTTCAAGACGTCCATCCTTTCCATTTTTCGGTCTCGGAAAGCCCCTGAAAACGGAACAAAAACTGGCCGTCACTTAAAGCCTTTATGTTGTCGTTTCGGATACACTATCATCGACGGTTGCGGCATGAAATCGACGTATTCATATAATTTTTGTACAACAATAAATCACAGGAGTTTATTTTGAAAATCGGTCCATCAAGATCTTCTTCTGTCAAGTCCATCTTCCGATAGCCAGAGACGGTTTTGATCTGGTCTATTCGCGTACTCTCGCGGCTCCTTATTTCCCTCCGATCATCAGCTTCTTCAGGGGCTCATCCCTTCTTGTAGCGTGGTCGAAAAAACCTTAGGATGCTCTGCTTACACGCCAGTTTTGTTTCGACATTTAGCCAAGCCGTTAAGATACATGCACTCATGAAAAAAACGACCGCGTCAATTTCTACCGCGTTGGCAACATATTTTATGGCATTTTCGTCGGTTACAATATTGTTTATTCCGCGACGGTACAAAATTAAGAGTTTTATCAAAGCGGCGGACTTACGATACTAAAGGGTCGTGGATCGCGGTTGTGCGATAGTGAACTTTATGAATTTAACGAGACGTCTTGAGCCTTCTGTTAATTTTTGGTTGGGTCGCATAAAACACTGTGTTTAAATAATTAAAATATTTACCAAGTACTACATAATTATGTAATACACGGGTGAAGTGGACGTTTATGGCGTCGGCCTTCGCTTAAAACTTTTCACGTCACCTCACGAATGTTACAATGACATAATACTGATTAAGTTTTTATAATTTACGCCATTAAAACGGTACTATTGTGGTGTTCATTTTGACTTACTTCAATGGTGTACATAAAGCGCAAATAAATTTAGGTTTTTGGGTTGAAACAAATATTCGCAGGTAATGTTTGCATTTTCAAGAATCAGTGAATTTTTACGTATCTTTAAAAAAAAACACTATCCGCCGAAACCGTATTTTACGCGCTACCTATTTCGATAAATTTATCTAAAATGTTTGACTGGGAAAAAAAAATTTCTTGGAAAATAGGTCAGTAAAACAATTAGTGTACACGGTGAAAATATCTGGAAGAAAATATGTGACTTTTATAATAACTGTCCGAGGAAAAAATGTCCGAAATCAAAAATATCCTTGTTAGAATTACCCAAAAGTCAGTCCGAATATATTTTAAATTAAATTTTTATGTTTTCTTCCTAATACTCGATAAATAACATGTTTTCATCATGTTATAACGTATATACAATACAATTATGTAGGTAGTAATTTAGTAAGTACAAATTTATAAATTAATAATTATAATGCTTTTTCAGGTTTTCACTATTTTTTTTTTTTTAATTTGAAAAACTAAATGCTACTTAGTATTTTTCTCTCGCAGTTTTACATATTTTTATAGCAAAAATGCTACAAACGTTGTGAGTTTTTTTAGGTGCAACAACTTTCGAGCCATAACGTTACGAATTACGGTCTGACCGCGATGGAGTGCAGCAGGAATGATGGAAAACACCACGACAAATGATTTTCGTTTCAAAAAATGAGCTTTAAACATTATTTAAAAAAAAAAAAATGGTTCAATGTCCGTCAAAGTAAATTCAGTCGGAATTTCGAATGGCGGCTAAAGCTTTTTGTAGATTTAGGATAATGGCAAACAGCCGTAATGGATGAAATGGATTTATTTTATTAGTATGACACAAAGCTTTATTTTCAACTAATTTTTTAAATTCCCTGGTAAATACGTTTTGTCGCACTACCTTAACTAACGTAATAGAATATAAAAATAATCAAACATTATTCTTTTCGGACTATACTTGTAGGAACGTTTAGGTACATTTTTATCGTCGATTGAACGTAACAATATTATTTAGATTATAGTTGTTTTTAATACTCGACGTCGAGACGTTAACAGTAAAAATGATCTTAAAAGACCTTGAAAGATTGTCGCGCCAATTCTATAAATTGTATTTTAGGATTTCATCCGAGACTGTAATGTGGTTACACCGTTAAATAAAAAATATGCATTAGATATACTTAGATGTGTGTTTATTAATAATTTTTCGCGATTTAATTTTCGATAAATTTTAATCAAAATAAATTTGGGTAGAACAAAGTCGACGCCCTCGTGGTCTACACGTAATTTACAGACGAAACGAGGTCAACGTGTGCGGGCGTGGGTGCAAAGGATCCCTAACCCTGCTGGTCCAGCTCGGCTCTTGAACATCTTTGTGCTTTATTTTTACCACAATTTCAAGTTCAATGCGAGTGACGCGATTTTTTTTTTTTTAAAACGTTTCGTCTACGACAACGGATTAACACTACTCAAGAAATTGCGCGAGCCAACTATACGGTAATTAAATTATTATAAGCGCGACAATGTTTGGGCGTGCCATCGTCTCGACATAAATATTAAAAATACACAAGTGTCAAAAAATGCAAAAACAGTATTGACTATTTTTAGTGGGTTCGCATTTAAAAGTTCATTAAAATTCGTTTTTACCACATTATAATACAGCATAATATGATGGTATTGATTTCTTTTAAACTGATGTCCTAACAAATTCACTGAATATCATAGCGGAATCGATTATAAACACTACGTGAAAATAACGAATTATGTTTAAAAATACAGAGAACGATAATTTTAGAAGTTTCATTTCATAATTTGATCTACATCCGGTATGTAGTACAGGGGTGAACGCAGCAAAACATTTCGAGGGGGATTTTTGGAAAAAAATAAAAAGTAGAATTAAAATTTGTATACAAATTTGAAATTATAACTTATATTTTGGGAGAGGTTTGAACCCTAAAGCCCCCCTGTGTCCACCTCAGTATGATGAACCTAAAGGTCATCAAAGACAGCAGAGGTAGACACATTTTCAAACGAATGTACAATACTACCGAGAGAAAGGTTCTGCGATAAATAAATGGTAAAAGATTTGTAAGACTCAGCTGTGGCGGAAACCCTAATATATAGCCACCATTGAGCATTGGTTTCATAAACACGTATATTATTTACAATTAATTAATGCTTGTATACTTGATATTATGATGGAAAAATGAGAAGAGCGATCGCAAAAGAGTTGTCGAAAGACGATTAAAACTTTTTTGTTAAAAACCGGCATAACAATAGAAAAAATTTGGATATGTTGTTAAAATATTTGATAGTAGACAGAATCTAATTAGTGATCAAAGATAGTTACTTGAGACATTCGTGTTTATGTTTATCGTTCAACATACAAATTGAAGATTATAAATTGTAAATTTTTTACACAGTTAAAAAAAAAGTACGAGCATTATGTTTTACGAACAATGTATCCTCGAACATCAAAACTGGGTGTACCTACTGCGACTACACTAGCACATTAAATTAAAACTGGTTGCTTATCTAAATCTGTATTTACATAAATTATTTCACAATATTTTGAATTCCGTGAGAATAGAAACTATTATTGATATAATTTATTACGTGTATGTCTTTGTATTTGTTTTAGTTGAAATGTAATAGGTGTAGTACAGCTACATCGTAAACTGTTGAAAAAAATGGAATTTTAAGAGAGAGAAAACGAGTTTACCGTGCACTGATCAGACACTAAACGGTTTAGAAACGCTAATCGTGCCTGCTGTAGCGATAAAGCCGTAAGTGTTTAAAAAACAATTTTGTCTTTGTCAATTTTGAGTATCACCACTACGAATTTCCTCCGTTACCTTTAATTGTTTAGATCAAAAAACATTTTTTTTTTTTGATTGGCAGTAATTGGCTATGTACTCATCTGGAGAATTCGTATTTCATACGTATCGTACATATTTCATACGACAGTTCATATTTAACACATTACCGGCCATTTATCTCTTATAGTTTGTAAACTATTTATTGTAACCAATACTGAACTCAATTATGTTTTATACACGAATAAAAAGTTTATAAATTACCCAAAAATACCTAATTGCAAATAGTTATATAAATATTAAAAAAAAAAAGAAATGTAAAACCAACTGTTGGACATTGTATATACGGTGTCGTAAAGGTTTATAAATGTATTTACCTTACTGTTTTCTTTGAATGTTGGCGCATTCAATAAATGTTTATATTTTAGTTAGTACGCAAAATTAAAATCGAGTTTAACATTTTTAATATTACCTACACCCATAAGTATTAATTCCCATGAAAATATTTCAATATTGACGTTTTATAATGTTACGCATATATTACGTGTTTTTTTCTATTAGTTTACCTTTACATTCACGTCTGACTATATGTGTATTTCAGCAAGTAGCAAATACATGTTGCACCTAACAAATAAAACACCAAAAACAGATTGCATTTGATGTTTATTACAAGTCAATATACATGCTATACATTTAAATTTAATGTTAATCTCAAATTTTGTCCGAAATAATTAAACATGCCTGTACCTATAAAAACATGGTTAACGTTATGTACTTCAATCTTAACGTTTCAAATGATTACAGTTGATGGTGAATATACATAACAAAAAAAATTACGTGCGATATTGTCAATATGGAAATTAGAAAAAAATATTGTGATTAGAACAAATTTAAAAACAATACAATATTTATTTATTTATTACACTGTAATTTTTTGTGAAAATGTTGACGTGCTAAAATATGTGAAATGAAGGCGTCAGCGTAATAATACTAATCAACAACATTTAAAATTTGTTCTCGTTAAGTGTATAGGCAAATCCGATCATTCATAACAGAGTCATGACAAAAAATTTTTTTTTTTTATGAATTTCATCGACATTACAGAAAACAGCAGACTCGAAAACGTTAAAACAGTGGAGCTATGCTGCGCAATGCGAATTTTAATAGTCGTAAAATTCGCAGCTATGAAAAAAAGAAACTGATGTATAATTCAAAGTCAGAATTTTGTGTTTTCAAAAAACACACTGAAGTAATGATTCTATTTTTTACAGTGCAGTACAGAATTTATTACTCGTAAAATGCCAAAGTCGTTAAAAATTTCAATTTCAGTACATACACAACAGCTAAATTCATTCCCGACACTGGATCGCGCATAAAATAGTTTGTTACAATTAACGGTTAATCGACGGTTTCGTCACAATATATTATTATGACGTATGGAAGACCGTTTTACAATCAAAGGTTTTACACGAGTTTTCTGTATTTTTGCTATAGCTTGTCGACGTTTTTAATATTAGCTCTCCGAAAAAGTTCGTATACAATATAAATTCCTAATCTTGTACTCGACAACCACAAAAAAGCATAAGAATCGGTCGAACCGCGAAACTTTCTGATTCAGGACTAGCTATGTATTCATCACTGCGTAGTCATTGCCAATACGAATTAGTATCATAATTTATAAACGCATGTATCTTCGTCGGAAATGTTTACCAACGAAATAGCAAAATTGCCAGTTTGTTTTGTCATTCTGCGAAACAACAGAGTCCAGTGGCGAATTGAAGGGGAGCCCGAGAATTCCTCGACCCCCATAAACCGTATTTTTCGTCGTTTAGTTTTATTTTCGTGTGTACCGTTTGGATCTAATATTTGTGTGCTGATGCTTATCAATTGTTCTTCTCGGTCTGAATCGAAACACTATGATCCATAACAACTGTAAAAGTTAAACAATCATTCTGAAACCATAAATTAATATAATGTGTAATTGTAATAATTTCAATTTTAGATTTTGAGTGCAGCGTTTTTACGACTATTACAAAAAAAAAACGGCCCTGAATAACGTCTTAGCTAAACACATTTTTTTGGTTGTTTTTTTGAGGTGGTCCAAAATAAAATTTTTTTTTTTTGTAAAATTAGATCGCTTTGAAAGCGATTATTTTCTGTGATCACTTTCGCGGGTAGAGAGAATTGTCCGACACCTATCCGCATTTATTTTGCGATATATTTTATTTTTCTGCGATCGCTCGTTGCGTTTGAACCGATAAATTTTTTCGTGTAATTCTTCGCATATTACGCAGGTACAACCGTATAGTACTCGCCGTATGTATGTATACTCCGCTTGAAGATTTTTTGGTAAAAAAAAAAGAAATTCGAAATTGGCTCCGAACGACTTTGAAAATCGCTCCGAACGCGTGTAACTGTCGAGAAACTGATTTACAAACCTCGAATCGGAACTCGATTGGTATGTAATGTAACACCTATGGTCACTATCGTCACCACGCAATCCAAAATACCAGCCCGCTCGGAGCTTTTTAATTTTTTCGACATTTTCTAAGTACGCGACTGACAAAACGTAATAATGTACATACACATACGCGCCGCCGCCCGTTTTTTTTTTCGTAATAATTTATCACTATACGCGCTAAAAATTATCGCATTTTATTATTGTTATCATAATAATGGACGTAAAACAAAAAGAACAAAAAACGACGGCGACGAGATCCTTACGCGACTCGCAGAATAATAATGCTTGTATATTATAATCATAAAATTGTATTGTACAGGTAGATGCAAATAATAATAATAATATTGTCAAACATGGCCACCGATGTATGACGGCCGGCGGGAAATTTCTCAACATTTATACGTATTATTATTATTCGGACCGAACGGAATGCTGAATGACCGAAACGAGTTGTGTGTGTGTGTTTAAAGGATTTCGCAGGGCCGTAATATCGTATTTCATCACATATAATAATAATAATAATAATAATAAGTATGCCGTCTCTACTTGTTCATTCAGCAGCGGTTATCCCGGTCAGACGTTGCGCGGCCAGTGGCAAATGATGAACAATGAATGAATGAAACAGGCGGCGGCGGCGGCGGCGGTCGGTTCTAATTTATTCCCCCCAAAAAAAAAAAAACAAAAAATATTTTCGCTTTTGTTTCACGTAGTATTAAATACGTGTATAATAATAATAGGGTATAATATTATGTTATAAGTACACACACACACACACGCGGATCCGGCGAGCAGTGCCAAAAAAGAAATCATTACAATCGTTATTTTTTTGTACATACATTTTTTTTTTCCATACACACTGATATCGTATTATTATTAAAAAAAAAAACGTATAAAAAATAAAAACTTAGCATTCAAAACGAGTGTATAAATAGGACCGTGTAGAATTAATACACGCGCGCGTGTGTGTTCGCACGCACGCAAAAATTGCAAACGCGCACGGTTACTGCAGTCCTTGGAAGCCAGCAGATGAGATGTGCTTTCGTATTTTTTTTTTTTTGGAAAACCGATCGGCTCCGTACAGAAAAACACTTTGATGAAGTAGAAATGCTCCGGATCTACCGCAGAAAAGATAGCGTTCGGTTGATGGTTTATTTTTTGAACTATGCGAAAACGAAAAAAGCAAACGTTTTCGTACGACGCTGAGACGGCTATACAAATGCGTTTAATCCGGAACCGATTTCGACAAATGTTGAACAGGGCTTGAGGGTTTTAAAATTCGTCAATTTTGCCGGATTCGTTATATTTCAGCGGTTTTGGAAATTTAAATTGAAAACAATCCGAACAGTGTAATCGAAACAGTTCATTTGTAGACGAATCCGTTGTACTTACGGCCGTTTCGAAACAAATAAAAAAGTAGTTACCTGCTTAACGACGGCAGGTTAGTATTTAGTAGCCGTACAAAATATGCACAAAAGTAGCTTTTGGAAAACTAGTTTCAATTAATGTGGTTTTTGTTTCATTTTATACACTGAATAACGTCTAGTAGAATTTCACGATTTCAACATGATGTTGACCATCGTATATATCCGTTCGTAATTACTATAAATGCTAATATTCAAGATATTTTCCGAATCAAATCCGTTTTATTTCCTTAAAATCTCGTTTAGATCGAGCGGTTATTCAATTTTCAAATGTTCGTAACATTACCAAATTCAAATAGACGCGATTATTTTTTAATTCAAAATAAGAAATTAGTTCAAACACTTTTTAATTTATAAAACGTAATATTATGACGTTAATCGTACACATAATGTGACAAATGACTATCTCGTGTTAGTGTTTTAAGTCATTATACTGTCGTAATCTTGTTTCAGAGAATGTATACACGATTACACTGTAATCATCATCCTGTTCCTATTGTCATCGACTTCAGCGGCGAAAACATGAACAAAAATTTAATGTATTTATGATGTGTACAACAACAAATTACAGGAATTCATTCTGAAAATTGGTCCATTAAGATACTCATAAAAGAATGACGAAAAATGAATTTACGCCTCATTGACAACTGTTACACATATTCTATGGTATTATTTTCACGCACGATTCGATGCATTTGATTCACCTCTAATAGTTGTTTATTCTGCGATGATATAAAATCGAGAATTTTAACGAAGCGGTGGTTTTATGATAAAAAGAGCGGTGGATCGCAGTGGCGTGATATTAAACTTTGTGAAATTAATAAGATACCTTGAGCCGTCTAATAGTTTTTTAATCCCGCGGTTAGAATGTTTGACTATAATATTTGTGAAAACAATTAAAGTAGTTACTAATTACTACATAATAATATAATACAGGGGGGCGAAGTGGACGTTAACAGCATCGACCCTTGTTTAAAACTCGTCACGTCACCTCATAAATGTTATTATTACAAAGCGGATTAAATTATAACATAGTTTTTATAATTTATGCCGTTTAAATGGTATTATTGTATAGAGTTTATACAGATGTAATTGACCTATTTTTTATTTAAATGGTGCACAAGCACGAATCAATTTAGCTTTTTGGGTTGAAATAAATATTCGCACATATTGTTTGATTATATTTTGACATTCTTGTTCTTTTTCAAATGGCTGTAAAAAAAAAAAAAATGTCTTTGAAAATAGGTCAGAGAATTAGTGTCAGTTAGTGTCCACGGTAAACATATCTGCAGGGAAAAATGCCTTCTGACAAAAATATGTATTTTAAAATAATTGTCCGTGGAAAAAATGTGCAAATATACCTAAAATTAAATTTTTACATTTTCTACCTAATATTCAATCGACATCATGCGTTTTCGTAGTATTATAACGTAATAATATTTATTATACATGAAAAATAAGCACAATACAATTAAGTAAATGTTTGAAGTAAATGTATGTTTGGATAAAAAAGTAATGTTTCCGTTTAAATTGTATGATTATTGGTAAAATTACGAGTATATATTTATTAAATCTATTATAATTAATAGACGAAAAATACGTATAGTTGTAAGGGTATTGAACACGTCGTAAAATATAACTCTTCAATGGATGTTTGATACAATTTTCTTCTACTTATTACTGGATAATGTATCGTGTTTTATGTAAATAGATATCATGCTTATTAGCAAGTTTTTAGAAATTTAGAAAAAATTAACAATAGAATGGGTAGGAACGTGATTGGCTTTTATGCGAGTAAACCCATTTACACATTTCGATATTTATAGTTTGGAACACCGAATGCGCCCACTTCAGCTATAGATATTTTATGTTTCTTCAGATCGACTCGCATTATTGCAGATAATAACGATGCAAATATAATAGGTACAACAAATTATTACACCTAATGGTGAAATTATCAGATGCGTTAGAGAACACAAACCAAGAATTAAAAACGAATCATAGATCTGAGAGGACAATATAGGATTGCGCTTCATTATGAGTAAACATACATTTTGACGCAAATTCAAAACAAATTGACTTAATAGTGTCTACTAAAAGTAATATGATAAATACGCTAGTACAAAATTATAAAAAGGCAAAAAAGGTGATACGCCTTGTCAAAAGATACTTTTATTCTGTGAATTTTTGTACACACGGACATTTTTGCCAACGTCAATATTTTTTTTTCTTATGAACCATTTTTGTTTTCGGGACATTTTTCATAGGATTTTTCACCTATTCTACCATGGATATTTTTGTACGTTCTCGATATTGGGCATTTTTTCCATTGACGTTCAACTTGTTACGTAGAGTTGTGAATTATTCTATTTTCTATATTTTTTTTTTTTTTTCCGTCAAACTTACATAGGGTGGCCATTCGCCTCGGTTTTGCAGGGACGTAACCAGTTTAGGGATCCCGGCGGCCCGAAAAATTTCTCGGGACACGGTTTTGTACCGGATTTGAAGTTTTGTATTACAACGTCCCGGATTTCAATACTAATCACATAAATTTGTTTCCTTTCCTCAGTTTTATTTCAAAAATTTAAACACAAATAATCAACTATTATCGCGTTAGGTTAGGTATTATAGTAATAAAAAATCACGTCACATTTTAGCAAACAGTTTGCAAACGTCCGTTCGTAATAATTATCGTCGGTGCGTTGACGTTCGGACAATTATTATTGTCTCTCGTCTTGACTGCAGGCAATCACACGCTTTCGTGTCAGTTTTTGTTTCACACAAAACTCAACAAATTTAATTCGCTGTAGCAAAAGCGAGTAAAAGTTAGTAGTTATTGTACATATGGTGACAATAGTTTCAGTGTCCCGGATTTATTATAATCCGATCTGGCCACCCTACACTTACGCCGAAATTCGAACGTTTTACTTGAAGAAAACCTACTACTAGGGTTCGTGTACCCTCGCACATCGCGTCCTGCACAACTTAAATATTGTTCACTCGTCCGCCCTCGTGACACGATATTATTTCAAGGGCGTTTCACTTTGGTCGCTGCCAAATTCCAAAAAAAAATAATTACTAAATTTTACCCAAAACAATTTAAATTTCTTTGATAAATGCTGCGATATGTCAGAGCGTCGCGATAAAAAAAGAAAAAAATGTCTGAATATTCCGCACTTTGTTGTATTAGAATTACCAAGGTTGGCCAAGTCGACTACTTTTTTAACACTTCAAATGAAGTTACAAAAAAAACGAAAGTAAAGTGAAAAATTATTTTTAAATTTATTGAAACATTTATAACATAGAAATGATAAAACTTAAAGTAAAGATAATATAGTTTATATTTTTAATTCACGTGGTTTTGTATACCTAGTATGACATTTTCTGCGCTTCCGAAAATGTTTTACGTGTTTTCTTATGAAATCTTCATCTTAGTTGGACTATATTTTTTTTTCTCAAGTGTTTTAAAAACTTTTTTTCAAATAATTGCACACGATGCTTAAATTTAACGCGTCGAGTTGGAAAAAAATTAACACATCAAGTGCAAAGTTATGAATTTAAAACAAGTTAACGAGTTATTTGACTAAATTTCTTAACTTGATTTTAACTTTTAACGATTTATCGGCTCAACCTTGTTAGAAATCCCTTGAAATTCGTTTACCCTTCATCGGCGCGGATTTTCGTTCATCGTCCGGATGACTACGATCGCGTTCCCGGATAGAACGCTGCGGCGGCGAAGGACTGGAATTTCGACTCCCGTGCGAGTAATAATCATCCCGTGCGTTATATAATATAATATTATAATATATATATATCGTATATTATGTGCATATTATAACATACGTATTTATTATATACGTGTCTACGGTATGCTTTGCATTTAAACGTCGTTTTGAATAGAAATCGCTTATTATAAAATATAATTGAATTAATTTTCGTTGTTCACACACACACATAGTCCTAGAGAATATTATATATAAATATATATACAGGGTGTTCCAAGTTAGATGTTACAACAATTATCTCGGAAAGTGTTGAAAATAGAAAAAAACGGTTTCGTATAAAAGTTGCTTCGTGCCGATGGCAACAGCATAAGAAATATTGGTATTAATGAACGTTTTTCCACCCACTCCCCATAACACCATTATCTCCATAAATAAATTAATAAAGCCGTCAAAAGTTTTAGACGTGCATGTTTCCAGATTTTATAGGTGTCGCCTAACCTAACCTTGCAGACCACAGGAAATACGCCATTGTTATGCGGTCTATACAATACTTACGGTTCCAAAATTATTTAATACGTTCATTGGTGTTTCTTTTTTTTTTTATAATATCGCCTTTTAAACCTCAAGTATCAACCAACACATTTAGATCCTGAGCGCAGCGATACGATGAAGATCAATGGGTAGAAAACAAAAACAATGTTGAAGTAAATGTAAAACTAAAAACAATCCTGTACAACAAGTTAATGAGTTTTGTTACCTGGGAAGCTTGGTTACGAATAGAAGTCAAGCAACGGCTGACATAAGGGGAAGGATAGCTCTCGCCTAACAAGCTTTCGTCAAAAAATATAATATACTTAGTAACAGACACCTTAAACTAGAAACGGAAATGGAGTGTTTTATGTTATGGAAAATTACTCAAAAAGATAAAAACTACCAACAAGCAATAGAAATGTGGTTTTGGAGGAAGATGTTAAAGACCAATTGGACGGAACGAAAATTAAACAAAAGAGTGTTAAGTGAAATACGAGTAAAAAAAAGTCTGATAACAAAGATAATGGAGAGGAAAATCAAATGGATTGGACATCTTATTCGACACAATGATTTTCTTAATAACATATTTGAAGGAAGAATAATGGGACAAAGACCGAGTGGGAGACCTAAAACTAATTATTTCCAAGACACAAATGAGAAGATGGGTTGCGTATCCTACCAAAAATTAAAGGAAGCGGCAAAAGACAGACACACACTCGGCTATTTCGACAAGGCGTTGCCTTTAGATCATGATGATGAAAATGATGTGTTTTTTTGTCTGTCAACAACTTTTCGTATAGACGGAATGCTTCGATTTTAAAAATCAGTACCTCTAACGAAAGGTCTATAAACTCCGGTGGTACTTTGGTTGAAGTTTTTTTTTGAAATTTTGTTTATTTTTGAGTTTCACCCCGAAAACCAAATAAAAAAATCGAGAATTTTACGGCAACAAATTTGAAACTTTCAGATTTGTAATGACGTTTTCGGATAGAAGGAGTGTTCCAACATCGTTACGTTGAATAGCGCATAAAAGTTGGGCATTGGGCTTTAAATTTTATTTTGATTATTTTTTGAGTCGTGTGCCGGAAATGTATCAATTTAGACGTATCGATTTAGTTTTTTGGCCATAAAATCCAAAATAATGATGTACGGAAGCTGAAACATTTGCATAATATTCAAATAGGTAAGATACAAGTTTGAAAAAGTTTCGAGTTATTTCGAAAATTTTTGAGCCAAGTAAAGATTTTTGAAATTCTCGAAAAATTTACCAGGACGAATACTAGACAACTGAGCTCGCAAACAATCGTTTTTTCGAAGGCAATGACTTATTGTTCAAAACTTCCAAACCAGTGATCCACCCAAAGCTTAGTCAACTCCGACAAACTACCCACGTGACATAGAGTGATCCCGGCGGCTATTTTTTTGTATGTTTTGTGTACGCGTATTTGTTTAATGAATTTTGGTTGTCGAAAAACAATTTTACATAGAAAATTCAAAAAAAAAAAGTTAGAGAGGTTTAAAGTATCAAAAAAGTAAGCGCTTCAACTTAGTAGCAGAGTCTGGAGCTGTTACAATTATGCACACGTTTAACTACAAGTTGATTAGTCGGTTGTACGATAAGAGACACTGCCTTGCACCTGCCATTTTGAACAATTATTTTCCAGACTGTTACTACGTTGAAATACATGTACTTCTTCAGACGTTTTAAACCTCTCTACCTTGTATAGTCTTTTAAGCGGAAAATTGTTTTTCGACCACCGAAATTCATTGAGAAATCGTGCGCGCACGACACATACAAAAAAAGTGTAGGTTACTGCTCGAGTTTTAATAGCTGATACGAAAAGCACCGACGAACATAAAAAGTTTTAAACCGCCATCATCGCAGAACACGTAAAATAAAACGATTTTCATATGAAAATCGTGCTTCTATTTTCAATACTTACCGAGATAATTGCCGTAACAACTTGTAACACCCTGTGTATATTGTTATAGTCCTCGTCGTGGAGAGTTGAAACGGGCGTACTCAAACGCACGGTCGTAACTTGTAAATCAAACTCTATACACTCGTCACATATAACGTTATAATAGAATCGTCGTGTTATGTACCTAAATATTGTAGATATTATGTAGATATTATATATTGCCCGACCTCGCGTCCACAACAATAACGATTGTACACCTCGTTCAATCGCATTTCTAAACGAAAAATTTGGTCAAAAAAAATTTTTTTTTTTGGCATATAGAGAGGTACCATTCGTTTCATTAATTTTACGCTCGTTCGATCGCTGCGCGCGAACCGGTCGAAGCTATACACAGCTTTATACACGATAGTATGCGCTTTTCGACCGGTTTCGTATGTATTATTATTATCATTCATTTTGCATACGTATATTTCAAAAAACGATTATATTCGTATGCGGTGTGTGTGCGCACGCGGTTATACGTACCTGATATTTCGGAATAAAAACGAGTTCTGCGCGATTCGTTGTATTAATACGAATCCGACGTTATTCATAAATAACGCCATTGCGTCTATTTCGTACGAAACGCTGACACTCGCTAACCCGTTCCGCGGTGTCCTGCCCGGTCGTGTTTTTCCTCTTCGGATTTCGCGCGTTATTTACTACGCGTTATCAGCACGCGTATGCAAATGCATATTGGCCTCAGAACAAACGGATCGGCAAAAAGCAAAAAAAAAAAAATCAAACGATTTGTTAACGTTTAAAAACCGTGCAAAACGCGCGGTAAAAAATGGCAGGAACTTTGTGTTTTTTCTCCTACCCGCCGTCAAAACTGTTCGAGGCTTGACATTGGAATATCGCGATTAGCGTATCGTCGCTAGACAATACAACATAGAGAACGTCTCGCGAAAACTACGATACGGTGTTTGTGCGCACCAAACCGCGAATATGATACAAATCGATATCTGCTGCGATCAATCATGTTGCACGTGCCTAAGTTATGACGGAGAAAAAACTGTTATTTTGTCCGTAAAACAAAAAATTTAAATCCACGGGACCCCTTCACCGACGGGCGCCCGTGTACGCGAGAGTGTTACATTGTGGAAAAGTGTGACCGCCCGTTTCTTTTTTTTTTTTACAAAATATTTAAACGCAGTTTGAAATAATTGAACGTATTTTTCTTTTGATTACAGAGTGTATACGAGAAATAGAAACTGTTCAGTTTAATAGTCGTTATACAATCTACATCGGTTACTGTATTGTACTCGCGTTTGGACATTTTAATAGCATGAAAGCTAACTGAAGTGTAAATCCAGATAGTTCGTCGTGGATGTAACTTGATGTAACTTGACAAGTAGAACATGAAATCGATGTTTCGCCAGGTATGATTTTTGAATATTATCCATGGTTCTGTCATTCAGAAATACCCTCGGGGTAATGTTATATTAGTTCCAAATTCGAACGGACGTACAGTTTCGGACACTTCGAAATTACGCGAGCAAGTATATAATATCGTTTAGCGTTCGATGGGAATTTTTTCTCGGTATAATTTTCTGGTTTTGTTCTTCGCGAATAATTGCGCATCATCACGCGTGGCGGCGATCTTTCCGAAACTCTCGATTAGACGTCACGGAGAACGCGCGGTGTTTCAACGAATGTTTAAAAATCGATAGCGGCTTGAAAAAATGAGAATTTTTTTATTAAAATTTGTAAAAAAAAAAACTCTGTACACAGTACACAGGTGAAGCGGCGAGGAATGACGATGAATTCGATTCATAAAACAATGAGCAAAAATTGTTTTACTCTCGACCACACACGGTTATGTTTTACGACACCGATGCGCGCGTGCACATATTAACGGCATATTATATATACGACGACGACGACGACGACGCTCTCGATACGACACGATGTATACGACACACGTTATAACGTTATTATCACAGGTATACGTACATTTATAATTGCAGTTGTTTACCCGCGGCGGGTAAGCAGAATAAAAGGAAAAAAAAAAGGCAAATAAAAATCACGATCGTAAACGCAAACGCACGATCGCGAATGTTAGAAAACAGACGGAGGAAAACGAATTCTCCTTCAATTATCTGGTTTACGACCCGGGCGTAACAAAATATCGTAATTGATTACAAAAACAACGAACGGATTTATGCGATACAAGCAGGCGGCTCGCAGAGCCTGAAGAGTGAAGATAGTTAAGTACAGGAGTGACGGAATTTGTATGACACGTCGGTACTTTTTGGCGTAGGTGGTACGTGACGTATAATATACGTATTGTATGACACCCGAAAGCATCGTTAGATCGTTGTATCCGAAAAACACGGTTCTGAGCCAGCTACCTAACCTGATGAGCTCTGGGAAACGCACAAAAAATGATCGCGAATCACCCATATTTGCTATACACATTATTATTTGTACATACGTAAAAAAAATAGTGTTTCATACTTAGCAAAAAATTGTTATCAATTTTTTAAAACGTATTCATTTTAATTTAGTACGCAAAAGTTTGAAAACGATAAGGAATAATTTTTTATAACGTCAGTTTAACAGCCGTTCTGACGCCGGATTCGACGATTTTGCCATTTTCACCGTTTTCCGCTCAGATAGTAATCGAAACATCAAAAAATGCTTCAAATTAAATTATATTTTAACCCAATTTTTTGTGGTATTTATTGTAACGGTTGGAGCACACCTTCTACCCGAAAACGCCGTTACAATTTTGAAAATTTCAATTTTTTGCCGTAAAATGTTCGAAACACTTTCTGGTTTTTGCGGTTGAACTCATATAGTAAACAGAATTCCAAAAAAAAATTTCCACAAAAACACCACCGGAGTCCATAAACCTATTAGAAAAGTTACTGACTTTGAACACAGAAGCACTCTTTCTATACAAAAAGTTGTTGACTGGAAAAAACATCATTGTAAGATGAGTAAAACATTCGCTTGTCGCTCAGAATCTTAAAGATAAAAGAGCACACCTATATATACATATGTATCGAAAACAGGAGGACCAAAATTAAATAGGTAGTGAAGTGTACGGGTGCAGTATAAAAAAATACATTTTTCCGTCTTCCAAAATGTATATTTTTATTGTGAATTGTGTATGGTTACGAGACGGCACGTACGCCCTTAATTCAAAAACTAACAACGTGTGAAGAACGGTAAAATACGTTTACAAATTTCAAAAGTTGGTGTAGATACTCGAACAAATCAATTCATCTGTTTGATTTGCAGTGTGTCACACAACGATGTATAAGTAATACAAACTGAAAAGTGTTAATTTCTAGATAATTATTGTTAATGATCTAATATTTTCTGAATTCCTTTGCAACCAAACATTGTTGACGTTGATCTCGTTAATTTGGGTTAACAATCGAACAAATACGGGGCTCTGTTACGATAATTATCGTAAAAACGTATTTGGTATCCGAGATGGATACTTTATCAAATAGATTAAATATTGCCTACAACGCACTTCTGTCGGATCGTTTTATTCTTCCATTCGCCAGTTTTAGTTTCCGAGTGAAATTCGAATTTGTGTTCTGTAATCGTTGTATTTATAACCGAGGAGAGGAAACAAATTTGTGTGATCGAAATCCGGGACATTCTAATGCGAAACTTCGAATCCGCGACAGAACCGGTGTGAGACTTTTTCAGGTCACAGTATCCAAGAACCGCGCAAGAGCTGCAAGACTTACGGGAGTTTGAAAATACAAAAAAATTAAACCGCAACCGATAAAACGTTACAATACCGACCGAATCAACTCCGTATCCGACATAGCGATCGTTGAAGGAGCCGTTAAAAACCAGCGGAATTGAGGTCGGGCGAGCGCAATTCGCGTAACTTTCTCGGAGACCAAACTCAGACCGGCGAATTCCTCGCGTCGAGAAACGCCGCGGTACGAAATTTCGGCGAAATCCTTGGAGCCGTTTCTCGGCAAAACATTGCACTCGCGGGTAGGCATAGTGCAGGTTCCACGTTACGCCGCAGTGTTTTGCGTATTTGCGGCAATTTTTTCGGGTGATTTTATTCCATCCGAATTCGGTTTTACATTCGCGCGGCGCAGTAAACGCGTAATGTCAGCAGGATAGGTCTTTTTCTCTATTTTTCCTCTCCGTCTATTTCTCCGTCCGTCGACTCGCGTTCGCGTTTCTGTGTTAAGTTGATAGGACCGTGTTCTCTGCCGGAGGAATGCGTGCGCACCGTCTCGCGCGCAGACGACGACGACGACGCCGCCGCCCTTGAGACGTCTCCGGCGAGCGCGACATTGCGAGATCGGTTCCCGGAAATAACCGGCAGACGATCGCGTTATTACTATAGTATGACGGTGGCGTGAAAGACCGGCGATACGACACGTCGTAAAAAAAATAAAAATGTCTACGATAAAAACAGAACGCAAACTATGTCACGTATCGCTCGAACCGTTAATAAAATCGTTTCTACTCCATTTTATTCCTCCGGAAAACACGCGCAGAGTTTAGACCCCGTCAAACACCGCCGATTCGTCGACAATATCACCAGGGTAGAGTTGCGGGGCGAGTTCACGGCGCTAAGGTTGACCGATTAAAATTATGTGTCGAAATTTTTTACGGACGTTTGTAAAAGTCGTTAGAAACATAAAACTGTTAGCGAATAAAAAATTATTCGAGTTTAATTTTACCCGGGGGCAAGTTGACCGTATTAAACAATGAATCTTTGCCACCACGCCATTACAGTGTACAATCATTGCACACTGTTCTTTTTTCATAATCGGCTTACCTATTTCAAATAACTTATTATAGTCCGAGTTCTTACAACATCGTTCGATAAGTATGTGTGTGAATGGATCGCTCATTGATTAATTGCGCCGTCTACGTATCATACACATAATGTTAATAGTATTAAAATGTTTCCATTTTATAAGTGGGCCATTAACAAAAAGGTGTATGTAAATTACAAATTGTTATCATTTTTAAAACACGTCTACTTTGTACTCTACATCCGTTCGTACAATTTACCTATACCGCGTCGGCGAATAATAATTATTATGGTATTAATTATCATTCAATTTTTTTTTTCTTAATACGATATTAATTAATCAGTTATAGAAAATACTTAATCGCGCGTGCGTTCATATTTGACATTTTAACCGTAATAACCAATGTCGTTTTTGAAATTACACTGTGTATCGTCTCGAGTTCGCCATTACACGAAGCATACTTGAGAATACAATTGTAATACGACCTCAGTTTTCCGACTAGATGCAAATCAATTTAAAAAAAAAAACATTTTGATTCTCGCAAACGATAAAAAATTTTAAACATTGACAGGAGCATATTTATGGATTTTCGGCCCTTAAAAAAATATTTTGTTTTGCCTCGAATTAAAAAAAAAAAATTAAAATCAGAGATTTACCGCTCGCTTCCGAATTACGGCCCCGAGCGTTGGTTCCCGGGTAGACTTAACGATTCGTTCGATTTTTTTTTTGAGAAATTTTATCGCATCTTTGGGTCAACGGTAGATAGGTGGTACGTTTGTGTATTGTACTCCCGTACGCACAGAGAAAACCGCCGTCTTCGTTCGATCGTTGACGGTTTTAATATTATTTTACTGAACTCGTTGACGCAGGTACATTTTGTGGATAAAATCTTCTACGTTCAGTGTACGAACGGCGAGTTATAAAACGACTGACGGTTAAAATATTTTTCACCACGGGTAGTACGCTGATTTTTAAGCAATATGACGATATTACGCCTTTAAACCTCTTACGATCGTTCAAATCGATCGAACCGGGGCCGGACCGGCAATTTGGGGTGCTGTTAGAGACGAATCCACACGAATACCAGCCCACCGAAACCACCTATAAACCGGGGTCACACATACGAAACACATGCGTGGATGAAATATGCTGTTTCGGCACGCCCGCGGATCGAACATATTGTAGGTGTAAAATCTGTTTTAAAAGCTCAAAATGTTCGAAGAATAAGAAGCAAACGACAGGAGGCCTAAGAACCTGCGCGCGTTTACCACGGCGTATAGACACAACTGTACACATCCGCGGTCTAACCGGGTCTAAGATATTCGATATATATATATTCGATATTCCATATAAAATCGCGCGATTATTGTCCTAGAGCGACGATTAAACGAGGCGCAGCGAACACGGCGTTTACACAGCGCGCACAAAACGGTTGTTTGAACAGCTTTGACGACGGGGGAATCACTGTGAACGCGCAGCAATCTTGAGACTGATTTTTTCATTATGAATCGTTATTCGAACGTACTAGTTACGAACGTTCGTTGACCTCTTTTCGTCCGTGTATATTGTTTTGATACTTTTGAAAATTTTTTAACCGAAAAACATGAAGCGTTTGTCGCGAATCATAGCGCTTATAACGCGTTATAACTCGTCGGTAAAGGATCGGACGTTTTTCTCTCTACAGACGCGAATCCTA
>CM029357.1:51661373-51711746 GCA_017140985.1 Hormaphis cornu
AAAAAAAAAAAAAAACGTTAAAAAGTAGAATAATGTTATAACGATCGATGTCGAGAAAGACCGTGGTCAACGCGATCACTGGAAAATGACAAAGTGTTTTTTACATTCAGAAATGTATCGACGGTTGAAATTTTGATTTTACATTTTTTAAACGTCGTTTCAAAAATCGTACTGGTAGGCCGATGAAAACGTAACTGCGTATCGTTTCGTAACAGAATCGCAGAACTGGGGGGAAGCCAGGAAACTCGCGTAAATACAATTAAAAATGTAACTTAGTTTTAGGAAAAAAAATTACACACTTTAAATAAGGGTACACATAAAACATTTGTTTATAAACACATTTATTGTTTTTATAACTCACTGCATTTCACACACGCATATTTACTCGACACGTTTTGTTGACTAAAACCAAATTTTACACAGTTTTGTCTCGACACGATTTGTCGAATCACGCGATTCCATACAGTTTAGATAATTTTGTGTGAGAATTAGATAAAATTAAAATCGAAATTCGATTCAATCGTGTCTAGAACAAATTTTAAAACGTCGAATTTCTGGAACGGACCGACTGAAAACGAAGCAAGATTTGACTCATTTTAAGGTACACTCGTTGAACTTTTTCCTGCAAAAATGGACTCAAAACGTTAAAATGTATACTATACTCGTTAGGTTTTTCATTATTTAATTTAAAGTTTAAACAAACGCTTAACATTTTGTATCAGCCACGTATAAACTCTTTAATCGTGGTTAGAAAATAGTTAGCAAAACAAAATATTTTAACAAAATATGTTGATACGGAATATGATACTAATTTTGTTTAATGACACGCATCGTATTTTAGGAACTGAATTTTTTTTTATGCTTTTGTTTATTGATTGAAGTTAAAAAATTTCTTTGTTAAATTATTATTATAATTTTCAAGTCGTATTCGCACTAATCGTCGTGATATCAATGCACAACGAACAACAATTGTGTGATCAAAACGAGTCAACACTTTTTTTTTCCTCGACGTTTTTACGTGAATCTATGGCGTACACCTCTACGCTCTACGCGTGCACGCATGTGGCAAACAAACGATTCTTTCTGGTCGTCGCGCGGTGTACAAAATAAAATGATTTAAATTTTAATACAAAAAACGTGTAAAAAAAATTCATTCCGTTCAGATACGAGATATATAATACGGCCGTAACATTGTAGGGGGCTCTCGATGTGCTCCGATTCAAAAATAGTATGGATATGCTAACAACGCGCGCGCAAAGAAAGCGACGGAATAGCCACTACGAACGCGATTAAAAAAAAAAAATACATATATTCATACGTATATTAATGTCATCTCGCGAAGCATAAATTAACACGTTTTACAAACTATGTATCATTTTATGGTTTTCCGGCACGATTTATTCCAACACGTTTTTTGTTGTCCGCATAATAATATGACAGTATACGCTGCACGTAGTAAGTACCCATAAAATAACATCGGTTACAAACTGTGCACCTCTGCTAGTCTTCGACAATCGGTTTATTTATTCGCCGATGATTAATTATTGGTATAGATCATAATGTATGAATGGTGATTATAATTGGTGTTTTAAGTTGCCCCGCAGACTGGAAAATACCCATATTGTTAAATCATAATTTGGCTTATGAAAAACCTATAGATTAAAATATCAATCGTAAACGTCAATACAAACTCTTGAAAATTTCAAATTTTTTGTTGTATGACTCTCGATTTCTTTTTTTTTTTGGTTTTTGGGATTGAACTCAAAAAGTAAGCAAAATTTCAAAAAAGCTTCAACCAAAGTTCATAGACCTTTTATTAGATGTACTGAATTTGAAAATTGGAGCATTTCTTCAGTACAAAAATTTGTTGACAGAATTAAAAAAAAAAACTGTAAAAATAATACATTCCTCGATGAGCTCAGAATCTAAAACGTATACATATTTTTTTAGCATAACGGTACTACTTTTTTAAAAATTAAAAACATAACTGTACAGTAAACAGATTATTACTGAATAATTTCAACTTGCGTACTGAACAAAAAAATAGTTTTAACTATGTGAAATAATTTCAATATTATTATATTTTGTTAACGTAAATTATTTATCAGTAAAATCGAATGATTTGAAAAATACTAAATTATTAAGTTAAACTTATTTATATATCATACCTGTTTTTACGAATCACGACTTACATTCCATATTCGTAAAAATCATACATTTATATCTGTATTATGAACACACTTTTCTACTGCTTAAAGCTGTAAAATAATAGTAATAGTTTTGAAAATTTTTGCTTGTCAACAGCCATTATTGACTGCATGCAGTTATGTTATCTGGACTTACTTAAAAATGCGTTTGCCATTTATTTCTTTGTAATAATTGCAACATTATTCAGTGACGAATTTCGGTTCCATTCAAAACTGGGAGATTTTATTCGCAATAATAATTGCAAAAATGTATTTTAAAATTTCGTAACATTTTTTTTTTACTCCTTTAAAAGATACTCAGGAATTTCCCGCATCACTTAACTCAAATAACTAAGCTCGCATAACTCGTAACAAAAAATGTATTAACATTAAGTTAAAATTATTGAAGTCAATGAAATACCTTACAAAACCTAAAAATACTTTGAAATACCTATAAAAACTCACATTTACGTCAATAGTGTGAATTTTTTCCCCGCTCAGCTCCATTAATTTACATTAAAATGACATTGTATAATATTCTGACAACATTAAACTACAATTTGTATAAATTACATACATACATGTAGTCATATATTTTTTGTAGTAACATAATTTAAATATTGAAATCATGTTGTTTTTTACACATTATAAGAACGACGTTTTTTTGGCCAGAACATTTCAAGAGAATGTTATTGTAATATTTAATAACTTGAAGAGAACTTTTTGATAACATTATAGAAACAATTTTTTTTATAATATTTTAATGATATATGAAAAATATTTTGGTGTGTGAGATTAATATACGTATTCAAAAAGTAATTTTGATGAAATGCTATTGAAGTTATATTATACTGATATTTTCACGTGGTTGATGCACACGACGTTTAAAATGTATTGAAAAAAAAAATTTCATACACATTTTGAAATGCTTTTGAAATTTCCGAAAAAAAGCATGTGATCAATTAATTATGAACATTGAAACGAACACAACTGTAGAAGTTATTAAAATGATTTTTGATACGCAGTGGTTAAATTCAGTTAAGATTAATTATCGATCTAATTATTCAAAATTCTAACGAAAAATTTATCAGTTATAGAATAAATTAATAATTTAACGCGGAATCGCCTAGTATTTTATTGTTGAATGTCTTGAAAATAAAAAAAAATCAGTAGGTACTCAGAAATACTTGGTCATTTGATGTATTTTATATTAAAAGTAGACAGTTGCCTATCTATATATTATTTAAAAAAAATAATCTAAACCTAGAAATATACCGGTCAAGGTGAATTTATTTATTTTAACGTTTGTCAAGTATGTTGCATGTCGTAATACTGCGGTCTTATACAAATCAAATATTTAGTGTTTTTAGTTTTTTTTTTTTTACCGTCGTTTTGTGTTTATAATTTATACATATACGAATCCGCGTAGTATGACGTAGCGTATTTAAACGTATTCCGTGAAAATTTCCAAATTCGCAAATTTTACGATCCACACAAATACCTACGTGATATTATGATATAATGACGATAATAGCAATTTGTAATTATTATACTGTACGTTATTTATTAATAATACATTTATATACACTTGTTATAAATTACCATGTTAATCAACAATTAAAAACAAATTTTTTTTTTATCGTTTTAATCTTACCGTGTAAAAACGTAATAATTAAATTCGATATTTTTAATACGTGCAATTAACGCGAGCAAAAAAAAAATTAATTTTCGAAGCGTGCAGCTTTCGTGCACGGTCCAAACGTTTAATTAATTAATTGATTTTAGTACAAAATTTTTTATGCGCTTTTAAAACGTTTACACTGTTCGCCGAGAAAGAATAACAATAATTATCCGCGCTGTATCGCGTTGCTGGAGTGTGTAGTCAACCATACAATAAAACGGTACGAACTGTTCTACCGCCACCGTGGCTCGAATTTTTTAAAAATTATAAAAAAAAGACGGTTTAGTGTATGTTTTTTTTTTTTTTGCGGTTTTATCGTTTCTGAACTTTACAAAACGAAAACGAACAGCGCACACCGGTTTACAGCTCCATTATGAAAATATCACGTATTGAATTTCGGTAACAAAATATCCACAGCGGGTTTAATCTCGAGCTAAAACTTGATCGATTCCGCGTGTCTGCGGCAAATCGTTTCGCTATCGAAAATGTGCACACTTCGTTAGTCGCTGAAACCCTATATATAATAATTATTTTAAATCGAATCTCCTACACAGCACAATTCTCGTTCGCCGTTTAAACGATACGACGGATTTGCAGGCATGTGGGGGTATAATATACGTTATTTTCGACGAGACATCAGCAGACACTTATTACCACGTTTTTTCTTCTTTTTTTTTTCTGGTGGGAATAAAACAGTTAATATTATCATGATTCGACGGCGGTTTTCTTTAATTAACGTACGAGTATATGTTATTTTTTACGTAATCGGCCGGTTCGTCTCGTCTCTGAAAGCGCGCCGCGTGGGGCCGATAGTCATAAATTTTCTTAATATTAGGTACCTCCGATCGTTACTTTTTACTCGTCGCATACTGTTACTTATAATGAATAACGAATTGTTGCGCCCGTCTTTTGTAAAATGTAGCGGTGCGTCGAATTCGTTATTGAAAAATATAAAAATCGGTTATCTACGATTGAATTTCAGCCTTATTGTTTTGATTCTGAACTTAGTGATAACGTGTTTACACGCACCGATTTTAACAAGATGTATATGGAAATATTTGTTTCATTCCATCTCGCACTTTATTTGAATTGTTTTTTGATGTACTTTTAAACGTAACGAATAAATATAGGCAGATAGGCGCCCTAAAAATGGAAAACGTACGCACGACAATAGTTTTTATGCATTCAATCGTTTTGTCTGAATAAGTATTCGCCTAAATACATGATAAAACTTGAACTGTCGTAAACTGCGCGTCTACGTTATTTAGAACGATTCGAAAGTGTACTTTATCTTTTATGTCCGTGAGTTATTTTTCATCAATAAAAAAATTTCACTTTTTGATTTTAAAGTTTGAAAACGTACAGTATAGGTTAATAACGATTGATACAGGGACGCGAAAATTGTTGTTTGTCCTAAAGTTTTCACATACTTTAAGCAAAAACATCAAATCAAATCGCAAAAAGGCCAAAAACGACCATAAAATAATGCGCGGGGGACACTTGTTGTTGACTTGTACGCATGCGTTTAGAAAGTTTTTGACCGCATTAAACGTTGTCTAGTCAAAAGCAATTGTAACAAGTTTATTACAAGTGTACTGTACTCAACAATAGAATATTCATTACATTCAAATAGTGTAATAACCGTAATATTAAGCAACACTTAATATCACTATCACGTGACAAAAACAAATATTCAACTGCTAGAAACTATACGGCGGCGGAAACGTGTTGTGCATTCGTGTACGGCTGTTTAGTAGTACTGTATAGTAGGCCTCGCACAACACTTTATGAATATAATATTATGTTAAAAAAAAAAAAAAAACTTTAAATTTTGTTACATTTATTCTCTGTTTTATTATTCGATGTAAGCTGCCGTTCGTACGACGTGTAGTTGTATTATATATTTCATTTATAACAATCGACAAAAGTGAAAATTGCTGGTTACTATAATGTACGGTGACAACTGTAATACACGGGGTCTCGATTCAATCTGGTTCGGAAGAATACGATTTTAGTAGCGTTTTGAGAAAAATCTGTTTTAGATTCACAAATATTACTGTTCTGTAACAGAACAAAACCACACGAAAAGAAAGAAAAATCAAAAATTTCCAATTTGACCGATGAGATTTCTCGTTTAGTACAATATCTTCATTTTTATTCAGAATGAAAATCTTTAGTGAAATTTCATCATCATAATCAATCGAAGATCTTTTTATTTCACAAATATTTAAAAACGCAACGCGATTATACCGAACAGTCAACCGAGTTGGCAAGATGATAACTATTATAATTTTACGCTTATTAGTTATATGACCAAAAATTTTAGTTGTTTGTTTGGCTAAAAGTTCAAATGTTCCGTTATATGACGAAGAGACCCGCTAGGGAAAGTTTTCAAAACTCAACCGCTAAGGATGTCAAAAGGGTTGAAAAAGGTAAAATAGAAAAAAACCGTGTTGCTTTCACCACTAAATCGACATGAAATTTGGTCAATAGTTTCGTTGTACGATGTAGAGTCTCGCTAAGAAACAGATTTCCGAATATCAACCAATAAAGGCGTTAAAAAGGGTCAAAGAAAAAGGAGGACCACGAAGGGGGTATTGAGTATTTAGTTAAAATGGAAAATGATTTACAATAAATTTAATTGAACAAGAAAAGCAAAATGCATCATTATGTTATTGCAATAAATCGTAATATTAATCCGTCTCATATCGGAAATCCATTATTATTTGTAATGTGCGACGGCTATAATATTTGTGATTGCCTATAAAGTGTTCAGGTTTTCACACACATATATATTTCGTTATAACTGTCATCGTCGCGTCGACGTATTACTTTGTAAATGCGTACACGGGGGAAATTCAATAACGGTAAAATCGAACATTTTATTGGCATTTTTTTTTCTCGACCAATTAAACGAGCATACGGTATGCAGGCCAAAGATAACTCGTAACATTGTTTATAATACGTACCTGTGGTTATTTTTTATTTTATTTTTTTTCAACTGACAGGAATTATTATCAATTATTATTGTATTTAACAACCATCGGAATCGCCTAATACGCGTATAATTATAATAACGCCATCCCTCGGTGACGGATCAACGTCAATTTATAATATTATAAAACTATTACGATGAGAAAATATTTGATTTTGAATGAGACGACGGATTGTGGACGGCGAGGGCATACACTCGATCCGTCCGTCTGCTTTATCGCGGTGTGAATGATAATATTGTCGCTTTGTGTACCTATAAGCCTACCGTTCACTTAAAAGTTAAAAAATATAAATCACGTTTTTGTTATTTTAATTGATCAAAAATTATTCGGAACCTCAAATTAATCGCTAAGAAAAACCTAAAAAGTACAATTCTAGGTACCTAGATTAGACTTTTTATTCTTTAGAGTTAATTAAATAAAATCCGGTTAACTCGATTCAAATTTGTTAATTATGTTTTTTTTTTTTTAAATCAATACTACATAATTTATTATTAATAATCAAATGATTACGCGCCACATGCAATATATTATCATACTATTTCATATTAATATTTAATAGGTTAATATCATAAACATATAATGGACAGCGCGTATCTTACTATTAACACACAAGAGCCCGTTGCCGATATAATGAAGAGCAGTAATGGATGATATATTTGTTTATACTTTTTTCTATGAAAAATAATGATTTCATTAAGATATAGGTTTATCGTTAAGTACTTTTCGTGGAAGAATCAAATTAAATAATTTTTCATCCATGATTGCCCCACGTTTATTTTGGCGACACAATTTCATATCAAAGCGCAGTCCATAGGTTTGTATGTCTATAGTTAATATTCTATAAACATCGACCAAGTTTGCTAAACAAAAAAATCATCAAGGTTTTAATTTCATGTTATTTGAAAATACGGTATTTACATATTTTAAAAATAGGTATTTCTCACTCAGAAAATGTGTAAGTTTTGATGGATCAATATTTTTGAAGGAAAATGGTTTGTACTAACAAATATATTTAGCGTTGAAATGTTTTTAATTTGCTCGTTAAATATCGAATTCTGCTCTTCGAAAAGTATAAAACATTATTATTTGTTTGGCATGAGTAGCTGCACCATAAATAATAACGAACTAAGTGTTCTTAATGTATTTTCAAATACCAAGACTAGATTTCAAATTAATGTTATTCAGAAGGTAATTCGTTATAAAAATGTTTTTCGGTTGGGATTTGGTGTTTATTTGGTTTCAGTTTGATTCGTTCAAGATATATTAATTATTGTGTTCAGTTAAGATTATTCCAACAATAACATTGATAAAGTTCATTAAACAGCTATTATATATTTTAGAAATACTTTGAAAAGATTGTTTCGATTTCTGGTTATGTTTAAATTACATTAAACAGTCCGAAGACTATAGAACGGTATGTAAAATCTGATGTGTTTAAGATCGGCCAAGACAAAATTTGTTAATTTCAAAGTTACGCCTGTAAATAATGCTAAACACGTGAACAGTAAATTATACTCAAGCTGTAAACGGGTAGATATATAGAATTAAAATTCTTGTGACAGTGTTTTCTTCATCATTGCTGATGGTGAGAGTAAAAATTATAGTGTGGGAAATAGTATAAATGGAATGTTTGCGAAAAAAAAATGTTTAAACCCTTTGATATAATTTATGATCGCTAACAATAATTTCTTTTTTTTTTTCACTAAAATTTAAAACGATAACAAGATGTCGTACAACGACAACAGAAAACGTGACATTTATTATATTATTTCAATCATAAATAGCGATAATCACTACGTCTTAGTGTCTTACAGATAAATCCAAAATTGTACTTGGAAATTTAGATTTTTTCTGTTTAGTCAGACGTGGACTGTATCGACTTTGTTCCACTATTTCGCTATTTCTTACTTTTTTATATTGTTGATACAAATTTGCTTAAGTCTAAATATTTGTTTTAAAAATTTTAATGTCAGATGGTTACATAGTTGAAAATAAATACTGTAATTAAATAATAATAGACAACAATTATTGTAAATTATTTTATGTGAGAAAAAATAGCATCTAACTTGGTCAATATAATTATTACTTATTATTGCGCAGTACGTTGTACGATTCGTTTTATAAAAGATATAATAGGTATACTTCTTGACCAACAGTTTTTTTTTTTTTTTAATGACAAGCGACCACAAAGATTACTCTTGAATTAAAATGTTAAATTTTGAGTTTAGTTTTTTTGTTCAAGTACACAGAATTAAGAAAAAAAAAACTACAGTGACTCCAATTATGAATAAGTCATTGATACATACTATATTACTTGTAAAAAAAAAAAAAAAAACAAATGTATACCTATACTAAAAAAAATAAAACATTGAAACTATAATTACTTTAATTAAAAACCGAGTTGAAAAGTTATCTCGTGCTAACAGTCGGTCGTTGTGAAATTTTTTTTTAATAATTACACTTTTTTCATTTGTATTTTAGACCAAGTATAAAATCACCTGATTAGTGATTATAAAATATAAAAACACATTATTATTACAATGAGCGTATTAATGAATAAACTTTTTGTTTGCCAAATATATTAATAATTATATAACTTGTTTACCAAAACACTTTTGTGATTAAACTTTTTCAAACAGTTAAACTTGTAATACACGAATTGTATTATACAATCGTTTTCGTACCTAACTCAATATTAATAAGAGTAAAATTCAAAAAATGTGAACTTTGTTTTTCAGTTGTAACGCGTAAATGAATACTTTCAAAAGTAAAACTGATGTTACAAAAACTGGTCGTTCCTAGTCCTACACTCCTTCAATATACTTTCAAATTTACAGGAATTTTGTTTTGGAAATCACTATTCAGAATGAAATGAGTTACAACCGTTTTAAAGGTATAACAGCTTATTATTTACACTCTAAACCAATGGGACAATTATGAAATGAATCGGTGTTTTTAAATTTTAAAAATAATATTGGGATACGGTTTTGGGACGTATAACGACATAGTTTTAATAATCCTTAAATAGGCTTTTCAAAAATCCAAACAGTATGTATGCTTGGGCAAATACTATTTTAACAATGCACAAGAAAAATCGACTTATTAGAAATTGACCTATCACTTCTTTCTATCCGTCGTTTTATGCTTGGTCTTTTAAACGGAACATGATGTTATTTTGATATCATTGTAAATATTGTTGTGGTACTTTGAAATCAGTTAACACAATTATTATTAACAATCAAGCATAAAATTAATAATTTAATTCACACTACAATACATGCTATTAGAGTGGTGATAAATTTGGCCAATTCACAATGGGACAGTTGATTGTACGTGGTGGCGTTATAATAATGTTCAAGCTGCATCTTCATAAATTGTTATTACCCGCTGAACAATATCAAAACCGGTTGACAGTTTTTGTTTTACTTTTTATTTGACAATAAAATATACATCTATTATACTAATATGGCTTGTACGAGTACTTTAATATTAAAAAAATACACTTTACGTTACCAGTTTAAATTCACATTTGTCCTTCGTGTAGTAATCAGAAAAATAATGCGGTCGCAACAACACAGTACAATATTCAAGTAGATTTACAATGTTTTAAAAATCTACATCAACAATTATTATATCTAGTAGATAAAGTTCAAGATCGTTGCAAAAAAATAAGACGTTTTAATTGTTTTAAGACCATTTATTTTAGAGGACTGGAGAAAACGTTAATTTTTTTCTTTTTCCATAACGCGTCAATCATACTATTTTATACGTTGGTTATTGCCAATGTACCGCGATTGATCTATTAGCACAATAGAAATTCTAAAAACTGCTGTATAAATTCGGCATAAAGTCTACTCGAGAACGGGATTTCAACGTTTTTTTTTTATTACTTCCGTCGTCATTCATTTTTCAAATTATCGTGTTGATTTAAAATTTGTGGATATAGTAAAACAAATTGTGAAAAATTTGTTCTCTAGCAGATTTCACGTAATATTAAAATCAGTTTTCAGAATCTTAACATCGTATATTCAATAGATTAACCGGCAATTAGTTTGAAACAAAACTACTTTTAAATTGCTATAGTTTTCTTGTGAGAGAAAGAAAATCGCCGCTTCGAATATACTATTATGTAGTAAAAACTCTCTCAGACAAAATAAATATGTTGTAGGTGTAAAATAGTATTGGTTGGTGTACGTATAGATAAGCAGTGATCAGATGTGCAACCAAGTTCCCCCATACTTTGTAGTAGGTACATAATTTTCTCTATTTAAATAAAATCACGAGATCTTTAGTTTCAAAATACATACTTTTTTGTCAAACGACATCATGTCAAGAGTTTACTGTATGATAATACATAGGTTTAGACACAAGTTAAATAATTGACTATCATTAATTTATACTTTTTTTTATGAATTTAAACAATCAACATCAACTGACTAATGAAAATTGATTAACGATGAAAATCAATATTATCTATTCATGAAATTGTCAGTCACTAAAAATTCTATACTTTTTTTTTGTTTGAAACGTTCTTATAATATCTACTATATGTATTGCAGTCAATCAATATTACTAAGTATTATTAAGTTTCATATTTTTTGAGTGGATAATATTAAAAACAACTATGAATAGATACGATAACTTGTACAATAAGCTTGTTTTCTTGAAAATTGGTACTTGTCGAAAATCTATACAAAATGTTCTTTATATAATCGAAAGCTCCTCCCGACTGAGTGCATAATATGATTTGTAAGTAAATATTTTAATTTTTAAACATCAATGTGACATTGTATCGAGACTATTGTAATTAAGAGTAAAACACTTTAAATAATTGATAAGATAACTACACTTGTATTTACTTATTATATACAGAATGTAAAAAAATACTGGCCTCCAGTTGGATATTCGCGCATGTATTTGGCAACTATACTAATTGGGAAAATTTTTTTTTAATCAAACTTTTTACCGTAATATGTACGTTACAAGGTATCTTGATAGCTTAAAAATTCACACAATGTAATAAAAAAAATACCGCCAATGGATTCAGCGCAAAATGTTTATACAAATTTACATGCGACACAAACTTGGCACAAAATTCTCATACGTACGTGATAAGTGACGCTATATCTTGGTATTGAATTAAAAAAAAAAAATTAAAAAATGTACAGCGTGTGATCACATATTATTTGGGTAGTATCCTGCGAGAAGACTAATAATGGTGGTGTTTGCGAATCGATTTGAAGGAATGAAAGCAAACAATTATGTTTTAAAGCCTTATTTGTTTATTTTATATTGGGTGTTTTCAGTTTCAAATATCCTATGCTGAAATTCTATGATAATTTTACACGGAATTCACTTTTTCGATCAATCGACGGGTTGTCAATATATCTGGGAAAACATATTACGTGGTCGCACAAAAAAAAACATTTTTCAATTACACGTGTCATTACTCGAGACTAAAATATATGCTTTTTTTCCCACTCTGTATACCTATTTATAAAACCCATCGAAATATTTGTTTGTGGCCATACATAGTGATCGAGTTAACTATAAATCGCATATATTTTTATATTGGTTTTTAAACATGATCCACGGTATAGATTCTAATCGTAGGAACGGCCGATTAGTATAATAAATTGATTATACTTAATACTATACGATTTAAGGAAGGATCCCATCTTAAACCGTGGACTATACTATGAATTAGTTATGTACCTATGTATTTGTTGCAACTGCAACTGAAACAAAACGTAAAAAGCACAATTTTTTTATGGCGGAAATAAAACCTCCGTGGAATAAAGATCAGCACGAAGAGTAATTCCACGAGAAATATAATTATAAAAATACAATTCACCTTCCTAGTTACATCCATAAAACTTTGACTACAAATAGGTGTATTGTCACGCCACTCGTCTTGTCTTTGGGGGGGTCATCTCGCCATATTAAAATACGTCACCTCTGTCATAGGCGTGGAACGTAGTTCTCTTGCTTCGTCGTGAAAAATAAAAAAAACGGTTTTATTTTTTCTAAATAATAACTATAAACGTTTAAAGCAGATTAATCGACGTGCGTATGAAAAACACAAAATGATAAAAAAAAAGTCTTATTCATACACAAAAAAAAAAAATACATTACACACTTCGTCTACATCGTTATTATATTTATAACCGTTACCACAAACAACGTTTACCTCCTATAGTTGTTACGATGTATTTCTTTCTTTTTTTTTTTATAATTTCTAATGCGTTTCAATCTCATTGTATTACTATTATTATTTTATATTTGTATTAATAACACGTACAATAATGAAACGTGATGGGCTTCAGCTTATCCCTCTGCAGAAGTAAAACCAAACAACGGTTCATATTATGTATTATAAGCGTATACGTTTAAACGCTGTATGTATACAAGACTCGTAGTGATACGGTCATAATCAAATTGTACTGGAAACCGTCTCCGTCTTCGTATCCGAAAACCCGCATAATCTCATTTTACAACTCAATATTAAATTCTGAGTGTAGCAAAGAACGTATTTGTTTCGACGTCATGATGGATGGTTTTTTCCAGCTTTTCAATGCAATAATGCTTTAAAAGCTCGTTTTTCGAAACGAAACTCTACCCTAAAATGAGAAAAAACAGTAAAATGTGCCGCGTTTCAGTTTTTAACACAATATGCGATATTATTAGTCACTGATCTTGCAGTTATTAATCGAAACACTTGAAACGTCCACACACTATGAATTTGGATGTGATTACATGTTCCGCATCGAAGCGTGTAAAATTTCAGCAATTTTTTACAACCCGAAATTGCGATGACAGAAAATAAACGTTGATGTACAGTAAAATGATCCTTTGCTAGAGCAGAGTTTCTTAAACTGTGTTCCACGTATCCATGAACCCGATGTAGAGATCACTTAAGAGAGTTCCACAGAGCTTGAAAGCTTTTTTCAAAATTTTCAAGAATATTGCTTTAAAATATCTAACTAAAAATTAGTAGCAGCCAGTGAGAAAAGCAGATCGTAAATTAAAAGTTTGTACAATAAATAATATTTTATAATATGTTAGTATTGTAAGTAAGGTATACTTACTTATTGTGCTTGTACCAGGGATAATATTTTAACGGCTTTGATGAAAATCGGTTACGACCGATGTTTTGTGTACCCTACTTTTTTGAAGATAATTATTATTGGGGTGTCGCGTGAAAAAAATATTATTGTTTAAGAAACACTGGCCTAGAGTACCTTTTTTGCGCCGATAGATTTTCTCTACTCTTTGAGTTTTTTTTAACCCTCTGTATGACGTACAAATCACTGTCTGGTTTTAACATAATAGTTTTGTAATAAACACGTCTGCAGGTGGTCACCACTGCAGGGGTGTGCTGGTAAAACGTTGTAAAATACCGTTTGATTTAACTTTCGAAGGGGCTTGAAATCCCCCTAGGCGTTGTTACACCCAAATTGTACATACTACTAATATCGTAGTAATTAAGTGCTCCGCGTTCGGAGGAATCCCGGTTTTATGTGCGAGTTTACACAATAGTGATCACTGGCTACGTCGGATTTCGTCGGGTCGTAAAAACGTACATTATAAAGACGTTAATGTCGGAGCCCGAACTTTGATGCGGGTCGCGTTCGTAATTGAAGACAAAACGAACGGTATTGTTTTTGAAAACGTACTAAAACACTAGAATATTCGAAACTAAACTTAAATGATCTCGCGTGAACGGCTGATAACATCGAATTTTTTCAACAGTGTAAGACGTGTGCTAACGTGTCAATTGCAGTGCGCAGAAATATTTAGAAAATAATAGCATCCTCCTTCATACGACTCGGCCACTAAGTATCTATGTTGTGTCAGTTTGAGTCGTGCAATTTTTGTCTTCTAAATGTAATCTTCACACTTACAACGTTAAACAACGTATATAACCTATACGTTTATTGATATATTTCTTTACACGCTATTAATTCTCGAGGTTTGTTATAATGTTGACGTGTTGAATATGCAGATGATGTTGGTTTTTAAACTTTAAATCGCCTATCACTCTAAATTGTGTTCCATCGATACTGAGTTCGTGTTATTATTTTAAATTGTTAATAGTACTAAAAATTCAAATCACCGCGGTCTTGTGTTATAAAACGATATTGAACAACGAACGTAGTGGTAATTTGTGATGAATACGTTACCTATATACTCGTATAAAAAAAAAAAATTATAACAGCCGTTCGAGTTCAGTGACCAAGTACATACAAATACGAGTGTATAGGATCAATGTATCTAACGAAAATAAAATAATTTCATTAACATTCGATTCGGTCACAATTACTATAGGTTTTTCGAACCGTTAATTATACGATTGTACGTTAAATTAAAGTATAATAATTAGTATAATTACACATGTTATAGTGTTATTAGAAATTCAGTTATCATAACTGTAATTTCAATTTTTTTTTTCACCACTTTTTTTAAAAAAAAACCTAATCAGAGCGATATCGTTTCAATTCTTTGTGCGTATTGTGTTATAGTTGTTTTCACCGATCGCAGTGATTCGTTTTGTCCGTCCACCGTTATCCGACACAACATTACTCTATAAGCCGCTCGACCCGCGTTTAAAAATTATGATATCGTCGGACAAAACGGGTCTCGTACACGAATCGAACCCTCAAATAAACGTCGAAAAACTTACGTAAAAACAGGACGCGGTTGTCGTTCGCGTTATTGTTTTTATTTATTTATTTCATTCTAGATACGTCGTTACGTACGGAAGTACTTAAGTGTCCTTTTGTAAGTTGTGCGCGTACGGGTGCGTGAACCGATTAATTCCGATCGGGTGCGACACGATCGTTCGACACAATCGCCCGTCGAACCCAAAAATGCCCCGAAAAACGAACAATACTAATATCGTCGTCTCGTTCTCTAAAATTTTGTTGTACAGTTTTCAAAATATGAATTACACGGGGTGTGGAGAAAAAAGAGAAACGATAGCTTTCCGTCATTCGTGTCGAATGACGGGGCGGTGCGCGTGTGAGGAGTGCGTTATGATTCATACGGCATTGTGCGAGTAACACTACGCACTTTTGGTGTGTCGCGGCCTTTTTTTTGTAAAAAAATTAGACGTATTCTACACGAAACGTTTGTCAAAGGACTGGTTTTTATGTCCTGCAGACGTGTTGTTAATTTCGCCACGGGCGAACGAGGGAAAACAATACGTTTTATGATTACGGTCTAGAAACGCTATCGGTTTTCAACAGTCGTGGGGGCAAATACTGTGGGCGAAAAACGAAAATATTATAACGCACAAAACACGCGCTGTACCGTTCACGCGTGATCGCGTATTAGTTTTCGCGCTTAGTTGTCGGCTACAGAAAGTATCCGCTTTTTAAAATATTGTACAGTATTCCAACAGAGCGAAAAAAAAAAAGACGTTTGTCCGCTTCAACCCGTCGTTGTTGACGTTTTGACCGATTCCCGTACGCAATAATTGCCGTTTTCGGAACACGCACCGAATGCTTTAAACGTCATTTTATCGTGTCAAAACTGAAAAAGTGCTTTATTGAGTTGTCAACGAAAAACGGTTACGGGAGAAGATAAACGATTTAAACGTTTTTCAATTCGTCCTAAAGTGACAATGTCGAATTTTGTAGGGCGGCACGAATTTCGGCACCACCGCGCCACAGTGCCACATCGCGGCGTCAATTCATGTCGGCGATATGGGCGACATAGGTTAGTGATACTGTAGGAAACTCGTTCATAGCGTTCGTCCTTTTCGGTATGGATTTTAATTTTTTTCGTTTGAAAAAAAACTAAAGTTTTTCATACGTGAGCTAGTGTAGTGTTACACATTTAACGTCACTAACAACGGGTCGGTGAGCAATATTCTCCGAAGATGCTTCAAACACTCTGTGCCTAACTAATTTAGGTGTATTCATACACCACGTTTGTGTTTAATATTCGTAATTTTCGTTGTTAAATACAACAACTATACGCACGATCGTTTTGGTTTTTGGAGAATAAAGAGCATAGTTTTTACAAATTTGTGTTTTCTTCATTATATCGAGTTTAGTTAATTCGTTTACGACTTTGGACGATTAAACTTTTTGAATAAAACGTGAATTGCTCCGGGCTAAATTTTTAGTGCGGTAAAAAAATTTTACAGCAGTAATTATCGCCGTCCCCAATAAAACGCGACGGGATCAAACTTATCGTAATATTTTTATTTTGAAAGTTTTAGCTCTGAAACTAATGTAAAAGTATTTTTCGTGACAGTTCAAAATTCATAAAAATTATTTCTATTGTGGCCCTCGTAATTTTCGTAATGGCTTAAAAGTTTAAATGACCTTTCAGTTTTTATTCCTCGAGTGTAGTCCTCTCGTAAAAAAAAAAAAAAAATTAAAAGTAACCGCTTATGCGAATTAATTTTGAAAATTTGTTTTCTTTTAGTGAGTACAATACCTAAGTACATTATGTAAATGGGCGAAATTCGGAAATTGGATTCTCTTATTGCAAATATTAAACTACGTCGGCGTATAATTTGCACCTCTGTTGATTTAAAATAGAATAGCCATTTTTGAAAGTTGAGAAAAAAAAAACCCCCCGCTTCGTTATGTTCTTCAGCAAGCAATCGAACAAAAAAAAAGCCTACAAGAGGCTTATAGGCTACACAGCAAAAATTATGAGATTTGTAGGTTTTTTTTTTTTGTCAGAACATTGGAATTTTAAATCTGCGTTACACCTCTGTAACACGTGTTTAGGTACAGTTTTGAGCGAGTGAGAAACCACTGAACGTTACTGAACTCAATAACAGAGAGATATTCGAAGTGATTACAATCTTTATCCGGGTTGTTTTGTGAGACGCGATCTATATCCTCGGATACGCCGTTTTTGTTGTCGTTTCACGTGTAAAACCAGTGTTTGTAAATCAAAACGAAATCGCCGTGGTAATTAAAAAAGTGCGTCGAACACCGCGTTTGATGTGCGAAAATTCGTGTCCGCGAATTTCACCGCTGTGCGATCGCGAAACGGCGGTCTATTGATGAATAAGCGTCTCATCACGCTTCGTGTCTCCGAATGTTTTTTATTTGGCCGTGCCAAACACACGCGGGTTTATTTTCGAAACGATGTGTTAATCGGCCGCCGACAAATGGTTATTTGTTTGTAGTAGAGAGAAAAAAAGAAAAAATAATCACTAGACTCACACGTCGTTCGCATTAAGGAGGTCTTTTCGTCGACGCAGTGTGTTACCAACGGTCAACACAATGCTGTAGTCGGTTTTTTTTTCGTGCGCACATGACGCAGACTCGGCAGTGATGACATCGTTCAACGTGAAGAACGGTGTTGTAATGAATTGAAAAAACTCGAAAAATTTTTCGACTTTTTCGATTCCGCAACTAAAATAACAACTGTCGTAGTTGTTAGAAATTAAGTACTTGTCGTATATTGTGTTCACGTACTCATTCGTTAACCTTATGGATGTTTTATCTGTTTTTAAAATTTTTTTTTACTAGTCCTAAGTTTTCACCACCTTAGCGCGTTAACACTTGTAATCGTGGCGATCTAGTCGTATTCGTGTACGGAAATTTGTCGAAAACGAAAGAGGAAGTAAAATTAGAGAAACATTTTCAAATCAAATTACGCTTTTACGATCCAATCGGGTAAAATAAAAGCGTCGTAAATGAGTATAAATATTTCTCGATATTTTGTTGTCTGTATATTGTGTACTTATTACATACTACGCCACCGAAACTAAATGCAACAACATCATAGAAAATTCGGCACAATACTTTTTAAGTAATTTTTTTGTTTTACTACGAAAAGAAAACATAACGGTCGCAGAAAACAGCGAAAAAAGAAATTTCTCCGACGGTTAACTTAAATAACAAACAGAAAGTTGTTGTTTCAAGGTCTATAAACTAAAAACTCGAGATAACACTGGGAATGAGAAATTTTCCAATCAACATATTTTCATTGTCAACCATCTGCCAATTACTCTGCCGGGCGTGCCTATTAGTTGTATGTTTTTTTTTTTTAAATCAACTTTCGTCTTTTTGGTTTTATTTTGAATACAATATTATAAGGTAATTTTGAATCAGATTTTCGGTTTCTGGTGGGATTCGTTAGTATACTTTTTTTGCAGTTAACCCTATAAATGACCCTATGACGTGCGAAGGGTGGCAGCTTAAGGGTGTGCGATCGCTTGCCTTCGGTGATTCCTGGAAAAAAGGTTACGCGAAAAAAGACTACGTAAAAAAAAAGAACATCTTTTTTAAAAAAAGGAATGCTCTGATTTTCAAAGTCAGCAATTTTTTTAAAAGGATTATGGACTCCGGTGGTACTTTGCTTGAAGTTTTTTTTGCCTAATTTTTGAGTTTTACCCCAAAAACAAACAAAACATCAAGAATTTTAAGGCGAAATACTAGAAATTTTCAGATTTTTAATGACGTTTTTGGGTAGTGCTCCAATCGTTACGTTGAATGTTACGCAAAAGTGGAGATTTTAGCTTTAAATTCATATTTATTTGAACTATATTTTTTAATTTTGCACAACGATACATTTGAAATAACTGATTGAATTACTGTAATGGCGTACCTAGCTCGAAAAACTAACTACTTAGTGTAAAACGTCCGCAATCATGAATAATAATAAAAAAAAGGTCGTTTTCCGCGATTTTTTTTCTCGCGTACACCGGCTTTTTATATAAACGAGCGGGGCAGAGCTAATATCAGAATATACGTGCCGATTGAATTCTCTCGTAATCAACGGCCTTCGGAATTGAAATTCGGGCACGGTCTTAATAATATTGTGGTATAAAATTATAAGACCGTGTAAAAGATGTACACACCACTCCACTGCTCGGTATTCAATGTTTGGACCGCAGTTTTTTATAATTGTATCCAAGTTCGCTCTGTTTTGATAGCACTGAGTTCAACCAGACGTTCTGTGCGGATTTACAGAGCGAATCACAAAACTGTGTGTACACTGCCTACTTTTGAAAAATCTGGGCCGTTCAGAAGCAGTTATGGGACGGCATACGCCCAATCGTGTTACATTTTGTCGAAGTTAACAATGGCATTCCACCCCACGTGTGTATAAAACGATATATTCTTGTTGAACGCGTATAACATTATAGCAGCTATATAGATTGAAAAAATACATACATACATACGTAGAAGCGGTCGTTTTCGGACACGTTATTTTTCGAAAACACCGTAGTATCATATAGTTATTGGAAAAAGACGACGCCGCAAACAACTATTTATTTTTGTGATTTCTCGAATCGGGTACCTGCTAATATAATATATTACACCGCGCACTATTGTAAACGCGGTGTGCTCAGATTTTGTCCGCTGTGGGTATCGTTTTTAATAATGTCCGTCTACGCGTTTGTACGATATTATGCTACACACAGAGACGCCGCTCGGCTATTATTATGTTTAACAAATAATAATAACAACAATAAAAATACAACGTAGGTCATATAAATAAATATAGCTGCTGGTATAGTTATTAATGTTCCGGCGTGACGGTTTTATTATCAAAACGCGGCTTCGGTCTCGGACCGCCTAAAGTCGAACTGGACAATCTGAGATTTTCGTAGTGGTGACAGCAAAACCGCGTATAAATCAAGCGTAGAACGGTGCGCCGTTAGCACTGCTGTAAATCAGTGTTGTCGGTTAAAAGTTTAAAATTCACAACGAAACAAATCGACTAGACGTGTTAAAAGTAAAGATCGAAAATAAAGTCAACTCAACTGGGTTAGAAAGAAAATTTAAACATTAATTTTTTGTGCTATATTCACAAGCCATAAAACCTATTATAGTATAGTATCTATAGTGCGTTCAACTTATCTAAACGGTAAGGAAAATAAACTATCAAAAAAAAAAAGCTATTGAATTAGTTTTGGTTGTTGGTTCCGCTTGATAACGAAAAAAAAAAAAATGTATCATACAGGTAACGACAATGGTGCTTAACAATAAAAAGTTGAATTAATGCGATAACATTTTCAACTGAATGAGTCCAAAACAAAAATGATTAGTTAGATTAGAGGTCTGTGGACTCTGAGGGTACTTTGAGACGTCCAAAGTTTGAGAGTTTAAAATTGAAAAAATTACTAAATCAAAAAACTAAGTAAAATTTAATGGAAAACGTAAAAAATTACGTCTAACGCGTTTTTTGACATATTCGACTTGGTCGTTTGGCGAAAACGTCCAAAATAACGATCGGCACAAACTTTTACACAATATTAAAATAAGCAAGATACAGGCTCGGTACGAGTTTCAAGTGAACATTATTTAGCTAAGTACAAAACTTGAAATCTTCAAAAATTTCTATTTTTTACAATCGGTTTTGAAACTTTAATACTAAGTTCGTAATGTATAAATACTTGTCCTACTAAATTATTTTAAAAACCTATGGTCAAATTTATCTTTTTATTAGCCGTTTTAAGTTGGAGAATTGTCGAAAATCGGTCATACCTTGACTTATTTTTGAAAAAAATACGTTCCTCACACAAATTTGTGATTCGAACATGATTTGAAAATTAAATGAAAACAAAATTTGATATCTGAATAGTTAAATTTCAAAAAAATCCGCACGGTTGATTCCCCGAAGGCGTATATAAAAAGTATTGAAAATGGTGTAATTTTGTTATAACAACGATAACGCACTGTTGTGTGCAATTAATACTAAAATCATAATAACTCTTCAAACAATGGTCGATATGGCTTAAAACCAATTAAAAGATATTAAAACCAATATTCTTTATAAGTGGATATAACCTTTGGAATTTTCGAACCATTTTCATCGTTGAATTTTGTTTTTACCAGGACGTTGAACCGACCTTGCTCAGAATCCTTTTTTCGAAGGCGATGATTGCTTTTAGATATTAAACAATATATTTGAACCGATACTTCAAACTAGCGTTCCTAAGCGTATTCGCCGTTCCGTCAAACCTTCCGGCTTTTTTTTATTTTATTGTTTTAGTTATTTAATTAACATTCATTATCGTTTTTTGTCAAATTTATTTAAAACGTTTGAAACCGATTAACCAGTGTTCCGAGCGACCATCGCTGTTTGTCCCGCGTCTTTTTACACGAACACAAAACGTCGTGACCGCTGCGGGTCGTCTTGTCTGCGCACGATCGTCGAGAAAGACAAAAATATCCGTTTTGGGTCGAAAACAGTTTTTCCGGTGGTCGGACAAAAAAAAACCGTAACATAATAAACGTGCAGACGATCCGTTCTACCCAAGCGGAAATGTTCGTACGACCGTTTGCGACCCTTTGTGCGACGCCGCAGGGTCAGGAACCGAGAGTGCCGCTCTAAACACGCTCTTTCTTTTGCCGGCGGCAACGTCAAATGCCGTCAAAAAAAAAAAGGATAACTCGAGTTATACATTACACGTATTGTACACATTAGACACATATTTCACTGTATAGAAGAAGAGCCAAGTGTCAAATTTTAAAATTACAGCGTTCTGTTTATAATAAGAAGAAGGGCGCGCGTGCTTTTTGTACGGTAAAAAAATTGAAACCGGGGACGAAAAAAATATCGCCGAAGAGTGTAAAATAGGTAAACTAGATTTTGATCGATTTTTTTTGTTTTTTGCAGCCGATGCCGTCCAAAATGTCCGTGACGTCGATATTTATAGAAAATCTGGATGTTGTCGATCGAGTTTTTATTGTTGATATTTTGAAGAATCGACTCCGAAAATGTGAAAACTTTTTTTTTTTTTCCATTCAATTGTTATAAACTTGTTAGCGCTTTTGTACTCATTAGATTTTTTTATACAATTAGCTATTCTGGTAGGCCGCTATAGTCTTTATAGGCTATTGGCACCGCCTTTATACCTAACCTAACCAACCAGTCCTTAATAGATAAGCTAATAGATAAGATAATAGCCTAAAACCTATCGCATCCAAACCTAGACACACGGACAACGAAACACGGACGCGAAAACCGTCGGTGCCATTAGCCACTGCGATTCTGGTATGGACGCCCGACGTTAGGTTTTGGACTTTTAGCGCTTAAACATTCAGCGCTAAGACCCGTACGCGTGGAAAAATAAAAAATACGTACTCGAAAACCGTGAAACGAAAAAAAAATACGCGTTTACCTTCGCGTGTAGACGGACAACAGTAATAAACGCTTTAGATTTTGAATAATTTTTTTTCTAACCGAGCTCGTCCAATGCAAGGAGTGTCCGAAAGTATGCGAAAAATAAGAAGAAAATAAATATACGATCACGTCTCGGAATCAACGACTCGCGTGGAAAAACAGAAAAAAAAAACGAATTACGTCGAAAAAAACGTGTCGTACGGACCGTTTCGTACAGCCGGCGACCGCGAGTCCGTACCCCCCACCCCACCAGGTACGCCCGCATATTAATTTCGTTATAAACACGCCCCGCTCCGTCACCCCGTCGGCGTACAGCAGTAAACCTCGGCGTCTTTTGTTCGCGCGAAATAATGCCGAAAAACACAAAGCTCCTCGTTCGTTTTTCCCACGGGCCCCCGTCGGCCGCCAGGTGGTGCGCGCGGTTTTTCGTACACCTCTCGGCGGCGGCGGTCCCTGAATTCCGTACAGAACGAAAAAAAACGCACCATCCGGCCGACGACGCGATCGCTTGGAGGAAACAAAAAGAAAAATACGTCGATAGTGACTTTGGTTTCAAATCGCGATTGAAGCTCAGTTATCTTGGGTGTGTGCCGATAAAAGAGACTAAATCCGAGAACGGTCCGAAAAACGTCTCACGACGTGCAGACGACGCGCACCGGGCTCGAAACACACGCCGCCACTGCCAGCGGGATTTTGTGCGTTTTCGGACTCGCGAAACGTGTAAAAATTCAAAAATTTCAAAAAGTCTTAGTTTCTCTCCGATTTTTCGTAACTCAAAAATGAGTAGTCGAAACTTTGAAAAGACCCAAGTACGATATATCAGAAGACGAACCGAAATTGCTTCTGTCCGAAAAGGCGTTGATAAAACATCATTGTAAAATTCCTCGCTAAAAATGTTTCTGTTGGCCTTTTTTTTTTTCTTATTTTTTTGGATGTGGGGGACGTTAAATTTTCTCGTTACGTTTTGCTTTCACGCGCGTAGTACGAACGACGACGTTACGCGGGTAATCGAGATTCCCGAGACTCGAGTAACGAACATTTTTTCAGTTTTCTCTCGTTAGTTTGACTATCAAATTTTTTTCCTCGCTATATTTCAAAAGTAGTGAAAACAAATCGTAAACTATAGAAACCGGCTCTATCAAAAATCTAATATCGTATGAATCACTACTATAGCGAAATGAATCATGACGACGTGTCAACACATAAACATAATAGAACGTAGCGAACTGCGAAGAACGCGTTATTTTCTAGTTTATAATTATCGTATTACTTCGTATTTCTGGATGCGCGTGTAGAAACCTCCTCGAGGTTAACCTAGGGTTATCCGAGTATATTACTCATAACACTTAATTTAAGTCTTTACACGTTTACGCCGTTACACATCACGGATTGTAATTTATCTAGGAAAACCAAGATCCCTCGGCGAGTACAGGACGGGTAGTCTCGCGATGAAACTGTGCGCCCTGCGGCTCTTCCGAATCACATTACTATTTTTCTTCACTATTGTAATTTTGAACAACAGAAACAAACCCATTACGCGTGTAACTACACTATACGCCTAGACGGGCTAATGATCGAATCGAAAAAATTAGTATTTTTCACTTATTCCCTTACTTTTTGTTGTTGTGTAGGTAGTTTTTCTTTCTGGCGCGTTCGATCGACACAATGACGCCATAAAATATCGCTCAATCTGTTGTCGACAGCAACTCAAAGCTAATGAGTAGGTACGATTCGAATTACTCGGTGACACTCGCTTCGAATGGCACGAAAAAAACATTTTATTATTGCCTCTTGACTATACTATAATGCCGTGTTCGACGATACACAATATGATGACACGGTGCGTTCGTTGTGTAACCAAATATTAACCGCGGTAATAAAGTGATTGAACGTCTAATAGCATCCCGCCGAATGAAACGTACGATAATCTCGATAATCTCGTATCATCGGTAAAAACTACAAAAAAGGAAGACCGCGGTTGTCCGACTCGTAACGAATTTAACGCTCTCGTATCAATTAATGTGATGTGACGATAATTTTGGTAATTGAGTTTTCAATCATTCGTGAATACCTATTTTAAAAACTTTTTTTTTACTAGACATACTATTCGATTTAAGACCGCGTTTAACTATCGAGGTCTTCTAGTCACGATAGGTCCGAACCAATTAAGTACACAAACGCGTTTACATATTTTCCCGTTGTACTATCATCGACTCAACAGCGAAGTGTTTTCTTTTTTTTTTTTCCGTTTAAACTCGTTTGAGAATTATAAAGAATCCAAAACAATCAAAGTTCAAATGCGTTTACGGATCACCGTGTCGGAGGGCTAAATTCTTAATTTAAAGCAGAATTTTTTGTTTTGTCAGCATCCAAAATTCGAAGAGTAAAAATTTCTAAGACAACGTTACTCGTGATTTTCACACGTCGTTTGAAAGAGTCAAGTCAACGCGTGAACGATCGTAATACGCGTTCATAGGCTGCGGAGCCTCCCCTGTAACAAACATCTTGATGAATTAATTCATTTTCCGGTTTATACCTTTTGTTTCCACACCGCGTATACCTGGTTCCATTCATATTCACGCGTTTACATTTTATATTAATTAAGCGAAATTAATTAGTTTAACTCATTTCACGTGTATACGTCGGGTAGGCGCCTATATCTGTCTGTGCTGCGTTGTTTGATATGTGAATCGTCACTTCCGTAGGCTATTAATTGTGAATTTTGTTCGTGCTTATGAGACGTGCACCACTAAACCTCGAAAGGCGTGCGTCCCAATATAATAATAAATCGATCGTGCGTAAACGCCACCACCGATCTTCTCTGTATTATCCACTGTCTGCCAGCCTCGTACAAAGAATTTCAGGTCTCGTAAAAATCTGGCACGTCGTAGAATATATTCTTGTCCATCATCAAACACATATACCAACAAAGTAGGTATACGCCACGTAGAGTTGTAAACGAGGGTTTGATATTTTTTCATCGTGTCGTGCGGTCAGCGTGATACCGATCCGGACGTATACGATATTGTTGTATGGATCGGCCACAACCCCTCGGTCAACCTTTTTTTTTTTCTAAAGGATATTATTATTATAATAATAGTATGTACGTAAATGCAAAAATAAAACGTTTGGAAAATGACCGGAACCTCGGTGTGTTTACGACGAAAAACCATTCCGACAAAGGCACAAACAACACATGTCGCGCTGTTCGTACTATACAGTCTCTGTACTTGTAAGGATAATATTATGCCCATCAATAATTGTCACGCTTTCGTTTCCGATTCGTGTTATCCCACACCAATGCCGCAAAAATCGTTTCAACGTCCTGCGTTTAAATACATCGTTATGTCTCCGAGAATTCTGCAGGTTTGCGATTTACAATACCGTGGAGCGGTGCGCGGTGTAACGAGAATGCGCTACGAAAATAGGAACGGAAATATCGCGTTTAACCGCGTCCAGTCAAACGATCCTCTGGTCGCGATGATAAAATTATTGGCCGTTTTCTCCGCTGAGTTTTCCAAAATTTTGTTCCAAGTGCCATATACATCGTTACCAGCAGTTCCCGTGTTGATATTTTTCACACGTTAAGATTCGTTCATAGATCAGTGTATATTACGATCTTTTGAATTCGTTTTATAAACTACTGTAATGATTTAAGAACCGCACGAATACCCATCGAATACGTTCCGGCTATTCATTTTTTAATTATAATAATAGTACTATTGGTGTCATGATGCAGATGTGGTCTCGGGCGATACCATCAAGCTTTAGCTGTAATAGCTGATCTCGTGTTGAGTTGTTCGGTACAGCCTAAGATTCGTTCTATGATTCGGCCGTACCTATCCAACTTGATTGCTAATTGTTTAACTATTATAACTTTAGTCTATACAATCAATCAGCTGGTCACAGAATATTCAATTTACGATAATATGCTTCCTCTTCGTCGCGCCCGATAATATAAATTATGGGATGTAGGCTCCCTGCGCGTGCGCTTCGCGTTGAAGCGAAACGGAGTCAACGAAAATCGGAGGAAGAGATGTCCGAAAATTGTATCCTTTCCTCGTATTATAGATATGACGACAACAGTTTTCGTGGTTAGGCAAAATTCGTTTGAAAACGCGTATTACAGTGTGTTTTCAGCCATATAATATTAGAACGAGCGTTAAAAATATAACGTTTATTAGGTAACGAATGGTGTTCGGTAAAGTTGTATCCAATTTTTACAGTATTATTGTTTCAGATATGTTTTAATAATTCGCGTTTTCCAATATTCACCGGGTAAACTATGTTTTTTTTTTTTTAACAAAGTAACCACGATCAAAATTCGTTAACGTAAATTAATTTATTTTTGTAGTAATGTCAGTTTTTTTAAATAAATAAATAATAATTTCGCGCATCCGTTTGCACTTTATCAGTTTTAATCGTTTTTAACCGACTTCAAAAACGAAGAGGTTCTATGTTGAACCGTGCATATTTTCAAGTTTTTTTTTTTATTATTAAAATATAAAAATTATGAACTGTTATGAACCGATTTTAATGATTTTTATTTGACATTTGAGAGGTAGTCTCGTATAAATTTTATCGAGATTGTTTCAGTGATTTTTGAAAGAATCAATAATTTCCCAAAAAAAAATTTACAGAAGAAACGCCGTTTTTACCTTTTATAACCCATCGCCGCGGTTACGGTAACAAACGACTATTTTGATTATGACACGAATAATATAAACACAGTTCACAGAAAGTAATAACATTCAACTAAAAATTACGAATAAAAAAAAATTTTAACAAACAAATAAAACCGAATTCAAACAAAAACACTAAATAAGTAGGTATATAAATTAAAATTTAAAAAAAAATCGCTTTTTTTAGTTTGTCGATTGCATATAGAAATAAGTACTAATGAAAAAAAATATATATGTTGGACGCTCCTACAAGAAGTGACAACTGTTATTATTTTTTTTAAATAGTACTCTTATGTGATATTTTGTCGTTCGAAGTAGGTTTTATTTTTTTTCGTCGTACCGATTCGAAACGAGGATTATTTCACTGCAGTGTATTACGTTTTTTTTGTAATTCTTTCTTTCGTCTTGGAATCTGCCGAATGAAGCGTGTATTATTTTCACTACCGTGAACCGTTGTGATATTAATCTCCATCCCGTCGATACCCTGCGCAGGGAAGCGGGTCAATAACAGCTGCAACTCGAATAAATGCGTCGCGCGAAACGTTCATCCCTAGGATCAACGACCCGAGTAAATCAACGCGGAAATAGGCGTATTTCGAGATTGGAGGGACACTAAACCGTAAATAGCACTCCTCCCCAAATAGCTCGTGGAATATTCACGTCTTAAAAGTCTTAAATCCGTATAGTTTCTCGTCAACAAATACGATTTACTTTTTCATCGTCATCGTTGTACACTTACCAGGAGTCCAATTCATTCTATACGACGTGCACTGCAGTTGCGACAAACTGTTGAAAAGATTTCGTGTAGCGAATGTTTTAGATTTTTTTTACAAAATTACAGTCAAGCAAATGAGCCGAAACAAAATTGTGCTACGATAATCTTTTTTGATTTCGTCGTTTTTCGTACACCATTGAAAATGTGTTCAAACAATAAAATTCATTTTTTTTTTTGTTTACAATTAATTTTTATTTTATCGACCAACCGACTCGCATTTTATATTGTTATTATGATAAAACGCGAGCGGTGGTTCCGTAAAGAGGATCATGAGGGTACTATAGGTGCTATATACATACATACGCGAGTACATTACACGCACGAAATACAGGGTGTGGCGTCACAACGGACTCACATTTCCGCGGTAAATTACAAAAAAAACAAAACAAAAACGGTAGATGAAAAATAAAAATCATAGTTATAAAAATAACAGTTTTTTTTTTTAGTCACTTTTCACATCGTTCGAATGATGGCCAGGACGAGCGACTCTCCACAGTTCTCCACTGTCTGCACTCTCGCCCGCGGCGTGTCGTGCGAAATGTCGCGGCGGCGGTTTCTTCGCCGATCGCTTCCTCGAGGAGATTGTTGAAAAACTTTTTCAAGTAAGGTAAAATAAACCACGGGGGCTACAAAGCAGGGCGGGAAAGAGCGAGGGGTGCCGTCTCCTCGTGCACGGAGATCAAACGACCGCGAAACGTCGTGAAATCGACGGACTTGTGGTGGCTCGTCGAAAACGGACCGCGCTCTCCTCGTATTCTTCCGTTTTCGGGCGTGTGAAATTCGCAAACGTTTCCGCAATACCGGTTGGTGGAAGTCACCGCTGTGACGTATTTTAAAATGAGGTCCCAACATTCTTTTACGATCCTCTTTATTTTTTAACAACCGACCACTCTAATAACACACGTAAAAACAGTTTGTTCTTCGACAGAGGCCATCGTTCGGAGGACATTACAGTTTTTGAAACGTACGTAAAAGTGAGCGAAACGAACCTTGTATAGTAATTATCGTGCGCTTTTTATGAATAAAATTAAATTTTTTACTTAATTCACCGTGAAATTACGCCGCACCCTGTACTACCGTATAAGTCGGTACTGTGTGCAGTCGACACGGATAGTAGACGCGTGCCCGTCACCCTCATGAGAGTTATTATTTTTTATTTATTAATAATATCGAATGACCCGCATCTCTCGTTTACGTTTGTGTGTGCTGGAAATCACAATGACAATTGGCTAATGTACATACATCAGACAATGAACGTGTGGCGGCAATGTACGAGTGAACTTGTGTGAACTTGTTCACGGTGTGAAGTTCTATAAAATGTTATTTACCCAACATAATCGGTGGGAATACTACGACGACGGCCCCAGATCGGACGTTTACCGCCGAACCAGTTTGTGAGCGAAAAGCGAAACGTCATTTGAAAGAAAAAATCAAAAAAAAATCGCCACGACGTAAAACAAAAAACACATTCGTACGGTGTGCAGTAGTTCTGAGACGAGTTTTAAATAAAATAAAGTCGCGGGTTTAGTGTACGAACTTTTAAGACGTCGGATCGAAACCGAAACCGTTATTGAAATATCGACACCGAACGATAGAAATAGTGTTATACTCTGAACAAATGGTATTCGCTCGTGTAACATCTAGATATATATAAGAAGTTGGCTGAATATCGTTGTATAATACATTAAAACGTAAGTCACGATTATTCAGTCACTCGTCGGTTCATCTTAATCGAATGCACGAGAACAGAATACAAGCGATGAGACGCGAAAGTAAAATGTGTGAAAATATTAAAAATATGCTGCAACGGGTTTCAAAACGTCCAGTAATAATTTCGTGTATAATTTATTCCGATGCGGTCCTGCAGCACAGCGAAATTAAAAAAAAAAGTCTGTATTGTGCTTTTCTAAAATATTTCTAAGACATTTCCGTTTCTCTTCTTTCATATTATACTTGGAAATATTACGCGTAGCTTAAATATTAAATTTTGGTCATTTTTTTTACGCCGAGCGCTTGAAACTTTTTTGGTTTTGGTAACCATAATTCGTTATTTACCGTGATTGTAACCAAAGTTCTAAAATAATAACAGGTTGGCAACTATAGATTTAACTGTGTAAAAAAGTACTTGGGTACATAGTGAAATCAGTTTTATATAGGGGAAAAGTGAGGGGAAAAAAGGGACCTTAGGGTAACAATAAAAACTCCTACCCTCGAAGACAAAACTTTCTTAAGGCAAAAAACGTTCTCTTAAATGTTCTCTCAACATCTATGTTTTTAATTTGTGTAATGCTTTGCCCTATTTTAGCCGCATGGTAGGATAAAACGGGGTAGTTAGTCGGGTAAAACCGGGGATGGTTAAAAATGTCCCGAAAATGTATCTTTATTATTCTCTTTTGTGTTTACGTTATAAACACAGCACTCAAAATAAAATGGAAAAAAAAAATTAATTTGACATATTATATATTTGAGTTATAAATATTAATTTAAAGCTGGTAAACGTATTTTTTTATAAAAATAGTCTGGATGGTATAGTTGGTAAAATTTTATATTATTTGTAGGGAAACCTGGGGCAAGACGAGTATCCACGCAAGATGGGACACCTGATGTATTCAGTAAAAAAACATTTTTAAAAAGTTTTTGAAGTATTTAAATAATATCATTTGTCAATTTTTAATATAAAAATTGTTTGATTACGGTTGATATTATAGAATAATAGCGTTATCAAGTTTTTGATCTGTCCGCGAATAGTTTTATGAAGTATTCAGCGTAATGTAAAAATAATTCTGTGTGAATGCTGTACCATAACACTAATATACTTTTGTAGTAATTTCTCGTAGAAAATATTTTTAAAACCAAATCACAATCTTTCAAATAGTGTTTAAACTAAAAATATCAGCAGGTTATAGTAAACGTAATTTTATAACGAGTTAAAGTTAGATGGTCCATCTTGCCCCGGTTACCTATCATTACTTTCTATTGTAAAATATTTTCTCGCTGTAACGTACGAATGGATACTAAAACTTATTATTTTTGTCACTGTCAAATAAACATATTTTCGGATACGCCGTAGGGGTGAAACGTGAAGAATACTCGCGCGCTCGTATTCCAATATAACCGATCGAACGTTTATTATGTCGTGCGCAATTTTATACGATACGCGTGTGGTATATTTAAAGGTCACGTACTTAAGTCCCTAAATTATTGGCCATAACTGTCACTCGACGACGACGACGACGACGACGGCGACACCCCTAAACATCATTTTTATACGTATGCCTCGATTGGCGAAGAACGTTTCACCGATGCGGACGGTTGATCTTTTTCTCTTTTATGGCACCCTCCTCCCCATTCGTATAATTATAAATATTATTTATCGTTCGACAGCTGCCTGGTACGGTGCAGGCGACGTCACGCGTTTATTGAGCAGTTTACTCGATATAAAACCGGTCATATTTACCGTCCAATTTAATAATAATATATAATTCAATCGGTAGTAGAATAACAATAAAAGAAAGGGATTGATTTTGTATACGATCAGTACCTATAAAAAACGTGTTCGAAATTAACCGTTCGATAATGTCAACAGTGATTAATTATTAGATAAAATTCGGCGTTTTAGATTACACGTTGTTGTACCGAAAACTCCAGTATAATTAAAGTATGGACGCCGATGAATTTTGTGTTCCGATTAGTTTCTGTTATTGTATTAAAATTGATTTTTTTACTTAATCAATATGTATACAACACGTAGTAATAACAATATGTAAATTAACTATAACTAAGTTTACTTTGAATTAAAATTTTAAATTTCCAAGCTCTCAACAACCATTTTTGCAATCACATTCGTGATGCGCACGCAAAATTGTTACATACATTGCAATGTTCGATGCGTTAAATACACACTGTAGATACTAACGAAAATGGATTAGAACCGAACATTTACGATACGTATGTTGGAAATATTATGGCGAAACGTTTGAAATTTTCAGTTTCGCGTTGACGTTTTTGTGTAGAACGGTTGCTCCGATCTTAACGACGAATAAGCTGAGATTTTAACAAGCTTAGAGATTCTTTTGATTTTTTCTGTGAACGCTGACGGCCAGTTCAATCAAAAAACGTCATAGAGCGAAAATTGGAATGTACCTAACGTGACATTGAACGTAGTATTGCGTGACAGAAAAAGAAACAAAGGAAGGAAAAAGGGGTAAATTTGAGGTCGGCGAGAAGTCATTTGGCGGTTACCTAAAAAATCGTATTTCTGGTTTTTAGTACACTAGGTGATTTGACAAAACTGATTTTTTTTTTTTTTTCGTTTTTACCAGGACGTAAGACTGGACGGCTTGGCTCGCTCGGAATCGTTTTTTTCGAAGGCGACGATTTATCATTGCTTACAGATAATATTAATAATACGTTTGAACCCGAAGCGTAGTCGCTACTCCGCGAAACTACCCTCGCGACTCTGATTGATTCTGACTTTTTTTTCTTTTTTCACCGTCCGAAAACCCTCGGGGCTCTGCAGAGCGCCCACCTTGTATGACGTATAAAAAACACGAAAAAAAAAAACGCAAATAATCAAAGTCGTAATAACATTATATTGCGCGGAAACGAATTAACTAATTTTTTATTCGTGGACGAATATTGTTCGTCGACGAATTCATTCACGTTTTCGTACTGTAATGCAGGTCGTGCTCGATACAGTGTACACACTGCGCTTTTATATCGTTTTGCGACGCGCCGGTTTTCATTCACGATTTTAACGGTTTGTGTCCATCGCATCATGCACCAGTACGATATTGTTGTTACGCGTTTTTCATTATAATACGCATTCGAATTACTATCGTTACTATTATTATTACTACCGTCGTATTGTTGTGTTAGAGATGTACGGCAGCGCTGAATATTATAGTATACGCGTGTACGTATACGCAGATGGGTACCAGTCACCACGACCCCCAAGACATATATTTTATTAGGGTCGCAAAAGTACTGTCGTATCGTTACACCAAAGATTTTTTTATTTAGAATGAAAAAAAAAAACCCCTTCTGCAGGGGCCTACAAGTGAATTTAGTGTGGAGTTCTTGGCACACAACGCGAACACATACATTTTCACAATTTACAATTAAATCGGTCCGACCGTTTTTGAGAAGCCACAAAAAATGTCCATGCACGTACACCCATCGGTATTATAATATGTATTAACTTTTCAACGGAGGGTTTGGTTTCGGAGGAGTCGTGATCGGCAAAAATACAAAAGATAGCCCGGAAGTCCCGCCATCGAGCTGATTTTTTTCTATAGAAATCTACCAAATAAAACTGGACACATATTTAATTTGATTTAATAATATTACAATCGGAAACATATTTGAAATCGGCGTCTATAGAAATATTTAAAAAAACAAGCGAAAAATATTTTACGGCCGTACAAGACGTGTTCGCGCGTTTCAATAATACCGAGTGATTTTAGAGCGAAAAACCTCTCGTAAAAGTTGTAGAAAACAACGTTTTTGAAGACGATGACGTAGTTGGGGTCGCGTTTCGAATTCCGTCGGAAAATCAAAAAAATATCCTAATAATCATTCGAGGTAAAATGTAAAAACTGGGACAGCGTGGTAAAATCACGTAGAAGTTTCGCTACACGTATAACAGAACTCGATCCGTTATTTTTTCGACAGCACAGTTCAATAGTTTGTAAATATAAATGAAAAAAACCCCGCTTGCGAACAATCCTGATCGTGTTTATACCATCTGTCGTAAAATTTCGGCAGTAGTTTTACTTTGTGTACGAAGCGAGAACGGCTGTCCCGCGGCCAAAACAGTTTTCACCTCTCTCGAATAATCTGGCGCGTCATTTTATCTCCTGGCGGAACTCGAAACGCGGCCCCGCGCGATTATCGTCTCCGTTTCCCCACGACTTTTATGAAATGTTTTTTCGCACACCAATAATTGATACGCGCATATACGCGAATATTGTCTCGTCCCGGCGAAACCGAAACTCACAGATCGCCGCAGTGACCGGTGGTGGTCGCGCCCGGATCCATCGCAAACCTAACCGATTCCACCCAGGCTTTTGTCGTCGCGTTTAACACCGCTACAGCTATTTCGTGCCGGTGTACACAGACGTTTTGACCGTTTTCTTCGCACGTACGCACAAAAAAACGCTGCTACGGGGTTTTTTCGCCGCCAAACAAAGGCAAAGAACCGCGTGGCTGCTGTCCACACGAAAATCGTCGGTCATCCGATGCGCCGTCACGTACGCGCTGTTGCCACGCGCGCGTGTCATCCATCGCCGATTTTCATTCATTTTTTTTTACTACTCGAAAAACGGCTTTGCCGCCGCCGCCGTAAATCCGCGGGACGGCACGAGCCGCTCAAACCGCCGTGGTGATATCGCGCGCCACACTCGTTGCGCGTCCGCCGCCCGCGCGTCCGTCTGGCGCGTGTGTGTGCAGTGCGCGTCGGAGACGAGGGGGAAACGTTTTTTTATTTCTTTCCCGACGGGACGAACCCTCGACTGACTCGCGGGACAACTGTTTTGTTGTTGTTTCACTCTCTATCGAGCGACGGGCGACAACCTACGACTTTTCGTCGAAGAAAACGCTCCGGTGTTCTCAAAGTCATTGACTTTTCTGAGAGGTTTGTGGACGGCCGTGCTTTTGTTGCTGCTTTTTTTTTTGGAATTTCGCCCGAAAACCAAAAATCAAAAAATAAAAATCCATAGCTTAACGGGCGAAAAGTTTGAATTTTTCAGGTTTGTACGTTTCCGGGTAAAAGTAGCGCTACGATGCGGTCACGTTGAACTCTGCGCGAAAGTAGGGATTTAGGCTTTACGTTCTATCGGAAATCCTTTTCAGAGGTTCTTAACATCACAAAACCAAACTATTTATCAAATACAAATTAATATTGATTTATACAAAAATTTCTATATGCTCACGGTCAAAAAACTTTTCACGAAACCGCAGTAAGCTACCTTATAAAAAACAAATTACTATCTCACCACTCTCACACTACACCATTTGCTAACACCTATTTTATAAGAGACAGCAACATTAAACCAACAACTGAGCCGCAATACAAAATAGTATTGAAACTAAATTAGCAAATATGTTGCCTATACAATTTTTCAACGCGATACAGTAAGAAACCAGTATTAAATTCAAATTGGTACCAAAATAAAAATATGTATGTATAATTTTTTTTTTTTTTTTTTTTGGTTCTTTATATATTACTTTTTATATCTCTCGTTTCGAAAAAAATCAGACTAAAAAATCAACATTTTAAATTTCTACTCCATTTTGGTTTTGTCGCGATCCGTTGGACCTTATAATACCCAGTCGTTTAGATTTTGTCTATTAAATACTTATTTCGTATTATAATCTTTTTAACTCTCAGTGTTCGACATTGTGATATGATAGTCGCGACATTCAAAACTATAACGTAACGTTACGATAAGAACTCGATTTAGAGTTGATAATTTTGCTGAAAATATTACAGACATAAGGTACTGTTGATACTGAGTTATGTGATTTTGGAACTTTTAGGTACAGTGAGGTTGCGAGGAATTAGTCAAGGAGGATTTTGAAAGAAAAACTTAATAAAAAACTACACACTCTTATAACATAAGTATAATTAATATGTTAGTAACAAATTTAATGCTAATTAACAATAGTTAACTTATATATTATGAGATTTTAACATTTAAACAGTATTTTTAAATTTTCGAGCATACCCACGCTACTTACAGGAAAGTGAAATAATTTTTCTCGATGTCGAACGTACCCGAAAATCCCTTTAGCTGCGAAACTTCTCACGCAAGTACCACATATTACGTACCTTAACAATGTAAAATCCTTTAAAACGTGTTTCAGTGAGCTAAACATTTTGGTTGATATTCAAAAGACATGTTTGTACTTGGGTCGGTTTTACTGAAAAAACGCACTTAGTGACGCTGACTTTTGGTGATGATTCAGAATAGTAAATTATAACATTACGGTATTTTATTACTTTCAATATGATAATCGAAACTGTCATTATTGACGTGAAAGCGAGAGATTGACGAGAGTTGGCTCGTGCGGGTCAGGCGCCGACGCCACTGTAGATATAATATCTAACACGTGGCGATCAAAATAATATGCGCGCGCGAAATGTATTCACCCCACACGAACCACGGTTGAGTTTCGGCGTGACGCGTTTTTTGAGAAAAGCTTCTAGATTTTCAGTACCATTCAAATGCACAATGACGTGATATTTTAGAGTTTAAAAAAAATTAAAAATCGACCTACCCCCGCTATGGATTTAAAAAAAACCGCGATTTGGTTTTGAATGTACGAAAAAGAAAATAACCCAAACTGTGTGTGTGATTCGGCGGGGAGTTCGGGAGGTGTAATATGACGTTTTATATTAAATTTGCAACCAACGACGAATGATTATTGCCTACGAAAATAACGATTCTGAACTGAACTCAGCTTACTACATGAATATTGATTCGCGTCTAAATGTGGGTACAAATAAGTTACGACCGATGTAAATTTGTAATTGTAACAGTTTCAAATGAATTTAAAACTGTTAATTTGTAGTATTCGCGACGTATAAACAAAATGATGAAAACCATTAACGAACTAGAAAACAAATTGTTTAGACGTTTGTTTTAGGATTTATACCTATAAAGTATTAGATAAAGTGTTTTTTTTTATTAAAATGTATCGTTTACTTATCTTATTTTATCCATAAACTATACTAAAATGTTAGATGACACTAGTCGGGTATACACAATTAAAAAATATTGACGTCACGATTCAATATTGAATTATTTTATAAAGTGTCAACTCAAACTTCACGTGTTATCAATTTTATTAAACAAGTCATAGATAAAAATTACGCAAAAACAAGTCCGGCGTGAAAGTTGATAAAAAAAAACATGCCGTTCCAATGCAGTCAAACATCTGATATTAATGTTTTTATGTTTAAAAAGTTGTCCACAAAAATCAGAAGAAAGCAGGCTTTTAGAAAAAAAAAAAAAGAGCAAAGCTCTGTGTTTGCTAAAAAAATGCTATATGGACACTCTTTAAGTTACAAAAAAATAGAAATTATACAATATCGTCTTTTCTATTTGCACCTATTACAAAGACATATTTTCACGTCGGCGATACAATGGATTATAATATTCGTTTGTAATTATTATAGGTAAACGGCGATGTAATAAATTCTTCAAATAATATTTTTGCGCAGTTGGTACAACACAAAATCTAAAATTTGATACTTCAGTTTATAGTAATAATTCACAATGTGCATTGACTTCCATTATTAGTTATATTTTAAATTTTGTCGATAAGGGCTCAAACCGATCTCTCATTAGTTATAAATAACTGCGCTAAGGTACGCTTTATCGTATAAACTATAAAATACGTTAATAGTATGTACGTTTAATATACGTAGGCATTTTGAAAAAAATTATCTAGACCACGCATTCGCCTAGATGACTAAGGCGAATCTTGTACACGGCGTGTTCGGAGAAATAAAAACAGATTAAAATTTTAAGAGCCATCGGTCGTTTAGGTCGCCCATTTCATCGTATTTTTTTTGGATAGTGACCACGTAATACTGCAGGGTGTTACCGGGGAATCGTACTGGGTGAGAATGACGGACCATAAAATGTATTCTTGTATTAATAAAAAAATAAAATAAACAAAATTACCAGAGATCATAGAATTATTTAGTTTTTTCACATTATGGTTTTCTGATATCGTTACGACGACCGTTCCTAGTTAAATTATGCGTGTGGTTTTATTTTGGTTTCTTTTACAACCAGTGTTAAGACCTATAAGGTTGCGTAATATTTTTACGTGCGTTAATTTCACAAACGAGTATAGAAAGTTTGAGTATAAAACTATACGGTATAGAATGGATAACAAAAAGAAAAACGTTTTGCGTTTGGGTACACAATATGCCTACGCAAGCCAAAAAAAAAAACCGAAACAAAACAAAAATAATAACATATTATGTGTTTTCTAAACCGTGTCCGTATCGTGCGTTTTTTACACACACAAATTTGGCAACACGAGTTTATAGAATACTCGTTAAAGAAAATAGAATTGTAGAAAACGATTTACTATAATACGTACGCGGGTGAGTAATTGTAAAAATACTGTGTGAAACGTATACATAAGTATCGTATTTTTTTACGATTTTTTACGTACGTTATATTTTTACCCGTTCTGATCGCATAAGAAATTTTCAAGCACTTAATTAGAAGAAATTTTAGAAATCGCGATTTTTCGTTTCTAAACTCAAAAGTATATAAAAGAATTCCAAAAAAACAATTTGAATAAAATACAATGTCGGTCCAATTAACACTCTCCAAACATATCATAATAAAATTATTACTTCGATATTATAATCAATCAGTTACATTAACTATGATTAAGATTAAAAATGGTAGAAATTTACATAGTTGAAATTAGTGTGTTCGCACCTTTTGGCAAATTCGTTGAAAAAATTTACAATTTCATACTTTTGACAAACCCAGTGTTATAAAATTGGGTGGCCAACTTCACGCGACAACCCCCATGGTCCGATTTCAAGGTTTTCAAAATAATTTGTAATTTTATACTCTCGATGAAATACAATTGTTTTTTGTAGTATGGAATCAACAATAATGCAGCCTTCTAGGTATTTTGTGCGAATGTTTCCTAAAACTAATTTTAATAATTAAATACGTTTTTTAAACGGCAAATTAGTAACGAAATTGTATGACCAGTCTCGCCAGAATTGTTCGGGCGATTTTGATTTTCACCAGAATTTTTCACGCTGCTCCAAAACTTTGTCCGATTTGCTTATTAAAATTTCGAAACTTTTTGCAACCTTATAGGGAAAGTTTCATACGCTCCATTTGGGAGTTTTTAAGTGGCATATTATTATAAGTTTCTACAAAATTGCTAGTTTCGAGTCATTTGGACATAACGGCGGAGGCACCTTTTTCAAATTGGTAAGACCGATTACGCCGAATGGCCAATTTTCATTTCAACGCTGCAAAAAGTCGTATGTTTATTAGGTACCCACTTTGAGTCATTCGGACAAAGTGTTGGAAGGAGATCTGCGCGTAAAATCGGCTTCTCAATTAACAATTTTTATCCCGCTGAGAGTATAAAGTGGCCGATTTCTATTCCGAGGTGGGAAAAAGTTGCAAATCCGCTGTAAAACATTGGCGTGAGTTTAAACTCGTACGGAAAAGTCGTTCAGAGGATGTGATTGTATGATTTTATGAAATTACCTATAACTTATTCATGTTGTTGGATAAATAATAACGTAAGTGATCAGTATATAATATTATCATACTTTTTACATCGCAGAATGATAGTGAAAAAAACGGATTTATATTTTTCATAGTACTGTCGCAAGAGTTACTTACCGTTTATTTAAAATTATTATTGTTTATCAGTACTGGAGTAGTTAGGTACATCACATAATATAATGAAGGTATACAACGAATTCTGTATTATTTGTTTGTTGTTGCACATATGAAGTACCAGTACGTGTTTGTACTAAAACCGCATTTCAGTTTATATTAAAACGCATTGAACTTTATGTACAGTTAGACGTATATGACCGTTTTGAACACTTGCAAACTATAGGTAAATGGGAATATCACTTGTGAATCATTTTGATAATGAAAAAATATGTGAATACTAATGATAAAAATATGATAAATGTAAAATACTGATGAAAAACGTAGCATGTTGATCGTCAAAAATTACAATGTAAGAAAATATAAACGTGTGGTGTATTAAACTACGGTTTGAACTAAAAATCGGTGCCATCGCCTAAAAAGACTACATATTTTATGTGTTTACCAAGTTAGAACTTATTACTGAAGACGTTTAAATAGTGCCGTATTTTTGCCTATAACACTAATGCGAATCATCAACACAGAATAAAAAGTTCGATCGATCATACTTAAAGTTACTATGTGCTCCTAACCGTGATACGATGTAGGTATGTAAAAATTTATAATAAAACATTTTTATTATATACTACTTTATTTTAGCGTATAATATTCTAATAAGTCAAAGGTGTCTGATGAGTCAAAAAACGATAGTTATATCTGTAACCTTAACCTATCTAACATTAAAGTTGTATTAATCTAGAACGCAAAACTATCATTGATACTGTTACATAGGCGTGCATACTCGTTATACGTTCATAATTATCGTTTATCATAAGTATGGTGGCAATTTCAGTATTTTACAGGTTGTATTTTTTTTTTTTTTTTTTTTTTGTACACTGAGTTCTGTAATTTAAGCTTTAATTATAAATGTTTAATAACATGTAATGTATAAACTAGCGTTAATCAGGGAAGTGTACTGGGATAAACGTAGTTTCCTATATATTATAATGATAAAGTTGACAGAAAAAGCAAAAATCGTAATATTCGATCGAAGGATAGTATAATTTACGTCGTATTTTAGATTCTGAGTGACGAGCGAGGAACGTATTGCTTTTACAATGACGTTTTATTTTTTTCTGTCAAAAACTTTTCGAGTAGAAGAAACGCTCGGATTTTTAAAGTTAGTGCCTCTATTGATACGTGTATTATGGTACTTTGGTTTTTTTTATAAATTTTGCTTAATTTTTGAGTTTTACCGAAAAAACCTATGTTTTCGGGTAAAAGGAATGCTCGAATCGTTACGTTAAATACCGGATGAAAGTTGGGATTTCGGCTTTAAATTTTATATTATTTGTAGCATTTTTTCGATTATTTTCTGGGCCAAAAACGACGAAACTGGCGAGATCGCCAAATGTGGCGTTAGACATATCGATTTAGTTTTTTGGCCATAAGATCCAACTCAACGAGCGGAAAAAGCTGAAATTTTTCCATGATATTTCAATAGGTAAGATACGAGTTTGATAAAAGTTTTAAGTGATTTCGAATGTTTCGGAGTATAGAACTTTGAAATTCTCGAAAAATTTACCAGGACCAGACAACTGAGCTCGCTCAGAATGGTTTTCTCGAAGGCAACGATTTATCATTGCTTTCAGATATTATACGTTCGAACCACAACTTCCAAACTGGTGACCCACCCAAAGCGTGGTCGCGGCCCCGTCAAACTACCCCCGCGACCTTGAGTGAGGCTCTTTTGTAAATCACGCGCGAAACCGGCGTGGTCAACCGTTCGTTAGTTATCACTGCATATTGTGTTTTTACTTAGTCGAGCCTTTTGTTATTAATCGAATTTTTTTTTGTTCGTCAATCCTATCGCCAAAAGATTAATTTTTTTTTACTCCACGTTCCGCTGACCCCACACCGGCCGCGCTGACCAGAAACACAACAACGCGTGCGTGGCTTATTACGTATTTTACGCTTATTACGATCGTCGCAAACGTTTTGTTCTTCTTTTTTAAGGGATTTCTGTGTGTAATACTTCGTTTTCGACTAAAATCCCCTGAACCCTCCTCGTCCCCGACGTGCCACCAGATGGGCTTGTGACGACACACCGTGACGATAATAATAATGTAATACGACGACGTGTAGTATACTCGTCTCATTCTACTATAACGACTGCTGGGGAGCCTCACGCCCCTTACGTATGTGTGGCCGCATAATACTACTACCTGTTACATATTATTATTATTATTCGATAAGACGTGTTATGTACACTGCGTCGTCGAAAACGTTAATAACCGTTCTGTCGAGAGAAAGTGCACGCGGTCCTTGAAAAAACACGATTTAGAAATCATTTTCCAAAATTAATTCCCGCCTTGTGTACGGTACGCGCGTGCGCTCGTGTTAAGTAGAACGCATTATTATAATAACATACGCGTAGGATACGTGTCGCGATACGTACTCGATTTGACGCGGTTGGCGCAGTTTGTACGAAATACACTTCACAGTGGCGAGAATAGAGCGATTTTATAAAATTATATATTGGACCCTAACTCGTGTAATTCAACGATAAATAGCAACAAAAAAAAACCGAGCGAAACGTTTGAATTGACGTTGTTTTCGAACTTTTGACGTACCTATAAGCATAATTTACCCGCGACACGCGTTCAAACGCGCGCGTATTTTCAACGCGTTCGAAAACCTGAAACTCTGATGCCACTGTGTTTTATTTTCGTCTAGTTTTTTTCTTCCTTCGTTGTATGTTACTGTATAATGTTGTAGAATATTTTATTCCGCACGGACTCGGGACTAGGATTTCTCAAAAACCCTTTACGCCGATATTTCATGGGATTCTTTTCGTACGTGTATCGTTGTCAAACGTTAGTTTGAAATGAGCGAGGGAATTCGCGGAGGAACGGGTTACTTTGAACTCCTGCCGAGCAATTGAGACGAAAAACGCGAGTTTGGATCGAATGTGATACGTACATTTCGTTTCTTCCGCGAGATAAACTTCTGTATAATGTCAAATTTTTTACACCGAAAACTAAAATTTATTCAACAAATATACACGGACGTTATAAACATTTTGTTACAGAAGAACTCATCTTCAAATGTACATTATACGCAACATGTTTATGTACGTTAGAAGCGATCTACACACGTTACGTTATAAATCGCGCGTTTGCTTGTCAACGTGTTATTTATAATATTATGTACTTTACATAACTACACCGACCGAGATCAACGATCGTTTAGATACCGATCAGAACCAAAAGTACCCATCCTATTTATCATACTGTACGAATTCTGTACAAGGTTAAGGTTTTTTTTTTTAAAAAACCTGAAAATCAATTCCTATTAAAGTCTGTGTAGCGCGTACAATCTTTTCCGGTGAATAATATTATACGATGCGGTAAAATGCGCTCCAATGTTGAGTGAACGTTCGGATGTCGACTTCTCATAAGTACGTGTACACGTATATTATAAAACATTGTGTATGTACGCGGTCCTATCGAAAAGACTTGGGTAAAATATTCGTTTGAAAGCATTTGGAATAAACGTCGGAAAAAGTAATTTTCAAACTAAGATTTGACACACTTTTAAACGTCTCGTAACAATATACGATAAGAACGCATTTGAATAGGTCGTACATAACGTTATACTACAATCGATAACGGCTCGGCATTTTTATAAATCGTTTATACTGTAATACTACGATCGTGGTGTAGGTCAACCTCAAAGTTAAGTTAGTACAATTTTAATCGTAACATTTTCTTAGGCGATTTGATGAACTGTATTTAACTGATACAAAAGTGATATAGCAACATTAGAAAGTACCTACGTCTTTTTTTTTTTTTTAAACAAGTGAATACTAAAATATAACTTTTAAAAGTATTTCAAAACCAAGCGATTCCTAATGATCTCTCGAAAATAAAAGAATTGTTTTGAAGTTATACTTTAGCGGAAACGTACTCAGTACGTTATGTATACCAATATTCGAATAACATTCAAACCGCATTAGATTATTAAAAAGCATTGAAATTTTTATTATGTACATAACGCGTTATGGGTAATAATTATCGATCGAAAACAATACAAATGTTCTTGAAGAAAAATATCCGCCACAAACATAATATATTGATTTGAACGAATCTTAAACGAGTAAAATCATACTTTTGCCGTTTAAACTTTTAAAAAAGGCATAACTATTGTGAAATAATAATAATTAACAAAACAATGTACCTATTATAAAGCATTCGAATACTTTTGTACATACTCAAAATAGTTTTCAAGTACCATCATAAACAATCATTTACAAATATGTATATACATACATAGTAAACAAAGAAAGATGAACGATACACTCTCACTCATCAACGTGCGGACCAAACCACTAGAGTCTTAAACGTTGGTGGCACATCTGTAATGGCTGCAGTAAAGGCGAGATAAGAAAATATTTTTCTCAAATCAACTCCCGAAGGAGCAAAAAAAGGGGTGAATACGTAGAAACTAATTCATCATCTTCGTGCTGGAACTACCGAATAAATATATATGTATATATGAGTCTGAAAAACGTTATTTCTCTGTCGGATTTTAATTCAGGGGCGCCAAAACATCCCGGAGTCCGGGACCCGGACCCTCATCAATATTTATGTTTTGGCACTCAAATTGTATGATTTTGGCCTCTTAGACACGGGTTCTTGGTAGGTTTACGGGCCCTTCATTGTCTTTTTTAAGGCCCCCTTGTTTGCGTCCCAGCCCTAAAATTGTCACTCCGACCCTGAATTTTGTTTTAAACTTGACAGCTATATAAGTGAATAATATAAAATTCGATCAGTAGTTTTGTTTAATGATGTAGAAACCGACTGAGAAGGGATTTCTCGAAATTCCACCACGAGGGATACTAAATGGCGTAAAAGAGTAAAAATTGTGAACGGATTAAAATAAATTTGAATGATCGAAAATAGCAATAGTATTCAAACGAAAATCACAAACGGCTGGCAACGCCAGATCCGGACGGCTAGTATTGTACGTATATTATAAACACTTACTTTTATTTGAGTAAATTTATATGTTTAACTTCTTAACGTATTGTATGTAACGTAAATAATTTCATAAATATTAGTGTGTCGCGTGTGCACACGGGAGGTCCGGGCGGGTATAGTTTTTGCATGGGTTATGGCCGAGATAAAAAAACAACTTCAAAACCCAAAAATACAAATGCGGACGTCATAAGCGTTGTTGAAAAGTGCAAATAACAACAAAAAGCGAAAATGTGGAAACCCCGTAAAATAATTGCTAGAAATTAGATCGTTTTTGTAGACCAGATATGATCTAAAAATTATTTGTCAAGAAGTTGAACCTTAAAATTTGAATTATGTCATTAGGTACTTTTAACCAAGTTAACTATATAACTCATATTATTCGATATTACCCGATAAAAATTCTACTATGGAATGCATTTGTGCGTGAATCGATAAGTTTTATCCGTTTCGTAAAGCAATTAAGTTTAGTTCCAGGTAGACCGAATAACTATTTGTTTATCAAAAGCCGACGTATGTTTTCCTATAACTCTATAAACGTGGCCGCTAATTATACCGAATGATGACCACTATTTTGTTGTTTTATTATGTACGAGAAGCTAACCTTCCTAAAATAATCTAACCTCATTTAAATAGTGCACACGATACGAGTTCAATATACCCAGATAATTATTGAAAAACAACACTTAATACCACGGATTTATTTCTTATTTAATTTTTTTTAATTGCATTCGAGATGACCTACCTGCAATATAATTAGTGCATATCAGGCTCGTATTATTTACAAAACCCGTTTTGTACCTGACTAATGACGCGCACACATTAATATTTTGTCTTTTCAAGTTTATTAGTATGTTAGACTGAGTATTTCATACTTGCAGTTTATGCGGATTCAAAAACCTAAATGGCAATAACTTTTAACACTGCATTATACATCATATACCCTATGGTGTGTATACCAATAAGTTGAGCAACAGCTTCCAAAAACATGGTAAAACTTGAATTTTAAATTGATTAAACGATTTGAACTCGTGTAGTATTTTATGGCATTTTGAAATTAAATTATTAGTGAGAGAATATCGTCTTAACTATAAAACTATACTAAAAAATTCTAATTTTTCTTATGATTTATGTTTTTATAAAAATTATAAAGAACTTTCTACCTGACTACTAAATCGTGTAGCTGTGTGTTTACATCAACGATTTACGTGATATCTGATCACCAACCGGTAATAATCGACGGTTCGGACGCAGCTATTATTAGATGTTGTAATAATCTATGAATATGAAAAAATAAATCCGATAAATGCAAAGAGATAATAATTTAAATTATTCTTTTAAACATGTGCGTACATATAATAATTTACGACAAATAACAGCAATTTATACAATTTTGTTTGTCTATTATCGTTGTTTTGCCACCCGTGTGCTAAAAAAATGCGCACCGAATTGCAATGTTGACATTTTTATTTATCGACATTGTGTACTTGTGCGATAATCGTTGAATACAATCCAAACAGTTTTTGCAACATAGGTTTTCGTTAAGCTGCGTTATATTATTAAAACAAAACATTAATTTGATTCTCAAATAATTTATACTACTCCATGTACTTCCAGATAAAATGTTTACCAGGTACGGGTGTATTAATATTATGTTTAATGAATAACATTTAAGTATAGCTGTAACACAGTAACGGTTTCCGATAAAATAACAGTAGATTCAAATTTTATTATTTTTACCTATATAAAGTGGTTATTATTACATTATTTTTAACAAGCGAAATAGTTTGATTTAACTGTACGCAATTAATAACTGTTGAAGAATAACACTATTAATTTCCAAATTTCGATTTTCCAGTTTTTGCTTTTCCAAGTTTTGACTTTCTCAGTCTTGCTATGCATTTTTTTTTTTTTTTGTTAAGACATACCTCCTTTTCGTTAGTCAAGCCTATGTCAATGATAAAAAAAAAAAAAGAGTTTTTTTTAATAATTTCATGATGTGTACGTAAATAATAGCAACGAAGCCGGCCAGTAGAACTTGTGCGGTAGATCGCGTACTATACGTATCCGAACCAAAACACCTCGTGTGACGGCTGACCACCAAGTTCCCGTGTTGGTGTATGTCCTCGATATGAGGATCGACAGTGTTTCCCTGTAAATAAAATGTGATATGAAGGATGGACCGAATTTTTCTGGTCCATCAAAGTTTTGGTACGAAAGACGGCTCGAGTTTTCGTCAACACGAAGGGTAAAATGTAGAAAAACCGATGCGCACCGCAGGAACATCGCGAGGAGGGCTTTTGCTCGTTTTGGCTGCTAAATTCGAACGCTGCCGCACGCATCAACAGGGGTGGCTCCAGAGATCCGTTGGAGGGAGCTCCATAATTCACTTTCAGTCTTAAGAAATACGCGAAAGTTAAAAAAGAACATGTTTTTTCACCATCAGTCCTTCTATTCTTTGGTTATAATAAACCCGTAACTACATGCGTAATATATACTATGTTATAAAAAAAAAAAAGTCATTTTGTACATCTATCCGTACGATTCGCTGGTTTTTATTGGTCTGGTGGCCCATGAGTCCATACTTCCTCTCTGGAGCCGCCCCTGCGCGTTGATATACTTATAGTTCCCCCGGTAGAGCGCATAATAATGTTTCACGGCTAAAATTAAGTTACGTTTATTCCATACGTGAACACTTTCCGCAAAATTAATTTTGTCCGTTCAAACGCACTAAAAGTGGTAGAAACAGAGCTGATTTTATCCCTTAGTCGGTAGCTCAAACGGAAAAGTCAAAATACGATAGCAGATACGGGGCAATATCAAAACGAAATATTTGATATTATAAATATTTAAAACGACGAGTGTCCTTGATTTTTTTTTTATAAACTAATCTTCAGTTTGTAAATGCAAAAGAGTAGTAAAAAAAAACTCGACGTAATGACTTTTTGGGAAACACGCGAAAACCGCTGTACGCGATTTCTCCATATTACAATACAAAAGCGATCGATTTCGTCGTAGTCACGCAATTCAGACGTTTCACGCTCCGAGACAACAAACTTGTACGTTCAGCCGCTTCTCCCTCAAGGTTCAAACATCTTAAGATAATTAATGTTTCATACGAATATTATAATTATTATTGTTATACACTATTGTGGTTTAACAAATTTGAAATTCGATCAACACAATTTCGATTTACAGACGGTTCGACGCAATATACTGTTGGTTTTTCGATGTTCTCATCGACATTCTCATCTTTTCTCGCGTGCTGGCTGTGAAAACGCGCGAGCGCGACGGGGGCGCAGAAGAGGAGAGAAACTGACGCGACCGCAGCACCGAATCCGCCGTTTCGTGCTCGAGGTCCCTGTTGTAACGTACACGCTGCGATGATATTGTTATTATCGTACTTACTTACGTCGTCGCGTGTTGCGAAAAGAAGAAGAAGAAGACCGACGTCAGATTCGGACGGAAAAACGCGAAGAAATGGGGAGAAAACGGCGCGCCCTCCGAACGGGACGAGAAATACGGCGTGTTGCGGAGGACCGGACTGGCCGAGGTCGACGAAATCCCCGAGCCTACACAATACGCTGCGCATTGCGCCTGCACAACAACAATAACAATAACAATAACAATAACAAAAAAGGACGTGTATTGTTATGTTGTACCTGCTCTCTCCTCCGCATCGTGCGCGAAACCCCGGGGGCCGCGTTTTCGGATTCGCCGGGATTCTGCGGGGGCCCGACGCGTTACAATAACGTAGTGTCGTCGAAACAGTTTATCGACTTTTCAAACGTTTTTTGTTTTTTCCGGCGCTGTAAAATGTGAAATAAAAATCTTCGCGCAGCAAAAAAAAAATGGGGTCGATAATTATTAATTCCCGGGTATTATATCGGTTCGTTTTAGAAATATTCCGGACCTAAAAGCGCTAGTGTGTTCCCTGCACGCGGAATATTACACTCGGGACGTTTTTTTCTGAGAGGTAAGTCATCTAAAATATAACACGTTTTGTAACGCTTTTGGCCATCCCCCCGTTTCCGGTGAATTCCGCATAGCCCCCGGATCACCGTCATAGTGCCCGGTGTAACACGTAAAAAGTTGTGTTGTGTTTTTTCGGTAGTCCAAAACTACGAACTCTCTCAGGCGCTTTTGGTGTGTCGGACGCTCGCGGTTTTGGCCGTCACCCCAAAGGCGCTACAGCATCGCTCGTACCACTTACACAAATTGTTTTTTTGGTCACGGTAACAAATCCGAAATAGTAATTACTCGCAACTATATAAGTAAGTAGTTCAATCGTGTAACTGTCGTGCGGACACTCTTCTAAACTCTTGAAAGTCGTACAACATATTATATAGCTCAGTGGGGACACAACTTTTAAAACTGCGTTGTATCAAGCGAAATTTGTTTACGCTTTGGGTTTTAAACGTGTCGTTAGAAAATCGACATTTTTTCCTGTATTTTTGTTCCGTCTCGTAATGTCCGTATCAATTTCCGTTGTAAACCACTATTGGCTATCTAGACTAGTGCCGTGTGTACGGGGATATAACACAACAATATTATGCGACACGTGTGCATGAATTTTGTTCGTGCGTCTCGATCCGATCGTACGCCTCCACGATTACGATAAAAAATAGAAACGATCACACACAATATCTCATGATTTATGCGGATTGCGGCGGAGTCGTGACTGTTTGTTTTATGTACTCATAAATATGTCGTGCTGCGTACGACACATTTTGTGAGATATTTATTGGGACGAAACGAAAACGATAGTAAGCTTTAAACTGTTGTAAATTCACAAGGTCACAGTGAAAGATGATTTCGATGAAATAACGTATTAAACTGTATCGTATGCTGCACGCACAGACGAATTACGAACGTTAAACATAGGTACTTAAAATTGTATTTTTTTTGTTTCGTCGTAAATCTCAAAACGTTACTCCCACCGCGAGTGCAAACGAATTTCTCAGATATTCTGCAGACGCTTCTTTTGATACCGATGTACTTACACGGGCAATGTTGTTTGTTCTCGGTCGAATAAAACACCTTATTGTCGAGGATCGCAAACGAAATGAACACGGATGTAATTATAATAAACAACGTATCGTCCGTTTACATAACGATAAAGTGTCGAACATTATAATGTCAATAAAAAACCAATTTAAAGTCAATCTTACATCGCAGATTAGCAGATGGTCAAAAGAAGCGAGATGGGTCCTTAGTGTTATTTTAGATTTTAATAGACGGCTATTATTTATTTATAACTACTTTTACGCGAACATCTACTCGTCAAATGATAAGACGAGCAAAAGTAAAAATAAACTTGTAATATCTTTTCGTATTTGTAAGCACGTTATCTATTAAATTAAGGCGTGCTAAGGAGCAAAAGTCAATAGCAATTTTATATCATCCGACATGTTCTATAGGATGCCCGTCCGTTTTAACATGAATCACGCCTATACTTCTCAGATATGCGAAAAAAAATATACCTTTCCGTGTTAAGTTTATGTCAACACAATGATAGTAAAA
>CM029357.1:51725276-51766961 GCA_017140985.1 Hormaphis cornu
CAGACATTAAAACGATTTATTGTGAAAATTTATCCTCGGCCACACGCGCCCTGTATCCCTGTTTGTATATCGTCATAACCACACGGACGTTGCGGGTGGTGCCACCGAGGTCGCGCGCGGTCCTAATACGTTTTCGTGATAAAATATCACATAAGATGTGTTACGCTCAACACGGTGCGACGCGTGTGAACTGGCCTGCCTGCAGTCCCCGCGACCCTGCCGGTTTTCTCCGTCGCCCGACAAATATTATTATATCCGATTTATTATACGGCGGTGATCTCTCTTTTTTCTTTTAAATACAATAAACATACGTCACAATACTATAGACGACATTAAATTACGTTGGTTAGGCTACGACTTTTTGGCGAGGCGGTTCAACAATATAATGTCGGTAACTTAAACTGCGACCACCTGACGAACGGGCGTGCTTTTAACGGTGGTACACGACGTGTGCCGTCGCAGCATTTCTCGCAGTAAACGTTGCGAGCGTATAATGTGTGTATCGCGCATAGATGGTTGACGAGGGTCGTACTACATCCGCCGGTGGTCGACTCGCGGAAGACAAACGGGGACGGAAACGAAAACGAAGGGACGAAAGAAAGGGAGTATAGATCTGAGGTCGGGCCAGGCCCGGATTTAGAAATTTGCCGCCCCTAGGCAGGTGCCAAAATTGCCGCCCCCACCTCCCTCGAAATTTCTGTAATGGTGGAATGAGCTTGGTACGATTGGTTTTATATCAATATAATGCATTTATCTGAGAGCAAATATTTTATTTTATTATAATCAGAAGCCTTATAATAATGAGTTGTATAACTTATATAGTGATAAGTGAAACTTGTATAGATCGATTTTTCTCTCGATTTAGGCATTTCCCACTTATAATGTTGGTACGCGTGCCAACAAACCAGGCGGGAAATTCAATTCCCACGTATTGGACAAGTTTTCAAAGTTTCCGCTAAAATTTGCCGCCCCTCAATTCTTGCCGCTCTAGGCGACTGCCTACAATGCCTGCATGGTAAATTCGGGCCTGGGTCGGGCGATTTCGCGGCTTTGGATCACTTCTCGGGGTCGGGCGACGTTTAAACGTGTTATCTGACGGCAACGATTCGAAAAAACGATACTAACTGCGCCCAGTGATCTACAGTGCCGGGTAAAAAATGAATTTATCAACAAAAAAAAATGACGGTTATGTTTGCAATTCAATCGTAGACTTCGGCGGTCGTAGCGCGTCCTAGGAAATAGTGCGCGTACAAAACGTATTAGGAAAATTTCGCCGCAAAATCCATGTTCACCAATGTTCGTACACGATTATTGTAACAGCAGAGAAACCTACCTGGAATACGTGCGTTCAAAAGATTGGGCGACGTCTTAAACGTTTATCTCTGAAAACCATTCGAATTACGCGTATGCGTGTACCGTGTCAAATTACGAGTATTCGAACACGGACGTACCAAAAAGCTTATTTTTACCGCGCGAATTCGGCTGCAGGAGTACGCGATGAAAAGTGAAATAATCGCTCTGAGCTAGAAAATGTGTGCACGCGTGTAAAAATTAAAACGGAAGAATAATAGTCGAACTCGGTGCAATGAACTATGGCTTTGGCTATATTTGCAATAAGCTATGGCTTTTACACTTGTCAATATTATTACGTTTGATTGTCGTTACCCTTGTTTGTTCGACAAAATACTCAACAAATACGGGTAAATGTTACTCTGCGAGTGATAATAACATACAGCTGACAATGTAACTTGTATGGAATATATAGGTGACTCAAAATAATCTAGAATATTCTATAGTAGGTACCCGAGGAGTCCAGACAAAAATATTTTAATTTGCGTTCAACGCGCAAATTTCTTCGTATTTTTCCGAACTATAATTTCTAGTAAGCAATATGAGATATTTATATTAGTTGTTTGTATAAAGTTTATAAATGAATAATTAAAAAGAACGGCAAAGGTGCAAATAACGACTACGCTTTGGGTGGGTAATCGGCCCCAAAGTTGTGCGGTTAATCATTATTATTTAATATCCGAAAGCAACGATAAATCATTGCGTTCGAATAAAACGGTTCCGAGCGATCCACCTAATCCGATAAGTCCTGGGTGAAAATAAAAGAGATCGAGAATTACTTATATTATACATACGTAAAAAAAAAAAAAAATTAGTGTATTTTAAGCCTAGAAAAAACTTTTTTCAATCTTTTACAACGAAATAAATTAATTTAGTACATAAAAGTTTGAAAACGAAGAGGAATAATTTTTATAACGTTAATATAAATAGCCGTTCTGACGCCGGATTTTGCCATTTTCGTCGTCTTTCGCCCAAAACACAGAAAACAATCAAAATATCAAAAATGCTTTAAATAAAATTAAAAGCGGGATACCCAACTTTTATTCAACGTAATGATTGGAGCACTCCTTCTACCCGAAAACGTCTTTTAAATCCTGAAAATTTCAAAATTTTTTGCTGTAAAATTCTCCATATTTTTTTTTTCGGTTTTTGTGGTAAAACTCAAAAAGTATGCAAATTTCAAAAAAGTCAAAGTCAAAAAAAAAATTTCAAAGTCGAAATCCTAATTTTTTTGTGTAATTCAACATAAAGCACATCTGCAACACTAAAAGATACTCACAAAACTGTAAATTTTTGGCCGTAAAATTTTGAATAATTTTTTAGCTCTACTCGAAAAATAATCAAAATTTCCAAAAAAACGATTCAAATAACGTACCGTATACGTTCATTTTCCAAACGTTTTTAGTGATGAGACATTTTGCGGTTGGGTCACACCTACTGCCCGGGAAAAAAACATTATTCGTTCATTTTACTAACGCTCAGAATCCAGATTCGTCGTTCAACGGCTGATGTATATCGTACTAATTTGGTTCTTTTTTTTACATATACTTTTGTTTATACTATCCACATTTTAAATCCCTACCACCTAAAAGTCACCTAAATCACAATACAGATCCACGCATGAGTTAAAGTGGATAGAAGATTGTTGTCCGTATAACATGAACAACATAAACTGCATTGTCCCCAAAACTTCCGCCCGCGATAAAATGTTAATTCGTTTAATTCGGTTCGCGTTGCGACTAGAACGTTACGACGAAACCCATTACTATGATTGCGCGAGTAATGCTTCGGTAATAATTTGATTTCGCAAACATTCTTTGTTCTTTCCTATGTTATTACACAGTTCACGTGTTTTATCTTTTTAGCCGATACGAATATAAAACTCGCAAAATGCACACCGTTTGTGCCCAGTGCTCGGAAAGTTAAAAAGGAATTAATTCTCGTTCACGTTCATCTTGTTAAAAAGACACTGATTTCAGGCTCGTTCCGACCTGAGAAAAAAGAAACTAGTTCTTTCCTAGTTTCTGACAATGGAAAATTTTATTGTTCCCTCCGCTCCCGAAAAAAAAAAACAGTATATTGTTTTTTGATAAAATGTAATATATCTTTCTAGAATCACCTAGCCTTAAGAATTTATAACGATGTTCCAACCGCATTTGATTTCCTTTACAGGGAACTAAGGTAAGTTAAAAATATTAAAGAAAAATATTGACTGAAGTTTGTGATGTTTGTATGGATTACCGATAATCATTTACTTAATACGTGCCGTTATTTTGCTTACTTAATACGTATGTTATATTTTTGAGTTGAAAGTAAAAACACCTATACAAAATACGATGAAATATATAAGAAAGAAAAAAATTCTGACTACAAATATTTGACCACTAAATTGAAAGGATTTACGAGTAAATCCTAATCCGTGCCATTGACGTGTCTGAGACTAACAACGGAGACGACCAAATACAATAATTATTCTAGATAGAAATTGAAAAATTTATAAAACTATAACTAAAAATTATTCGAGTAAGTAAACGTAAGAAAAGCGAAAAAATCGTTCATGTTCCACCGAAAAATTAACGAAATGTCATCTATCCGTTTCTGGTTCGTTCGTAAAAAATCAACGAGTTCAAAGGAACTCGTTCCAGAAGATTTCAAAACGGGTAATTATTTCCACGCACGGTTGTTTTGAGACACGCGTGACGCCGACCACCGAGGCAGCTCGAAAAAGTAATTATGTTCCCGATCCTGTCGAACCGAGTACTAAACATATACTGCGACGACGGACCCACGGGAGATTATGCGGTGTTTAATTTAATATTTTTTCCTTAAATTCGATTTGCTTGCCCGGGGTTTTTGGCGACGATCCACCGACCGAGTATAACTCTCTAATTATTTTCACCCGAAAAGCCCGTTTCCGACGTACGACGGGGAAATTTCACATTTACTTTGCGCGTAAACGACGATCGTTTACGGACTCTGGCGTGCACCCGACTAGGGTGTATAGGCGCTAACCATATATACCGGTAGTCAGAGACGTGTTTGAGTTTTTGGCGCCCTGCGAATTTCATTTTGACAAACTTCGAAGCTTTTGAAGACACGAATCGTGTTAAATATTCGAGTTGAAGAGAATTTTTTTAAAAAAATATTGCGTCGTCACGACACTTTGACGAATAAAATACCGAAACAGTTTTCACGATTTGCCTTTCAAAATATTTGAAAGACAAAATATTTGGTATCGAATTTTCGTGGATATATTACTATAACGCATATTTAAGGGTTGGTATCTACTGTTCTGACTTAAAAACTGTGGAAACCGCATAAAATTGTATTTTTTCTTGCGTTGCTTATGAGCAACTCCGTGTTAAATAGGATTAACTAGTCTTATTGTATTTGCCTACACTATGAAACGCTTACTAATTGATTTACTCCAACGAATTTATCAAGTCGCTACTCAGCAGCAGTTGCATCTTTATTAAATTAGCGTCCTCTGGTTTGAGTGTCACTCGGAGCCTGTATGCATATTACCAACACATGTTTTCGAATTATTTGAAAACCAAACATAAACGGGATTCAGCTGATAATCAATGAACTAATAAACGGCAATACAGATTTAATCCTGCTCAGCAGCTCTCTCTGTCACAGCTCCCAAATTATATTATAATCGTGTCACTCAAACCGAAGCTATTCTGCGAGAGAAACGATAAAATGTGACGTTTCTCTCTCCGTTATGTTGGCTTAAAAACGTATGCACGGCGTGGATAGGTTTAATTTGATTTTTAACAACGCACTAGAAATTGTATATAAAGTCATTTCTTTAAGCGTGATCAACGCACCATACGACAAAATTTTTAATGCTCTTGATCGATAATCTCTGCGTAACTGCTTACGACTTAAAAATGACGTTAATATAAATCACCTTTAATACGTCAACGTATCGGTACTGTAATTATTACGTTTAATTTCGTATGTTTGTTGAATACTAATTTTTATTCAAATTCACGTTAAGATAATGTGCGTAAAACCATTTTAGCGAAGAAAAATATAAACCTCTTCTATTTACGTGTAGAGATTATAACCATTCGTTCATTTTGCTATTCGTATACACTATACCTACGTATTAAAATAATCCAACAAAATCAATCGATTTTATGAAGATATTATTCTAATGGGTATCATTGTCAATTTCTTAATTTAAATTTAGGAATAAATATCTAGGTATAAGATTTTGAATATTTTTAAAATATAAACACTGTACTGAGTATACGGTAATAAGAACCACAAAATGAAATTATTTCGATGCAAATTCATATTGTTTAGTTATTATAACCATTATATCACATATTGGCTATTATAATGCCATGCTATCACATATTCTTCGCTATCATAGGAAACTACCACGTCTAATTGCAAATCGGATTATTTTTTTGTACAAAAACTTCATTATGTAAACCAATTAAAATTGTATTCTCAAAGATTAAAAACTACTTTTGAAGTGTACAAATGCCATTCATGATGCACCATGGTGGGTCGTAGGTGTATAAAGAGAATGCAAAGTGGGTCTGAACACCCTTAAAAAAAAAAAAATTAAAATTTTTGGTCAATTTTTTTTTAAAATATTATATTAAATAATTCTTATATATTTATAAACTTATTATGTTCAGGTCTTAGGAACTCGGCTTCCCAGAAAAACGCGGAAAACCCACGCTGTTTGTTTTCGATTTTGTGGCCTTAAAGAATATTATAAAATATCTAAAAACCTAAAGTATTTTGATTTCTAAATCACGGTGCTCACATCGATCTTTCAATTCTTACAAGTTTTTGTGGGACGTTCGCAGAATTTTAATTTTTTTTTTTTACTAGGGTTTCATGTTTAAAAAAAAAGCCTGGATCACTGTAGGTCGCGTGGTTATTTTGACGGAGTGGCGACTATGCTTTCGGCGTGTCACTGGTTCGGAAGTTGTGTTTCAAACTTATTAATTAAAATCTGAGAGCAATGAAAAATCATTGCCTTCGAAAAAACAATTCTGAGCCCAGCTCAGTTGTCTAGTATACGTCCTAGTAAATATTTTGAGAATTTCAAAGTTCCACACTTGGCTCTCGAAATCGCTTTATCAAACCTGTATCTTATCTATTTGAGTGTCAAAGGCTCAGTCTGTTTCGAACATTATTTTAAATTGTATGGAAAAAAAAAAAAAACTAAATCGACACGTCCCGGATTTGGCGATTTCGTTGTTTTCGGCACATAACACAGAAAACAATCAAAAATTTTAAAAAAATCTTCGTTTAAAATAAAAATTAAACCCCGACTTTCGTGCGGTGATCAAAGTAACGCTGCACCCGAAAACGTCATTACGAACCTGAAAATTTCAAGTTTTTCGCCGTAAAATTTTCCATTTTTTTTTTGGTTTTTGGCGTGAAACTCAAAAAGTGAACGGAATTCCGATAAAACAAAGTATACCGCCGGAGTTCATACACGATCCGTTTTCAGCGGAACTACCGACTTTGAAGATCGGCGCACTCTCTCTCTACACGTCGGAAAGTGTGGCTAACGGACGAAAAAAAATTCGCTTACGCTCAGAATCCAAAAGTTTATTGAGATTGTGTTTTCGTGCACAATCGAACCGTCACAAACACCGTGGACACGAAAATATTTCGTCCGTACAACACACGTGTCTCGTGTTTGCGCAAACTGTCATTTTGTCCGTGCGTATTAATTAATCGTTTAAATGGCAAAAAAAATCGATCCGCCGGCACATTCCAGCGGCCGACGGAACGGAATTTTTTCGCGATTTCCGGTGTCGCGGTAGAAAAAGTCGCACGGACCACGCGGGAATGGCCGGGGGACCTTGTGCGCCACACCGCTGGAGCCACGCCGCGTGTTGCGAACAAAAATCGCATTCGTGACACGTCTGGGAAAGCATTTTAATATACGCGCGTTATATTAATTCAGACACATGTCTTATATAGTATGCCGTTGAAATAATATCGTACGATAATAATAATAATGTCGTCGTCTTATTACGTGTGTCGAGTTTTACGCGCACTGTTTAATTATTAATGTTTTATTTCCGTACAACACAATGTTATCCCCTCAGCAGCTGTATACAGAGAATTGTCGTATCGCTCACACGCGCGCTTTCGACAAGGCGGATTTTTATTTTTTTTGTTTTCCGCACGTTTTCTCGGGAGACGAGTTGTTTAGTTTCTTGTCGTTTTTTCGCTACTGCAGTTTTAAGGAGGATACGTGTCCGGTGGCGGTGTTGTTAAAGACAAAGAAAGAAAGCGTGTCAATTTTGCGAGGAGACGAAAGGAAGGAATAGACTCCGTCAAAGCGTAAAACGTTCTACGCTGCTCTCAGAGTAGTTTTAAAAACGATTCGCGTCAAAGCCCAGAGAGGACGATAGCGGCGCATCGACGCGACGAAAACCGTCGTTGACGTCTTCCTTTGAAAAAAAACAACCAACTCGCCTTCGAACCGAAATCGACTTTTAAAAGATCGTTTTTAACGTTTCTCCGAATAAAGCCGACGCGGTCTACTGACGAAACTGGTGAATTTAAGTGTGTAAGTTTACGTAAATCTCACACCGATGCGTTTACTACCGGGAACGTTTCTCGAAATACACCTCGTGTGTATTCATATCGGATAGAAAAAAAAAAACGTTTATTTTTGTCGAAAATTCCGTTTTGTCGGGTGAAAAATGATTCTAAAGTTTGTTCGCGTAAATTTTACACGTGAATCCTCCGGTCTGTGTGATTATAAGAACTGTTGTCGTTTCGCGGTGGCGCTTCAGGACTATAATTTGTATATTTTGTTTTTGAAATTTAACAACAAACACCCTTAAACGTTGTTTTATACCCGTAGATATTATATACAAGCGCAATACGGAGTATAGGAAACGTATGATATAAATTTTTTTTGAAAACAACATTATAAATATGCGTTCATTACGAGTTTCGCTATCTCCCCAACAGTAGCCGGTCCACTTCTGGAAGAAACGGCTAATTCCCGAGTCTCGTAAAGAACATTAATTAAATACTTCCTGTTATGGTTATGATTTTGTTCGTTTCGATTCGCACACGCGTAACATTTTCACCTTCCTTTATACACCGGACTAAAGATTAGCGATACTGTAATTACTCATAGGACGTTATTATTTAACGTGTTCGCTTTGTGGAATTGCAATTTTTTTTTTTACGACTGTTTTTATATTTTATTGTTAATGATAAACGAAAAATACAATAACCGGTTGACATAATAGCTAGTCCCTGTTGAAGGCGGATTATTACACATTGTTTTACTATGCTCGTTAAAAATGAACGTAGGTAGGTTTTTACACATTTTAGAGCATACTGTAGAAACCGCGACAACGTAAATTGTAGGTGTTCGAATAAAAACGGTAAAATTATTTATTATTAAACTATTAACGTAAATTATAATACACGGATAGGTACTTTTCACTGATATTACCAGCTGTTTTTATAAATTGAATGTATAAAATTGCGTAGGAAGTTAAAGAATACAATAGCTTATATAATTCTGCAGTTTGCTTGACTACACCAATCGTTATTTACAAACGCATAATTAAACTAGTAATATTAGTTAGTAAAAAAAACAATCAAGTTTTTTCGTATTAAGGAATGTCGCTGTCCCTCTGTGTTTCAGACCTAAAACGTGTCGGACAAGTTTCGTCAGCCCGTCCAAATTCGAAATAAATTATTAAAACGGATTTAGATTCGGAATTAACACATCTTTGTACGCCGAACCAGAATTCATCTTTTTCGTTTGATTCATAAATTACTCGATTCTTATGTAAAAAAAATATAAACTGCGTTTTAGAAAAATAATTTTTAAAATTGTAAAATTTGGGCGACACGGAAAATGTGTCAGGTTTTTTATTCGTTTTTCAAAATGTACAACGGTTTTTTTTTTTTTTTATACAGTTCTGATGGGACTAGCAAATGTCTTTTGAGTACGTGTAGTTTAATTGAAATACGCAATTTAGTTGGAAGATCGTTGGTGGTGTAGTATGTGACAAAAGCAAAATAATAACTTTTTTAAAAACTTAACCGCGAAAGGGAAATATTATATATTTTAGTTCAATAAAATACAAAATTCTTGTGGTTGAACAATTTACTGACCCTTAATAAACGCCGAGACAAAGGTCCCGTAATAGCATGAGAGTAAAGTAAAATACATTTTGAAAGACAAAACTGGAGTGCTATTTTTTAGTTTGTGGGCTCTGTCAGACTAGCCGAAATAATTTTTAATTTAATAGTATAACTATTAATAAATATATGTTTCGAATGTCAAATAATAAAAGTGTTCCAACGTTTATAAAACGAATAGCAAAACATTTTGTTCGGTTTCATTTATGATTATTATTGGTTAACTTTAAATCAAAAATTTATGAAACTCATAAATCTTACACGCCATGATTTCATTACCTATCACATAGATTTTGTGGTGTGAACATAATATTTCAAACTCTACGAATAGTAAAAAAAAAAACGCTCAGTATTAAATTCGTTAAAAAATAACTGGCATAAACCTAAAAGTCCTAGACAAATTATGAAACATGCGTGTTTTTTTGCACTATGAATTTCTTTTGAATTGTGTACGTTGTTTCATCTAGGTATAAATAGTAAAACGGTTTGAACCTTTTGAACTATCGTTGATTTTTACAATAATTACTGCGCATGGTAAATTATTTATGTTTCTAGGAAATCTCTTTAAGTAGTTGTATAATTTTACAAAAAATTTTGACGACAGCATAGATCCATACGATTTAGTAAAGCTATCGGCTCATAATTTGGGTGCGTTGTTTCAATTTTTTGTTTACTACATAGAACTGGTAGTTTGGGTGTTATTGTATGGGCAAACAAAACTGTTGATTTAAATAAAATTTCGACTATCCCTAGTGTTTGTAATTCAAATCAAAAAACGTAACGGTTATTATGACAGCGTCTCGAAATAAACGGTATGGTTCGTTTTATAAAGCTCGTAAAAAGCGTACGAAGGAATCGTTTCGAAATTTTAAACAAAACGTTTAAACTCACTCGAACGGTTTGTTTTAGTGTTTTACGAAGATTTAGATTGATCGTGTGATATCCTCAAACTGTGGAGTTTCGTGATCAAGGAGAAATGAAAAAATGGGTTGAAAACCTAACCGATTTTTTTTTTGACATGCGTTTACAAATTAGCCCCCCTCAAACATTTTAATTTTAACATTTCAAATCGCGTCTATTGAAAATGGCCGTTCTCCATCGGTCGTAAGATTAAGATCGCCTATTTTTTTTCCCGACCTACAGTACAGTGGCTCTCGTTCGTTTCGATCTCCGTTCGGCGAGGTAGGCCGCGTATACTAATCGCACTGCAGTACCAACGGACACGCAACAACCGCGACGTCTGCCAATCGATAATACTGTAATATACGTATCGCGCAGTTTATACCCATGTGTGTACAAATACATAATAATTTCATAACACGAGTACTGCGATCTCATTTCTGCGTAATGTCATTTCCGAACGCGACATAATTCGACTGCGGTCGAAAAAAATGAAAAAAAAAAGAGTCGAACATTTTGATTGCTATACTACGTACGGCAAATAGTGATATCGTCGTGTACGGCCAAGGTTGTCAATTACTATTGTATATTTTAAACATGACAATCGGTATATAATAAGGCCCGTGTACAACGCATAATAACAACAAGAGTAACGCATTTCGATTATTCCTCCATACTTTGCGTTCGATTTTATTAATATTTCTTACGTACTGTATTGCGTCAAAAATGTCGGTACCGACGGTACCAAACGTCTCCCCGAGTCTGTGTGTCATTTATAAAATGAAGTTATGACCGGTCAATACTATAATACTCGAATTTCGCAAATTTCAACAAAATAATAACTCTATTGACAGATTTTGGAATAAAAAAAATGAACTTTAGCCGTTAATATAAGTATATTATGTGCAGCGACCGATTCGTAAGGCGATGCGAGTACTTGTAATCAGTACAAGTGCCTGCAGTTAGTATGGAAAGGCCAATGTAAAAAAGCCGGGATCAATCTAGGTCGCGAGGGTAGTTTGACGGAGTAATGACCACGCTTTCGGTGGGTCGCCGTTTGAAAGTTGTGGATCCGAAGTATTATTTAATTACTCTTGAAACATTTATCGAACCTGTATCTTATCTATTTGAATGTCATGTAAAAGTTTCAGCTTGTTCCGACCATTATTTTGGATGTTATGGCCTAAAAAATAAATCGATACATCTGACGCCAGGTTTGGCGATTTTGCCATTTTCATTGCACATAACTCGGAAAATAATGAAAACATCAAAAAATGCATCAGACGAAATCAAAATAAATCCCAACTTTTATGTGATATTCAACGTGTAACGATCGCAGCTCTCCTTCTGCCTTTAGACGTCATTACGAATCTGAAAACATCAAATTTGTTGCTGTAAAATGTTCGATATTTTTGGTTTTTATCTTAGAAAGCTAGTAGTAGATCAATAGCGACTGTATAAATAATTTAAATCAATTACAAGACAACGTTTTAAAACAGGAGAATCGTTCCTACGAGTCTAGATCATTTCATGTTTTCTACACTTACGTGATTTGAATTACTGTCATGCTTAAATAGAAAGGTTTTTTTAGGTACAATCTGTTTTATATCTAATTAAGATAAACGATGAACAAATGAACAACGATTTTTACTCAATTATTCACCTTATCAAACATTATTTAATGTGGTCGGGTACTTCCAAGAACGTTTTCAAAAATCACAGATTTTGATTAAGTTTTTAATATTTATTTATTTTTATTATTATTCCCAAATACTTTATAAGCCCTGACTCAAATAACAAATAACAAGTTTGTATTTCGATCCTAAAAATTGTACATTCAAAGTAGTTTTTAAGGTTTCGGTTCGTTTGTAAATCCCGGTATAACCGTATTACTTTTTTCTGAAGAAATTCTCAATTTACGATTTCAATTATTAATATTTCAAATAGTTTTCGACTTCAGAATCGGACCTATTTAGAATAGACGTCACTGTTTCATAAATTTTTGTAGTCAACAAGTAGTATGTATATTTTGGAATTTTTACGACGTCTTAACTTCATCGATTCCTAAAACGTATGATAATTTTATTTAGCTTGTATAATTCATGTGAGAGTAGCTATGGGGGAAAAAAAAAGATCGAAAAGGACGGAAAAATGCTAAATAAGCATTCAAAGAAAAGACTAATCGATGATCAAAATTTTGTTGTTGTCTTTTCTCGTTTGTAATTCTTATTCCAAAAATGTAACTTTTAGTGTAACTTTAAGTAACTTTTCAAGGAGTAATGCAAAAACACACGTAACGACAAAACAAACAACAGATATTATACAATTCTCTATTAGTTACATTTTTTAACCACTTTCGTGTTTACGTCGAAAAGACTCTATAAACTGAATGTTAAAGTTTTTATGAAACAATATCGGCAAAAATTGACAGTTTTCAAAGTTCTGCGAATCACTTTACGAATTTCCAAATCGGTTCCAATCTCAATCATTTATGTTAATGTTAGGCGAGTAATATGCGAGTTGGCTAAAGAGTGTGAAAATTTCAATTGATTTGAAGAATTTTTGAAAATTTTGATTTTTTCATTATCGTGTAATAAGACAAAACATCCGAAATATCGAAACAAGTTCTGGCCAATAACCAATCGTTTGAGTGTCATTCCGTGAAGCGAATACCTACACCACCGGAAAAGTTGATGACAGAACAAAACCGTTGTGAAAACTTTATAAATACCTAAACATACGTATCCATCGCTATAGTTCTCGGAATCCAAACAAAGTGTAATAATGTAAATTAAACCGTTGAAAAACACTCTACCGATGCGTTACGTTACTGTTATTGCCAATAGATGCGGTTTCGATTATTTTCGCGTGTCTGCATTCCTGACTGAAAGTCACGCAGATTAAAACGATTCGAAATCAATTTGAGGTATTTTTTAAATTACGGTCACTCGCGATCTCTTAAACGTATGTTTTTACTTTTCACGACGAATCCTAGATGTATTTTCTTTTCTTTTTGAGCCTTGTTTGTGCCGCTCGCAAAAATGCCGCCTAAACGGGGGCCCCCTGCAAACTCGCTCGGTCAACGAACACACACGCACACAATGCGAAACAAATAATAATACTCGTTTGCCGGTACCCGATCGATAACGTCGTTCGTTTCAAAATAAAAACGTATTCAAATCGAAGCAACTCGTTTGATATTACGTATCACAGTACTAACAATAAATAGGTATGTAATTTTACAGTTTATTTGTACACATAATATAACACATATCGCAGCGTTGTTTACACACTAGCGCGCGCGAAATAAGTCTTTCAGGGACGTGTTTATGGTGGTTGGATGAAGGGGCCCCGTCCCGATATGTCAAGGAAATTAAATATTTTCGATGAACACAACCACAATAAATTTGGGAAAAACATTTACATCGATTGATTAACCCGTCGTTATAGTGACGTTAAATTCGTAACACTATTCTGGGCGTGAGAGCATTGCGCTCAAATATTAAAAAAAATTTGTTCTGTTTTATAAAAAAAAAAATAATAAAAATGGCACTAAAAAATACAAGAAGAATTCAATGAACGTGTATTATGATGCCCGTATTGCACTTGTAGCGATGATGCGAAATGGATGCACTGTCTGCGCCGTAATTTGTCTTTATGCACTACAAAATTCGGCATTTGGGACTCGATAAAAATAGTTGAATCATTTTAATTCATCATTTTGTTCCGTAATTATTTTTGTTAACAAGTCAATATAGCATCGTACATTTTAACACGATAAAATGACATTTGAGATTGTTATCAGTCCCCCCTGAAAAAATCTCTGTATACTTGCCCGAAGTATCTTTGCTGATTATTTTTTTCGCGCTATTACAACTATAATTGTTACGATAAACTAGATCCAGACAAGTTTTTATGATGTTTTGCGTGCTGGAATTGTGTCCGAAAAACTTCAAGAAATTGCTTATAAATAGATGCGAAGAGAGGAATGATTTTCAAAATGAGAACAAAATCGAAGTATGTGCAGAGACATGGAATTATCTAGTTAGATATAGGTGTACATTGTACAATGACCACGTATAGAACAGGTATGGGTGGAATTCGTTACATAACTTTACGGGTCTTCATTTCTCAAGTTACAAAATACCGCACTTGAACCACGCTGAAAATACAAAACATAGTACATACAGGTACCAACCTAGTACAAAATAGTTCAACTTACGGTGGTGACAATCATTTTTGCATTTTTGTGCCAGTTGTAACCGTCGTTCCGACTTTCGTGAATAAATAAACGACGAACGGTGTAAAACTAATGATTAAATCGCGTAGTCGATTTTGACTTTCGAGTGACGTAACGAAAAAAGCTAATAATTTTGATTACACGTTGTTGTTGTTGTAAATAAATTTATTAAGTATCAGTTGATTAAGTTATTTTTCGTTGAACATATAAAAAAAGAATCTACAGCAATCATGATATCATCTTATTTTTCATTAAAATAAACGACCGAATAATACTGAAGAGTGAAGAAGAATACGAATAGTAGACGTGTTATATTTAAGTGCTCTAAAGACTAAACATTATTAAGTGTTTTTCATAAAAGTCATATCGTATAGTTGAAATATTGCACCCAGTTAATGATACTACGACACGTTACGTTCGCATAATAGTATTTTGAGTATTTTTTTTCTCTACAAACATCGCTACTATACTTTTAAAGCTACTACACAGTTTTAAACAATACTTATGTATGTAAGATTCCAAGTGTTAAACGTTCAATAAATACTCTAGATCAGGCGAGCAATGATGTATTGCAGCAGCTGCAACGAAAAAATAATAATAATAAATAAATACGAGTATTAAACGATGACACATTTTTAAACGCAAATTTCAATCATTTTAAAGACTGACGGGCGTGATACGACTAAGAATAAATCACGTTTTAACGAGTAAAATATAATAATATTGTTATACTATAGTAGTAACACGGTGTTAATTTAATTTGTGGGCGGTTCGCCTACCTACAACACCGCGGCATGTTGATTATTCCGTTTTCACTTTCGAAATTTCACGCACCGCCGTATCATTAAATTGCTTTAACTTTTACGCGCGATGTCTGACGCTTTATGCGCGATTTTAAGATGACACGCGAGAATCGGCGGAGAATGGAAGTCCGATCGGTTCGAAAGACACTCTGTTTATTAAACCCGGATCGCACGAAGCAATAATAAAATCGATACAACGAGTCGGTAAACGATTTATGAAAAAAAAATCGTAGAGAAGTAAATCTGGTTCTGTGTGGTGGTTACCGATCGCGATTTAGTTAACAGAATCAATACGTTTATTTCCACGCGTAATGAGTTTATTCAACCCAGATATTTTTTTATGAAAAATCATAATCAATGTTTTTACTTTACACCCGTTTTTAAAAACGATTTTTGTTCTGAAACGTTCGCCGTTTCGGGGCGACCTGAAAATCATTGACGAATCATAACCGCAACTTTATAATATATTTTTTAAATCGGTACCTACCAAAAATTAGCATGTTTTGGTAATAAATATTTATTTTTTCGTATAGTTGGTGTGATTCGATCGAAGTTCATGATGTATGTTGTCAAAATGGCCGAGTCTGCAGAATTGGTTATAATTTACTAGTACCGTAAGAACTAAGTAGTCGAGAACGTATGTTTTATGGGAAAGAGTTTTCGCTAAAAAAAAACTGAACATTTATATTAACATATTAATAATATTTTAGATTCTGAGCGAGGAATGCATTGTTTTTTTTTTTGTTAACCACTTTTTGTGTGGAAGGAAAGCCCCGATTTTCAAAGTCAGTAATTTTTTTCGGTTATACCCCAAAAACCAAAATAAAATCGAGAATTTTACGGCGAAAAATTTGAAATTTTCCGGTTTGACATAACGTTTTAGCGTACCTAGGAGGTGTGCGGAAATCGTTACGTTGAACAACACGTTAAAGTTGCAATTTGTGGCTACGGATTTCGTTTTATTTGAAGCATTTTTCGATATTTTGATTATTTTCTAAGTTACAGGCTGAAAACGGCGAAAAATCTTCAAATTCAGAACCTATTAAATTAAAGTTATCAATGATTATTCATTGTCGTTTTTCAACGTACCAAATTATTTTAATACGTTATAAAAATAAAAATAAAGTTTTTGCTAGGTGTAATGCACTAATTTTTTTTTTTTCACGATCTTTTTTATTTTCACCCAGGACTTGTCGGGTTAGATGGCCCGCTCAGAATCGTTTTCCGAATGCAACGATTTACCGTTGTATTCAGATGTTATATAATACCGCAACTTTGAAACCAATGGTCCGCTCAAAGCGTAGTTTGCACTTTTACCGTGGTACCGTTCTCGTTTTGTTACCTATACAGCTGATTGAATAAAAGACAAGATATTATACGTGGTGTTTCACACCTTGTAAATTTTTTGTATTTTAGACGTAAAACAAAAAAAATCATTTAATCTGGTACTTAAATTTAAGTAACACCGTTTAAACGGCGCTACAATGCGTCCCAGCGGTCACGCACTATAACTGTTCTCGAGACAGTCGTACCTCCGTGTGCGATTCTCGCACGTATAAACTGTCCGGCTAAAGTTTACACGGTTTTTAGCCGTAATGTGATAACACGCTGTCCAAACGATAAGTTTTACGCGAACATTCTTCACGGTCCAGAGCACGCGCGGCGGCATAATTAATTACAGCAGCCAAAATAATACGATTATTATTCGATATTATAACTAATTAATAACCACCACCACGCACGAACGCGCTCGTATATTGCGGCTAGTATTTAATTGATTTAATTGATTTATCCGTGCACATTATCGTTTAATTACACAATAATAACGATAATAATTGCTCGGACGTTAAAAAAAAAAAGTAGATACTTTTGACGGACCCCATCGGGAGGACACCGCGCGGTTCGTTTGCTCGTTCGAAGAGTCTGCAGCTATTGTCGGCTTACACACGTGCGGTTAGGTCTCGATGTGCTCGCGATCGGAGAGAGAGATCTATAGGTTTCATATCACGACCTTAACGATTGGTTCGACGGTTAATTATAAATAAGAAAAAAAAAAAATTTAGAAAAAAGTCATTCCATAACATTATAATACGTGTATTATATCTACCTGCGGCGTTATCGCGCGTTTCATCGTATACGACGTTCATTTTTGTATACGCGCCGACCGTACTTAGGAATTATTTCGTGTTTCAACGACGGAGAAATTATCGAATCTGGTTCGCGCGTACAATGTATTTGAATTAGACAAAGACGACGGCCGGTCGGACCGTTTTTACACCCCTGCAACATTTTGTATTCCCTGCCGCCGGTTTTCGAAAAGGAACGCGCGTCGTACAGGGTAGTATTGTTGGGGGGCGGCGGGGGGCTTTAGTGTGTTTATTTGAAATATTACATTGTGTGTATTTTACTCTACTCGACGTTTAATTAAAAAAAAATGATAATTCCGTATTTAAAATGTTCCAGATCTAGTAGATATTGTACAACTAATACGTAGAAATGTTTTTCCTCCCCGCAGTGTTCTACCTCTTGGATACTCCATACTGCGTCTGAAGGCGCAGTCGAATATTAATAATTAGGGTGAGGTTAAAGCCGTAAGACGTCCATTTATTTATTTTCGGGGAGGCCGCGTAACATTATTGGGTATAGAAACAGTGTTTTGGGGCTATTCGCGGTTTTGTAAACATTTCCTCAGACTTCGTGTACTTTATTGTGATTACCGAGTCCAAATTATAAACATGATTGAGTTTCTGTCGAATCCCGCGTTCTGTACTGTATTTCTACAGGCTATCTCTTAGTGCATTGAACGAAAAAACAACAAAAAATTTTCGTTTTAAAAAATGATTCAGAACACCTGTACAGGATTTGTGATTGTTACAAAGAGTGAAATTAAATTTTCATCAAAACGAGATCAAATTTATAAACTTTAAAAAAAAAAAATGTATTATTAAAAATCGGCCAACGACAGTTAGTACCTGTGTTGTACACTAAAAAATACAGACTTCTCGGTACAAACCTTAAACTAGTGTTGTAAAAAACGCAATATGCGTTAGACCGCTGTCGGAAAAAATAAACTTTTCAAGTATTTTTTGGGGCAAGTCTAGTATAAACACTACTGCTCAACCGGAGCAAAAAAAAAAAACGCGTTATTTCGCTCGCATGTTTTTTGTTTTTTGCCATGCGAATAAAATAAAAATAGTACATCGCGGGATCGTTTTCATTTCGTTCCGTAGTCGTTTTGTGCCGCGAAAAGTAGCACGTTTTCGACGCTATAGACCATATTCGGCGGTTCCGAAAATCGTGCGAGCCAAACAACCTAACCAACTACAATTTTTTTTTGTTTCTGCTTCGCAGCGGATCGCCCACTCGATCGCGTAAACACGGGCCGGGGGTGAGTGCGCGCGTTTTGTCCGTTTCGGGGGTGCGTTTCGCGCGCACGCACCAGGGTCGCGTCTATTATACGTACGTACGCGTCGTATATTGTTGTACGCACAACGATATTTTGTTGTAAAATCTTTGAGAAATGAAAACTGGGAAAAAGTCCACAATGAAGACACGGGCGCAAGGTGGTCGGGGCCACCTGGCGCTTACAGAAGAACGTATGTTTTAATAATAATAACGATAACCCGGGGGTATCGCTCGTCGTTTTTACACCTGCTCGGCTCGCATAACTCCCCGAGCCGTTCCGACGCGAACGTAATATTACCACCGTCGTTCGGCGAGCTCGTTTAATAATACCGTCTCCTCTGTGCGACCGTGGTCGGGCACGTGCAGCGATGTGATACAACGCAAAGCTGCCGCAGATGACCATCGCACGATGGTAATAATACCGCGTAAAATAGCCGGTGGTGCCGCAGAGAGTGTCTGGCTCGTGCCCCCACGGTAATAAAAACGGGAAAGAATAATCGTGGACGAAAAAAACTGCGTTTACCCCGTGCACACGAAATGTTGTGTACAAAAAAGTATTTCGTTACGAACGACACCGCCGCTGTCCGCCGACCAGCACCTGCCGTCGCGTCTTTCGTGAAACGTACGCCATCGGACTTTGGCGGTGGTACCGCAAGATTCTGAAATCACTGTGTCGTAAGATTTTTTTTTCCGTGAGAACGCTCCGACGTCCCGTGCAAAAAAAATGTCGCGAAAAAACACCATGATAAGTTTTTCAATTCACAGGTATCACCGAACTAGGCGAAACGTTGAGTACCCACGACGGGTCGGGCTTTCAACCGTCAAGATCGGAGCTAGCTCCGTCGACAGACACGAAAAAAAAAACACATCTTTGTAAAATCAATAGCTTCGTCGCTCAGCCTTTAAAAGTCATGTCCGAAAGAAAACTTGGAAAAAAACGACAAAATAATCGTCGGATTTTCGACGAAATTTGTGTTTAACGCTTAAGCCGGGTTTACACGTAACAATAAATCGTTACAATGTAATTGACAATTTATCGTCGTTTTTATTGTACCAATTTATCGAAATAGTGAATACTGTTTACACGCTACGATTTCTTGTCCAATATTCTTTGTATATTCTTTGTCGACCACGGTTCATCATCGTGGTAAATCGTTACGATTTGCAGAAATTGATGCCGCTCGGCTTCAATCATTCGGTCCAATTCCAATTCCAATAAATCGCTACAATGCCATATTTATACATAACGATAAATCGAAACAATTCGATCGTTACGATAAATTGCTAGCATTTATTGTTGCGTGTAAACCCGGCTTTAGGGGTGGAATCTTCGTGTAAAAAGTAGTCCACGTCGCTCAGGAATAACGTGGCTCTCTATCGGTTTATCCCGGACACCCCCGTTCGATTACCGGCTCGTGGAATTGGATATTAAACTACGCGTTAAACCGCGCAGTGAGACCAGCCCGGACCGTGGGGTCTTTCCCAATCTACCAATTTAATTTTAATCTACTCATTTCGGCTTACTTTTTTTTTTTTAAATCTTGTTTGCTAAACGCTCTCACACGTTTCGACGCGGGGCGTATGTACCTGCGCGGGTTCGTCGAAACAACTGGCCGATTATACTGCGGTCTCGTGTCCGGAAGATCACCGAATAAACAGTGCAATAATTAAAAAAGAAAAAAAATATCAAAACGGAAACGCAACGCACGGATCGTGCGCAAGGTACTAGTCGCGTAAATCATTTTATTTACGGCTCGCGTGATTATTTTTAATGATCGGCGCCGTCAAGTCCGCCGCGCACCTGTCCCCCGTATTTTTTACTGACAATTATTCCGTCGTTACTCTTGTCGCCGTCGTCACGTCGCAGACGGGTCGTCCAAGCGCGGCGTAACGTCTCAGTTTTTTTTTGGTTTTCGACAGGATTAAGACGTGCGCGCAATGGAGGATCGTAGCCTATACGTCGCCGGGAGAGCACCTAACGATGGGCGAGATAATTACCGTGTTGTTCTTACGATGATGGTTTTTCATACAGATTTTCCGAAAACTCTCGTCAGGGCACGGGTAGAAACGCACCGATCTTTCGAACGTACGTCATTCATAGACAGTATAGGTACTACGAGAAAAAAAATTAGGTTTTTGGCCCTATAGTTTGATTCGTTAAAGATGTTTTTTGATCGAAATGCGAAAAAGCAAACACGTACGACGCTAAGAACGGGTGAATAAATCAGAACTCATCGACAAATTTTGATCGATTTACAGAGAACATTTTTCTGATTCTGTCCGTTTATGTTTTCTTTAATTTTCTGTTTTGATTCCTTTCTATTGGAATAGTATTTTTACATAAAAGTCGCGTTATTTTATACAAGAGCGTTAAATAACATTCGTACCTATTAAGTAATCTTGAAAATAATTATGTTTCTCTCTACGGGCAGTTCTCTCCGTTCGTGGAACTTTTTACATTTTTTAAGAATCGACCGATTTTAAACGTTTGAACCGTGTTTTTTCCAATCGATGATTTTTTCAAAAGTATTTTTTTTTTTTTATTAACTTTGATTATCTTCTACTAACACAAAGTGACGATTCAAGTGACCAAGATTAGTAGTAACGTTTTAATTGCCCAGCAACGATTTGTTAATCAGAACGTTATTGAATTTTGTTCGTCGGACGGACTGTTTAACCCGTCCGACGTTGACCTCGTTCGTTCGTCTACTACGCTCGTTGTTCTCGTACAACGTGAATAAAATTGCGTGTACGGTAAAATACGATCCGTAAATGTAACAGGTGGTGTCCGTCGCTGCCGCCCGAGGTCTTATACCCGAAAATCTCCGCGAACAAAACAGAAAAAAAATTACTATTTCTTTTTTCAGCTGCGTGATTTCTTTGTGCACAGCTCTGTTCTATTACGTGTAACAATAATTTGAACATTTTTTTTTTGTGTTGTCGTCTATTATTAATAATTACAGGCCGGTGCGGTGGTCGCGTGCCCGACGACGAAACACATCAGCTGCTGGCGTCCTCGGTCTAACTGTATTTCAAAACGGACATTTACTACTATTTTACGGCACTAATATAATAACGAGTGTGTTGTAAAAAGTATAGAAATTCGATCAAGATTATAATATACACTCGTGTGTAAAAGGATAAACCGTCTGTTGGACGCACAGCGCAAACCGCTGGGTCAAGGGACTTGAAATTTCGCACGGTGGTTTATAGTCATACAACGTAGGCAAGCATTAAAGGGGATTTTTCGACCACCCAAAGGTGTTTTTTTTTTAAATTTAGACCATGAGGTGGCGAAGTTAACAAATTCGTCCAAAGAGTTGTTTTTTTTTTTGTTGGTATAATTCTCGATTGATTTGGGACGTGCATTACGTGCATACTTTACAGTTTATTTACTATTGGGCTGCTGTTATAACAATATACATTTTATTAAAAACCTAAGAGCGCGTGATACACACCGTTTTTAAGGCGTTTTATAACGGTGATATTTACAAAGTTGCACGAGTTAAGTTAACGTACCTTAACGTGTGTTACTAAAAGCATTAACAAGCGAAATTCGTTAAAACGAGATTCAAAGGAAAGTTCAAAACTTAACTACACGCATCTATTAAAAAATTCCAGGATCATAAATTTGTGAAACAAAACTGTAAGCGCAACAATGTCTTACCGTACGATTTTTTAGTAAATCAATAAATGTAATACGTTTACACAGTATTTCCAGCGTATTTTTCTCACTAATCACAATTATAAAATTTTTTGTTCCGATATTTATCTAACGTATTTACTTGTTTATCAAATTACTCAGTTTTGGCAAACAAAATCCCGGGATATAGTTACTATAAATGACAAAAATTACGAATATTTAACTGAACGTGGGAACAAAGAAAAAACACAGTACCGAATCTCGGACCCGTCGGATGAAATGCTCGATCCCGAACCAGTCAACATCTCCAAACTCATTCGATTTCTAGAAAAAACAAAACTTATTGATGAAACGTAAATTGTATACAACAGTAAATGTTAATTGTAAAATAAATTGTTACTTCCAATGGCCACAGATGCCCGCGGATAGTAAAATTAATGAAAAAAAAATAATTATGAAACAGTTATTAATTTTCGAAACATTTTTCAATGGCATATTGTATAATAATAGCGAAAACCCTAGCACGAGTTGTGTTCTCAGCGTATTATTTTATAAAATCAAAATAATAAATTTCAAACGCATTTCAGTCGTTCATGATACTTTTGATGAAAACTAATGCGAATACGTGGCTGGTTTGAAACATTTTTTTTTTTTCTAACTAGTAAATTTTACGAGTTCAAACTGCCGTACAAAATAGAGTGGTGTGTATGTATGCAAGATTAAACGTCATAATACTTTATTTTATACGGCGACACGTATTGAACGTATCCACCGAACAAATATTTTGTTTTATATGTAAATAATACACTAGTTTACTGACGATTTTCGTTTTTCAAAGTAATGATCAAATATTATCATTTAATTTAACGGTATTAAGATGGTCCAATAACCAGGTATCTACATTTTTTTGGGTGAATTTATCTGGATTTTTAACCGAAATAAATCTATTTTTTTTTTTCACAAACATAACAGAAAGGAAAATTCAATTTATAAAAAAAAGTGGATCTACCCGGTTAATGGCACCATTCAATCGCCTACGGGGCTCACTTTTGTAAACTTTAGTCCTCGTCGGTAAAAAAAAAAAACGAATCGTGTTATCAACAGAATGCGTGTATTATAATTGACAAAATCGAATAACATTATTGCGTTCGCGTAAGCCTTTGGTCAACAAATGATAATGAAATGATCATGATAATGATTGGCGATGACGTTTTTGAATCGGACAATCGCGAATCGATACGGTTCACGGTGGCGCGGGGAACACAATACACGAACGGATAATACGAAAAGTGGCGTTTATCCGTGAACCGGCAGATAGATGATCCGGCAAGATGATCCAACTACGACCCCAACGATATACAGAGGTATTATTATTATTAACAGTATGAACGCACTCGGGTACAAAATAAGTAACAGGTGTTTTATTTTTTATCGCTCACGGGCGCTTCGATCGGTATTTTCCTTTAATTTTTTTCCTCGGTCTCTCTCTCGCTCTCCGCCGAAGAATCCTGTTTCGAACGACGTTCGTAAATAACAATAATTCGTTTTCCGCGCCGGACCGGCCGTGCATTAGTATAGTAATATTATTAATTGGGGCGTCCCTTCGGTCGTGTTTGTGTGTATTTAATTGAATTTACCAAATGTTTCTTCGCGCCGCGCACTATATATATAGACGCGGTGCCGAAATCCAGCGACGGACGCATTGTAACGTTGTTTTACTATTAAATTTGCGTCGAATGTCTATCGAACGCGTCGTCTCCCGCCGAGACGCTCCGGTCTTGATGCGTTGTCAGCGTGTCGCACAACGGCAGCTAGTATTACTGTACGCGTTCCCGCTCGATTTCAGCCCTCGTTTGTGTTCAAAGGGATCGGACGGAGAGTACAAATAATTTTGACGATACGTGGCTTTTACTATGGATTTGGAGATGCGCGAAACAAGGCCCTAGAATTTCGAGTGGCACCGTTCGAAAAAAAATAATAATAAACCTCAAAAATCAGCTCAAAAATTTTCGAAACTTCACTTGAAACTTTTATCCAACTTGTACCGTGCCTATTTTAGTGTTATAAAGGTACTTTGTGAAAAGATTGCGGATTACTACACGGGAGGATAGCGAAAAATGTTTTCGATCTTTCATAACGTATTAAGTTAGTGCATTGAAAACGACACGGAGTAATTTTTTACAACGATAGTTTAATAGGCCGTTCTGACGCCGGTTCGGCGATTTCGCCGTTTTCGTCGTTTCCGGCACGTAACTCAGAAAATAATCAAAATATCGAAAAACGCGTCGAATAAAATAAGCCGAATATCCCAACTTTTATGTGTTATGCTACGTAACGATCGGAGCATCTACCCGAAAACGTCAACGCGAACATGAAAATTTCAAATTTTTCGACGTAAAATTGTCGATTTTTTTTTTGGTTTTTGGGTCAAAAAGTTGGAAAATTTCTTCAAAAAAAGCTTTATCCTAAGTACCATCGAAGTCCATATTTTATAAAAATTACTGATTTTGAAAATCGGAGCATTTCTTCTATACGAATGACAGAAATAAAAAAACGTCATTGTAAAGAACAAAACATTCCTCGCTAACGCTCAAAATCTAAAAATGATATTAATATTGATTTACATTGATTGAAATACGTCTGTCCGGTTGATTATTGAGATAACATATTATGCCGACGGTGTAATCGTGAGGAAACAAAGGGGCCGAGGGGACAATTGTCCCAACATTGGGTATCAATTAGTCAAAAAGTCAAGTTTAAAAGTTAATAGATAGTTTTTTAACTTATCAAATTTTTCGGTCAAAAATGTAATTGCGTTGATTCAACATTTTATAGTTAATTATCATTGTTGCAAAGTTGAGTTTACTTCTATGTGTTTCGTTACCAAGCGGAACCAAAACTAATTATCGACTTATTCTTATTTTGATCACCTAACTTCATAAATTGAAATATTACATAGATTGGTGATACCTATAGATAGTGTTAGAAACGGTTTTACGATAGTGCATTGGATATTTTAATCACGTAAAAAGTGCATCAAATTTAGTTGGAATAACAAACGTGGATACTGCGGGATGCAAATAATTGTTCAATTCAAGTTATTTCTGTTTTTCGTTAAAAATTCAATGATCATTGAAATTTATTTTTAATTTTAAAATACTTCAAATACTTTGTAGACTGTCAGTAGCGGTTAAATGGGAAAAGGGATTGCCTTCCAACTTTGTCTGCGAATTAGTTATTAATATTAATATTTTATCATGACGTATTGAATTTATCATAATTTGTTTATCACGCAACAGATAGAGGGTAAATGTGTTTAATACAGGTCGAATAAAATAATTTACTTGACTTACATAGTCATTCTTCAATTTCAAAACTTTGTGAATCTAAATTCAAGTATAACCTGTGATTGTCATGTGGGATAGAATTACTGTCGTATTTTTGCAGCAGTTACCTACCATTACATAAGCGTATGTGTACAAAATTAAACACGCTAACCCGACTTAACTTAGTAGGTATCTATTTAAGGGAAACATAAAAAAAAAAAAACATAAGGGCGTATGGATGACCCAAAAATCATTTAAAACAAGCATCAACGTTATAATTACACGCTAGTTTATGAGAAAAGAAAGGGACCGTAATGATGGAGCGGTCTTGAAAAATAATGATAATAATGTGTAATAAAAATTTATTGTGTTCGCAGTTCGGGCCATACATACCGTAACGAAAACAAGTAAAAAGTTAATGATCGACACACGTATAATAAATAACTTAACCCGAGGGTAAAATGTTCGATTGGGATTACTTTGAACTTATTTTATGTTTGTGTATAGGTAGGTGTTCTTACTTTTCACTATGAATTAATTGGTTTCTTCAGTACCGCACTGTAGCTATATTTAATATAAATTTTCTTTTTCTTCATAATGCGCCGATCCGTTTCGAATTTCGGCGATCATCATAATATATACTATACATGTCAATGTTATATCGTATACTGGTTTCGTTAGCGGCACTTTGGAATAATTCTAAAGAACATTCGTCAAACCATGTTCTGAGGTTGGCTAGCCACGATGATCTACTTCTTCCAGAAGTTCTTTTGTTATTTATTTTTCCTCGTTGGTCGTACCCGCGCTTGTTTCGCATAATACGAATGTACTATGATTTAGGGAATAATGTCCAAAATGTTGCCCCATTTTTGATGATAATTTTATACTATCTTTACGTAACACGTTCTGCAATTTTTTTTTTGTATATTAACAAAAAATTCGGTTTCCTTACTGAAAATTCATTGATAACAGAATTGTTAAGATGATACTCGATACTACAAGTTATTGTGTTAGAATAAAAGTTCTGGTTTTGTTTTCACATCGAATTACTGGAGTACATTTTAATTTGTATTAGTTTCAAAGAAGTTTACCGATTTTTCTGGGTGAATAATTATCGACGGATTTAAAAGTCCGAGTGTACTTTTTTTAAAAATACATATTTTTAGTAGATTCTATCGCGTATAATGTAATTTGGGCGTGTTTTCGTTTTGTTCCTGGGGCTCGGAGTTAATTCGATTCTGAGCTTGATTGATATTGAACAGCGTAAAAATAAAACTATTTGTAACCGAAATTTGTTACCAGAGACGGACAGCAAAAACAAAATAAAAAAAACCCGTTTTCTAGATACTGGCCGTAAATTCCTCCCCTACCGGCCCGGGAGGCGGTGAACTGCAGTTTTGAAAAAAAAACTAGAGCGAAGTGAGAAAAAAAAACTGGTTGAGAACTCGGAGCCCATGTAGCGCGTACACAAACAGTGGTGCAAACAGAAACTGCGAACTCCGCGCGCACTGCCATATCCCCCGGCGTGACGGGACGGGGCTGTAAGGTGTCGCTCGAGACATGGGCGTCGTTTTCGGATGTTATTCATAATACGTAAAAAAAAAGAAAGAAGTGTTTAATAAAATTATAGAAATAGTAACGCACACTTGTCAAAAAAAAAAAAAATCCTTTCGGGAAACACCTCTCGATCGAACGTTCCAACAAAGGGTTTACGCGCGGGTCGCACGTAACGGTATATAGTAATAATACTTTTTACTACGCCCATTAATAAAACGATACACTCTATACACGCGTTCGTTCTTTTGTGTTTGGCATTTGCCGAGAGAATTCGGTGTATCAAACAATACGCGAGTAGGCAAGTATGGACGACATACAAAATAGGATAGACGACGTAGAATAGGACGACCAACTTCCTGAATTCGGAGAGCGCTCCGTTGAAACACTGTGCCATGGGTGTAAATCGTTCAAGATTCTTCGTGTATTATGTTACGCGGTGTGGGGAAAAAAAAATAATAGTTAGACGTGTTTACAATGTTTATCGCGTTTTCCACCCGTCTTCCCGTTAACGTGAGAATACGGCGTGATGGTCTTCCGGTGGCGCCCCGTTCTCATTGTTGCGAAAAATCAGGAAAAAAAATCAAATCAATCGCCAAAAAAGATATTATCGGTTGAAAGAAATTAGCATCTCGGCAGTTACGCTAACAAACGTCGCCTGACAAAGATTTGAATCGTAAACAATTGGCGTTTGCGAAACAAACTGATACGACATTTGAAACACTAAGATGTACGCGTACAATTTGACATGATATGACGTACACAGTTGGTAAAAACGGAAAAGTTCAAACTTTTGGTTCTAACGATTCGTAAACTGTACGTTAATTTTATTTATTTCAGTTCAATCGTATCATCTTTGGGCATTACGAGGTACATCTATTTACAATGTTAACTGCAAATTTCTACACACCTAATAATTTATAACCACAATTTATGGCTACAAAATTTTCAATTTGTTATTGTAACTATTTGAAACTCAATGGTGTTCAAACAGTTTTAAGAAGGTGCAGAGTATATTATTATGTTCGTTTTGTTTATTTATAATAGTAATGTGAGTTGCTCAGCAACTATTATTGTAATCCATTTTGATACAATAAACATAATATTGTAACCATTTTGTAAAGGACAGCAAAGTTATTTTTGTCTCTACCATGTTTAAAAAAATACGCGTACGCCAATTTATACTCGTAGATATCCCAATAGGTTTGTCTGAATATAATTACGGTTTAGTAAAATATTTTGATCGCAAGATGTTTGTTTTTCATTCGAGTAAACCAAAGTTTTCAACAAAAAAAAGTATTAACATGAGCTTAAATTATAAAAGAAAAAAAAAGTACATGTACATAACGAAAATAGTCTTAGCTTCAAATTATAATATACATTTGATTTTTACGGCGCTTTAAGTAAATTAATTTTAAAGGTAAATTTACAAATGGCTTTGGATTCATCTTCGTCGAAGGCTCGTTTGTATTGAAGTTCGTTTGTTCAGGAATCCGCGAGAATCTGAAAATTTAGGACTAGTGCTCCGTTAAGCGCAGATCATTTAGCCCCTCTCTTCTGCCGTATTTTAAGTTATTTCAAATGGAATTTCTATAAAAAAAATTTGCAATAAATTCGTTATTTGTTAGTTGTTAAAAACGACAAAAAAACAAACAAAAAGTGACAACCATTAGACTGTTTTACTCGTATTATTTAACTGTACCACGAGTAAAATATCAAAATAATATTTTTTTGTTCTTCTGTTATCACTCGTGAGCAGAGTGAACGTCAGTCGCAAAATGTCATGACCCAATAAAATTATCGGGAAGTAGACGTAGATGGATCTAAAGCGTTTTTTAAAATTTTGATTATTTATTGAGTTACGGGCAAAAATCGAATTTGATTTTGAACAATTTCGAAAACGAATTGAAATTTTGACATTTGTAATTACTTTTACGAGATGGCTCCAATTTTGCGTCGAACACGTCATAAAAATTTGGATTTTGGTTTTAAAATGTATAGTGTTATTTATGAAACTTTTTTTTTATACTTAGACTATTGTCTGAAATAGGCGTGCTTCGGATAAGAAAAAGTCTACAGAACGATTGGAAGGGCTAGTAAAATATTATGAAAACGAATGAAACTTGTTTAGATGAGACGTTTGGCTGACAGAGGGCGTTGAAATAAAAAAATAAAAATAATCATACTAATTATTAAACGTGTGAATTTTTCATTTTTCAATTAAACAACATGGCGGATACTAAACGGAAGTTATACTTTGCTTATTTTTGTAACTTTTTGGCTAACATGATGTAAAATAACGCCTCGGTTAATATCAACGAAAAAGATTCGATTCAGGTATTTAAAAATCTGTAGGGAATATAAATTACTGTATATGACAAATTTCAATTTTAACTAAACTATACCGTCACATTGTATCTATTACTGCTATATTATACAATTCGTTTGGTTCAGTGTCACACCGAGTCATTTTCATCGAGGTACTTTTTTCTACATGAGTCGCGTAGAAGTCGCGAGTCATACGTTGAAATTTGGTTGGCGGTAATGATTAAGTTTTTTTTGTTATACTTATCATTTCAAAAGGTTTAGCCCATCCCATTTGTGTTTTCTTATAGATCCACGCCTGCGCTCTTTGGATATAGCTAGTTCAATCGTTCTTTATTTTAGTGTGAGAATTTGAAATCGATGTAAGTGCACTTAAAGAAACGCTGATAACGATAAAGCCGTCTTGGATTGAAAAAAAGTTGAATTTGACTGCTTACTCTGCATATAAACGTTTACAACTGTACAAGTGTCGAGCGATAAGGAGTACACATTATAATTTTCGTGTTCCACGATTACCGAAAATTCAACACTATTCTCATTTTAGAAGCATCAATGTAGGCATGAGTAGGTATGTTTTTGGTATTGCTGAGATGTTATTTCGTGGACACGGTCTCGTATGATTATGCAAGGATCTCAAAATTTATTTGTATATTATTATCGTGTGTGAATTCTGTACGTTTCACGCATATTATGTTAACTGATAACTGCGCGAAATAGTTTTTTTTTTCTAGCGTCTGCGACGACGTTGAATAGATGAACTATATCAACTTACACGAAGTTTGAACTGACAAAATGGAAAAAGTGTTGAGTTAAACAAAATACAGTTTCAAAACGGCCGTTTTTACAAAATTTGTTTCGTATTAAAATATTGTTCGATTTTTTTCTACTACAACATTAAAAAAAAATTTATAAACGTATTGAACAATTTCTTACTGTTTTTCAATCTGTTTTCTTATTCTTCATACGTTGTTCAAAATCAATTTAACATCCGAGTCGTACAAAATCGTCAAAATTAAGCCTAATTTCCCAATGAAAAACGCACTGCCAAAAGTTAGAAATTCATCAAACCGTAACATTATAAAATATTGAAGTATGTGAAATATCGTTATACGTTTCCGTTCGCTTCAAAATTTGTATTCACGGAAAGATCCATTCAACAGACCATAGAAAACGTGTGACACAATAGAAACTTCTTAGGAATTTGTCTTCTTGTATTAAAAAAAAAAAAAAGTTTTTCGGTTTATTATACCTACATACATACACCTGCAGATACAGACTTTTTAAAATACATAATTGTTTTTTTTTTTATATTTTGTACATTGAGCTAAAATGTTTTATTCGCGGTTTATAAAACCATCACTTTCTTAAACGTACCATAATATTATACACTCATTGCGCTCAACGAAAAATAAAGTCTTTACCGCGTTTAACCTAAAAAACAGTTTGTAACATCAATTTTTTCCCGAATGATTCCGAATCGATCGTAAAATTGTACGTCTATACAGATAGGTATAGGTACTTTTAGTATGAAAACAAAGTTCTTTGTACACGAAAATCGGGTCCGAAACTCGAAAACATCCTCCACACGCGGTACACCCTACCTGTATGTACCCTTATCGTAAAATAACTCGTTTCAGTTATATATATATTATCGTCTATATTATTCGAGGCCGTCCTGTGTTCTCTCGCCGTTTACTACGAACGAGTACGAGAAAAAAACGTATAAAAAGTAGTAGTACAATAATGATAGAAAAAAAATAAAAGATCGACGCAGCATCGTCGGTAGGTAGGAAATATGATCGCGGCGGTTCGTTCGCTCCTTTACCTTTTTTTTTCCGTTCAACGGGATGGGATCGCGGATAATAATCATGTGTAGGTTTGTGTGTGTGTCCAGATTCCACCCACACGCGCGAGAACATCCCCTTCGACCGTTTACGTCCCCCTCGCGTTTTGCCTTCACCCGCTCGAAACAAAACTACCCCGTGCGTGCACCCTTACAGAGCGATCGCGGATCCAGGAGTGAAATACGTTCTTTGGTTTTTCGTAAAATGTGTCGTTGAAACGTGATGTGTATATTATATCCGGACAAAACACCGGTACGAAATCAAAATATTTAAACCTAGTATACGTTATATTCAAAAACAATCCGATCTATAATAAAGGTACCGTAGTTAAAATACATCGTAGCATCGATAGACAAATGCGGTTTTGAATCAGCCCGTTGAACGCGATCCACTTTTACAATAAAGCTGTCAGTTTTAAGTACGGAAAAAATATTTACCATTATAGTTTGGTTACATTGTATCATCACGTTTTCATACCAGATAACGGCTGAACGTTATTATTTTTGCTCTCGAAATAACATTTACGTTTAAACTTTAAATAGTACGTTCCATTAAAAATGACGTTTAAAGGGTTTTTAGCGTAATAGCATTTTCGGTTTTTTTGATGCGTACATCAAACGTTTCAGAATTTTACGCTTTTAAAACGTCCCAATAAGTGATATATGTATATTGATATTTTCACGTATAAACGCAACGTTAAATTATTTAACAAAGCGCATGAACTTTAAATAATATTTATACACAAACTTGTTATTATAACGTTGTAGTAACATTAACATTTTAACATATTATACCATTAGTCATCATAACAGTATGTAAAAATCGTTTTTAAATGTATTATAATTTTAATAAACTGAAGAGATGCTACGCGACGTTTAAATGCTCTTGGTTTAGGCTTTGTGTGCTCGACTTAAAGGGCCTCTACACCTCGATTTTCTTTCTCTGTTTGTTCACACGTAAATCGTATAGGACATAACACGGTTTTTAGTTCCAACATATCGATCAATCTATTATAACTAATGCAATAAAGAATCTGTAAGCCAATTTGAATAACTTAAAGACAACTGTTTTGGATAGTTTGAGCTAAATTTTTTTTTTCTTGACATACTTTTTTAAAGAATAAAAAATTTAAAAATCTCAAACTTGTTTAAAAGTAATATTGTAAAAATTTAGAAGATAAAATCGAAAATGTGCCTCATAAGATATTATAAGTAGACTTAACAATGTAGTCTTCAAAAATTCAAATCATTTTACAGATTCCTTATCGCATTAATAGATTGTTGTTTGGTATGTTGGAACTAAAAACCGTCTTAATTCCTATGATTTACGTGTAACAGACAGAGAGAGGAAATCGAGAGTTCCCTTAATCACTCTGTATATACATCCTGGCGTTTACCTGCGGCTCACCTTTTGGTGCGCATTTCTCAGCAGGACATATTTCAGTAACACATATTCAATATTATATACATCCATTATCTATCTGATATGTATAACACACACAAATTCGTGTAAAACTGAAAACATGTATAATAAATAACGAAATACGCAGCAATCACCAAGTCTTTTCCAATCATCGGCGAGCCGAAGACGCATACACCTCAAAATGATAATATAACTTATGTACCGAAATAATATATGTTTAGCTTGTTTGCACATTGAAGATCGCGGTCACACGATTTTCATTTGAAAGCGACTCTTTTATAATTCGTGTCAGAACTAACAATATCATATTAACTTAACGTCGAGGCTATAAAAAATAAAAAATAAAAATGCGTATTGTATAAATAAAATGTGCCGTGTACGCCTATGAATATATAAATGCATATTTTTGTATAAAAAACTGCAGGGATCCACTTTTGAAAAGAAAACAACTATGATACCTTCAAAATTTGATAATATTTATTTTTACAAACATCGAAAGAATGAAAAACGGTACATTTTACTTGTGATGGTTAACTCAATTATTTTAATTCTAGATTAAATCTGCTGAAAAAAAAAAAACATAATAATTTTCTGCTTGAAAACTGCTTTAATATCATTTAAAGTTGATTCTTAAAACTTAATTTTTGGTTAAATTATAGCAAAACTAAAAATTAACACGGCATTTACCCAAGTACAAGAAACACCGCCTGAATAGAATAAAATAAAAATTCTTTTGTTAAATATAAATAATTGTCAATATGAGTTATAAAAAAAATCCATAAACATATTATGATGCTATTGAAAATGTTTTAGTCCAACAACTACTTAAATAGAACATACAGATAATCTAGTCTAATTATAAAACTAAGAAAATTAACGTATTTTTTTTAAAAATTCTAGACAATTTCTCAATAGTTTTATGGTTTACTTTGCAATGAGTCGTGGACTCGTTCAATTCTGTACTGTCCAGTATCACAGCTTCGTGTGGCCCAAGAATAAAAAAAAAATTAATTGTAAAACGTTCAATGTTTTTGATAATCCTATATCAGCCTAAAATATAATTATCAAATAACTAACCAAAAATAATCCTCCGAAAAACCGTTTGAAGAATTCGAGGTATTTCGTATAAAACATTTTATATAAATTCACTTTATATATATATTATACATATAAAAACTACTTAATTGATTTTAAATCAAGTTTTTTGGCTTAACGCCAGATTTATAAATTAATTATTCCAATCGAACCTAAAACCAAGCAGATGTTTTAATCGAATTGGTCTGAATGTTTTAAGTAATCCCAATCGATAATAATATTCATAGTTCTACAAAAAAAAAAAAATTAGCAGGTGCCGGGGTTCATAAATGCTTTAAAATTTGTTGAATAATAATTGAATATTATAATGATTTCAAAGTATTTTATTTCTCCTAAATATTTGAACGTTTTATATTATATTTTTGCGTTATTACATAACGTTTCGTATTTTATGGTAAATTTGAGACCTGTAAGAAAACAATTTTAGTTGTGATTGTTGAGATCGAAACGAATAATCGTATTTTGTTTTATTTTTAGTCATTATCTGTTAGTCGTGTGCGTTTCTGATCAGTATTTTCCAATTTCCCTGACAATATTTGATCCCACTGTACTGAATTTGGCCAAATCGTTAAAATATTGTTATACACGTAAAAATGAACATTCGTTGTTTACATTTTTATCGGCTAAAGAACGGTTTTATTTTTTTGTTTTTTTAATGCAAAGTTTATATCATCTGGACGCATTTTTACTATAACGAAGACGTGTCTACGCCGTCGAACAACACACGCACAACTCGCTGACGCGCGCTAATCGCACAATATTATTGTGTTTAATTCAATTATTTTTTTTTTTCTCGGGCGTTTTATTTTATTTTGTTGCTTCGGTTTTGTCTTTTCAAACGCACAAACGACGGCATAAAACACTGGGCGAAAAACCGGCCCACCCGGAAGCAGATAAATTAGACTGAGCACAAAACTACTTCCTGTCCGCGTCGAACGGAGTAAAATACAACACGAATCGCACGCATTTGGCTCGGCATCAACGCGACAGTCGTCTTATAGCTATATAAGCAGAGCGTCGTCGCTACAATAATATAACAAAAACATTAATAATCGACGAATATATTCGCCCCATGTTTTAACGGGTAGACGAGTATGCGAGGGCTAAGGCTTGAGACATAGCCAATTCTATTTTTTTTTTCTCAAAATAATAATTATTATGCGTCTTCTTGCAAACCCTCTACGGATTTTATGTGTCCGGTCTGATACCGATTGTCGTGTCTGCGAGACTCGCGGTGACAAAAAAATGAAATAAAACCAGCATCGCTCTAGGTCCCGTGGGTGGTTTGACGGACTACGCTTTGGGGAACGGTTTGAAGTTGTCATATATATTGTTTGATGTCTGAAAGCAATGATAAATCGTTGCTTTGAAAAAAAAAAAAAAAAAACGATTCCGAGCGATCTCAGTTATCTAGTATACGGCCTGGTAAAAACCAAATTTAACAAAAAAATATCAGTTTTATTACAAAACTACCTGCCAATTATACCACCTGAATCACGAATCTGTTTTATACAATCGTTACGCTAAAAAACTTTTCACCGACCTCAAATGTACTGTTTATTTTTCCTTCCTTCCATTCTTTCTTTTACGCAACACAACGTTTACTATTTATGTTACGTTAAATACGGTACTTTTCAATTGTACACACCCTCCGGCCGTCAAAGTATTCGCAGAAAAAAGAAATATCAAAAAAAGTTTTAAACAACATACATAGTTTAAACCCGATACTTCAACTTTTTGGTTGTATTCAACTTAAAGATCGGAGCACTCCGTAAACTGAACAAACCTGAAAATTTCAAACTTTTCTCAGTACAATCCTTAATTTTTTTTTGGTTTTTTCTAACTCAAAAAGTAACTAAAATTTAAAAAACAAGTGGGAATATAGTACTGCCGGAACCCATAGACCTATCTGAAAACTTACTGACTTTAAAAGTTGGAGAATTCCGAAGAATTACTTAAACGAAAAAAACGTTAAAGTATTTTAAATTGCTATTTTAATCCGTAAGTATTTTTGTTGACAAGTCAAAAAAGCATATTTTTAATTTTGACATACGATAAAATGACATTTGAATCAGCTGTGGTTCCAAAAATTACAATTTTGTGATCGAATCGCTCATAGCGTCAACAACGATACGGATTAATATACATGTATTATTATGTTGTAGTTCCTGTCCGTGAAGCAATCTTCTTCTCCTCTTGCCAAAAGGTCAATAATAAACGATACGGTGTTTTTCGCGAAATTCAATAGCCGCTTTTACAACACTGCACGTATTATTATTATTGTACTGTATTTTATTGTAAATTGTATAAAGCGCGCGTTACTTTTATTTTCATAATAATACTGCAGAATATCGGTGAAGCAGATGTTACGCGAACTTATAAAATGAGCATCATTAATAAAAACGAATTTGTGACGCTGTATAACGCGTTTTTTTGTCGCATCATTATAATAATATACGAGTGTATTATACAGTGGTAAAATTATTGTAGTTCAATCGAATCGGTTAGTCACAGAGAACATAACATTCCGGTAGGTGTATCAGATAGGTACATCATAATGTGTGCTGTTAATTTCAGAATTGTACAGTCACAGAGCTATTTACAAGCCCTCCACATACGTGGGCAGTATTCTTGTAAATGTTATAACTAGAAAATATGTTTTTCTTAAATTCCTTTGTTACTCAAAATGCGTTTCAAAGAAGTGAACGTTTGGTACACATTGTAAAAACTATATATTTATGTAATTATTTTGTTCGCCATAATATCGTAATTCTTTGACTATACAAATGAGTTAGTTTGTGTCGTTAGTTCATGTGGAAATTCCTATAAATATTTTTTTAGATTTTGAGCATTTTTTTTTCTTTTTATGGCAATATAATAATGTATCTCTATAGATTTTACGAGCACAATGTTTCGTTTTCATTTACAGCTGATGTGCTGTGTATAATTAAACGCGTAAGGGTAGTAAAACTGCTCCATGATCATTACACACGGATGGTTTTTTTTTTTACCAATATTGGGGAGACAGTACTTCTCGGTAATTATGCATTTCTTTTCAATTGTTTTTTCTTTATGAAATCCTCCGAAATTGTGCGAAAATTTAAAACCAAAAATATTTACGTCAAATTGGACTTATATAGATTTTACATTCATCATAGTTTTTGTTATAGACGTATATAATTTTTTTTTTTTAATATACGCGTTTCCTTTAAACATTAGTCTAATCACTTTTTTCAAAAGTGTAAAATATATTGAACGATTTCTAATAGTATAACATTATAACAGTCTATTGTTCGTTCTACACAAAAATTTGATGTGTTAAATATTTCATCGATTTTTGATGATGGAAATTTTATGAATCTGTTAAAATTTTATTCACTGTTAAAAAGTAAACAAAAAATAAAATATGACCATCTAAGATGATGATACACTTTTGGGTATTATTTCGTTCCATGTTTACATTTTACCGCAAACGATTTTTTGCTTTCATCGAATAAAAACCACCAATGAAGACGCTTTGTTCTTGAAATCAATGTTTTTTTTTTTTCTTGTTTTGAACCCGTACAGTTTAGATCGTTGTTACTTCTGTAGTTGTATAGGACGTGTGTGTGTGTGTGTGTGTGTGGGCACGTTACAAACGATTCGATTTAATTCAGTCCACAGCTATATTTTATGATTTGGTGAACAAAAGAAAATTAGTATTCGATGTCGGTGTACTACAAAACAGAACAATATCAGAACGAACGGGAGTACTGCGAAATTTTGAAACCTTTTTGACTAATGTCATGGCCACGCGTTCGTACAGTCCGAGTTGCGTAGCGTATAGGACGGAGGAGAAACGCATTTTAAATGCAAATCAAATGACGAAATGTATATATTACGATCTAGTAGAAATTCGAGGCCAGTACGAAACGTCAAAGGCAAAAAAATATTTACAAAAAATATAACACAAAGTTATTTCGGCGATCGCAATAATTGTTGTATGCCCTATATAGTATTTAAGGCGATGTTATAATATTATATAATTCAAATGAAAATTATACGAAGCGTCTTGAACTCCTCCGTATTATAACAGCAAAGTTAGGTTTCTGTGATTTAAAATGTATTTTATCATGTTTTTTTACAAACATTATGTCCCTAAAAATGTATAATTGAAAATAGTTGCACGTCGTAAAAGTTGTTTTCAGCTGAAAAACAATCGATTTTATACGAATGTTATCATAACGAAAAAAAATGCATCATACAATAGTTATTGTACTATTTAACGGCATTGCCCACGACATAACACGACGCGCGTTATGTATACGTAATGTAATATTGTTTAAGTATTTTACGTTATAAAAACCGAGAGAAATAAAGTTGTCGTTACTGAGATACTTGAAAGTCATTGGATACCCGAAAAAATATTTCTTCGCATTCGTTCTTACCCAGTAGGTACGCGTAAGCTTTATAAAACGCAGAACAACAGCAGAAGAAGCCCATCAACAGAAAAAAATCAAGGTGAGTGCGATCGTGTATTTTTATTACGTATTTATGTGAGCGAAAGAACGTCAAAATGAGTAATGTGTGTCGTGTTCAAACAAAATTACGCGTTAGAACATAAAACTCGATGTGTGAACTTTTAGTGCCTACCTTTTGACTTTTTTTTTTTATAAACTCGGTTAACGCACTATTTATAATGCAACTACTACCTGCGACTGCGTTAACACGATTTCACAGCTGCGGTTTTACTTAATTTCGTCATGATTAATGCCCATTGTGTTTGACGGGGGTGGTGTCGGCCGGGGGGGGGGGGGGGGGGGGGGAGAAGAGAGATTTATTATGTTTAAACAAAAAAATTAAATACGTATATTTTTTTAAAAAAAGAATCCGTCGCTGGCTGCTCTACAAATGCAAGTGTCTGACGAAGATATTACGTTATAATGTACGAACTCGCAACAGATGTGTGCGCGTATTTATAACATGCGCGCGCGTGTGTTCGAGGAGGTACGAAAATCCCACGGTCGACGTCGGCCAGCGCCTAACCTACCTGATGGTTATGGCAAAGGGTCGTATATTATTATATTTCGTCGCGAAACGGCATTTTGAAAATTAACACATTTTTACGGCGCAGTAGATCGTCCATCGGCTTTCGTAAAAACACCTTTACCGACTGTTTATTTACATTAAACCATGTATATTCGTTACACACAAACCCACTCCTCGCACGGCGTTCGGCTGCAAACGGGGTCTGAAACGATGAACATCGTCGGCGGCGAACATTTTGTCCCGCGATCACTGCAGTAGCAGGTGCACACGGTGTATTACAATGATATTCTCGCGGACCTTTTTCGCGGCCGTATCGACCTGCGCATCGATTCAATACACGAACCGAGCGATTATTTTTCGTTGTACCGCGCGGTACGGGGTGAATAGCGTTATGTTTCGGTTTTAAAAAAAATGTCAATCGAAAACGAAACGCCGAGATATTCAAGGGCACAAGTTTTTTTCCCACGTCACAAACGTTCGGACGCGGGTAACGTCGTCGAAACCGCGTATTTCTGCAGCTCGTCTCATACTTTCGCAAGTGAATATCCGCGGTATATACACACGAATGCATTTCGATCCTCTCTGTTTTAGCTCGTTCAAAGCGGTGCAGGCTGTAACGGTGGTACAGAAACGTACAGATCTTTAATGTGAAAACAAAACCGTTGTCCACAAGTTTTCAAAACATCCGTCTGAGAACACCCTGTACATTTATGTAACGCACAACGAGTCGCGAACGGACCGAAAACGCGCACCCGTTTTACCACGAAATCCGCGAGACACCACCTCCCGTTCAAACTTTATTTTCGCAGCGGATGATGGCTGTTACGTACACCACCGCACGAAGGGATGGAACGAGAAGTACCAAACGGGTCGTAACGTGCCCCCTTCGATTTCGAATTTAATCGTAACAATATCGTACGTTATATTCGAACGTTTCCGTGCGCTTTATTTTTCAAGAATTAAACCGTACGCGATATTATGGTTTGCCGGTTCCGGAAAAATGATTTTCACGAGCCATATTTAGATACGATAGGTTCCTACGCGTCACACGAATATTCAGAGTCATTTTCAAACGGTTCGCTTAGGTATTTTCGGTTAGTGTATCTACTCTGGTGTTATACAACTCCTATGCTGTGTACACAACCATTCGCACCTCTGTACGATGCATTCGGGAAAAAACACAACGATATGTAAGTAAGTATTGTTACCATTATTTTGAAGACACGAATCCTTGGAAAAATTTTACGCACATAAGTGTGTAAACACAGAGCGGGTCAAAAATCCTTCCTGGACGTAGTCTGTTACAAATCTAAATTCACCCTAACGTTGTGGAATCGGTTAACTCTTTTAGTCCTAACTCCTGAATTGAGATTGAATGGATACAGTGAAGTTCTCTGTAAGAACCATTGGTCTCAAAATTTAGCCATTAACACTTATTTCTGCAATCGTGTTGTGTGTTTTTGAAGCATGTAACAAGTACAAAAAAAAATTCGTGGAGATCTTATCGTTTTGCGATCAGTGAGTAGTTCTGCGCAGCAACAGAACTAAACATTTTAAATTATGCCGTTAGAATGGCACTTGGAAATGAAAGGGTTTCACCACTTTTTATCAGATGACCAGTATGGTTCGATAGTTAATTATTTGTTGTAAAATATTAGAAATTTTATAATAACGATAATAATTTAAGTTTTAAATCTTGTATAATGTATGATTTTTAACAAGATAAGAAATTCTCAAATAAAAGAATGGAGAGATGTCGGTTGGAGGAAGTAGCGTTACGCTTCGGAGTAGGTCATATCTGTAGGGGTCACCGATTTTGGAAGTCACAACAGTAACGTATATAATTTAATATCTGAAAACTATGACCGAAAAAAGTAAAACCGTTGCTTCCGGAAAAAATCATTCTGAACGAGTTTGGCAATCTAATACGTACTGAAAAAAAAAAATTACATAACAAAAAAAACACTAACAATATTGTTGTACCAATAGCACAGAATAAACGAAATACATTTTTATTTATTTAATTGTGCCAATACCAACTATATATTATATTATATATTCACTTATTTTATGGTTCTTCGGATTGTCCAGAAGGAAGACGTTTGTTACGATTTCAAAAAAAAAAACAATTTGATTTTTCAATATCATTTGCAGGATTTATCAATAACATTTGAAAAGAATGTAAAATATTAGTATGTATTTATTTATATGTATACAAATAATATGTACTTAGAAATGATTTCCTTAAATCTCGAAATATGTAAACAATATTTTTTTTAAAATTTTAATAAACCTTAATGTTTTAGTGGATAGTGATGATCTGATAGTCAATGTTTTTCTAAAACAGCTGATCTATGAATTTGAAATTACCATACGTATGTAGTAATTCTATAATAAATTTAGTTAAACAGCGATTTATCATTGGCTATAGTACCACAGTGATTTCGAATTTAACCTTCAAAATAATTTATTATCGTTCGTCAGTAACAATTTCTATCTAAAATGCCAAATGTAAGCTAAACAACAAATACAAAATTTGCATACTTAAAAAATATTGTTGCTCACAATAAGTCAAACAATCGAG
>CM029357.1:51767361-51808685 GCA_017140985.1 Hormaphis cornu
AAAAAAAAAAATACTAATCCACTATAAAATTGTTTTAAAAGCATATAGATATAAGTGATTTGATGCAATGAGTGTAATTTTTTTAATACTAAATTCGAAAATAACATGTTTCACCACACAAAGTTTACTAATGAATATTAAATGTTTTTTATATAGTTTTAATAGACCCGGATAAATATCTATATGTTCCCAATTTAAAATTTTTAAAATACGTGTAAGTTTTAAAACATTTGAGCGATTTTTGTAAGAGTTATGATAATTAATAACACTTATAATGAAAAGAAAAAAAAACCTTGAGAGTATTTTTTCTCCGTATATCGTAACTAGACTTATGTCACACACACACACAGGTATCTTTTAAAAATTTGTATTCCGCAGACTGTACACGGGGAAGAATTGGAAAAGAAAGAAAAAAGAATAGGCTGTCGAACAATTAAATTTTAGCGACCATCGATACCCGTTCGACGGTGACGACGTTTCCTGTGCTCGTTCTCACGACCCCGCGTGCGGTCTCGCACAATACAAATATTATAATATTCATAATTTATTATAAAGAACGCGGCGATTATTGTGATTATTTCAAAACGGATCACCGAGGGCTTGTGTTTTTAAAGGTGCTTTCCCCGCGTAGGTTCAAACACATGCTGGGGTGTGACTACAGGGTGTGACTATGCGCGACTATTGCCCAAAAACAGCGTTTTGTTGCCCAGTAGAAGACAAATATATAATTACTACGTGACAAAGGTCTTACGATGTCTAAAATTATTATAAAATTTTATGTTTTCTTTTGTTTTTTTTTTTAAATTATGTTTTTGCACTACCGTTTGCTTCGGACATTGACATTTAAATGACTTTACCAAATTAGGGACTAAGAGATCGTATTTTTTTTTCTTAAGTGCTTCGTTTAAAACGTTCACTACCTGTTTCCCTAACGTTGTATGATATACCGCAGTGGGCAGCCGTAAAACTCTTAAAATCAAAAATAAACGAAAGAAATCGAGTAAATTCTATGTTGGGTGACGAGTATTGTTGTTTTGAGAGTAGCGGCTACGATTCCGAGTGGGTTACATCTTTGAGTAGGTCGAAAGTTGTCATTCAAACGTAATTGTTAGTATCTGAAAGTAATGATAAATTATAATTGCATTAAAAAAAAAAAAAAACGATTTCGAACTCGGTTATCTAATACGTCCTGATGAAAAAAACAAATTTACCAAAAAAAAAAAACGGAAATACAAAAAAGAATATTCTTTACACAAAAAAATTCTTTGAAGAAACTTAAAAAAATATTTTTTTAAAAATTTTACGTATGTATCACAGCATTGTTTCGTGTTATATACATTATGTCCGTAGTATGTGCATTGGAATCCAAAACTGTTGTCCCGGAACTGTTGGAACTGTTCTCAAAAAAATAGATGGATACATTATTATGAAAGCAGATTCTTATTAATGTGTCCATGAGTTTTGATCGTATTATTATTGTTGCATTTGCTCGTTATTTAACACTGATATTTTTCTAATTTTATTGTTGTTTTTTTTGTTTGTTTATAACGTAAAGTTGATTTTGACATGTGGTGGATAAAATTGTTTTAATGTCACCCAATTTTAATTTCTTAAAATATTCACCTGTGGAAAAGTCGGATATTTTAAAAGAGTAATTCAAATCGTTGTCACTAGATGTTGATTTTCGGGTAAGTATTGTAGATTTGAACGTGAGTTAAGAGAGAAAAATTGTAATACTCTTTTGTAAAAACTATATTATACCCGACGGCCGATAACTGTTGAGATAAAACCTTTTAAAACCACGCGGGATGATCTGACTACCTCGTAATTACTTGTTTAATACACATTATGTGGGCGGGCGAATAGATTTGAAAAATTAAACTTAAAAAAATCTTCAACTTAAAAAAAATCAACGGTTCGTATGATATTGTGTGACTTTTTACACTTTTAAAAACGTTCATAACCAGTTCACCCGGTATGGGTGGGTACATATGTTATATTATTATTATTATCGTTACTGATATTTAGAATATTTAAAAACGTTACGCGTCATCCTGGGTATTTATTTACAAATTCACGTACTCGCACATGCCCTCCCGTGTCGTGTACACGTATAATATTATGCGACATTTTCAACGTGCGTACAACAATATTATAATAATTTACTACATTATGCGCTGCAGTCTTCGTCTTGCTTTACCCTCGTTGGTCATGACACACATTATTATAATGAACACACATGCATGATAATATTGTCGTGGTGGCGCTTGTCTTTGACGTATACCAAAACGAAAGGAATAGACACGGCGGAGGAAATGTTTCTAGTGTTTTTTTCTTTATTTTTTTTTAGCCGATCGGATAGGCGAGCCGGTTGTTTTTGTCCACAGGGGGGTAGTGTTCGGGGGATTTTCGTTACATTCAATGTGTTCGGACGAAAGACACTGAATTTGCAGGAAATGTTCTCCTGCCTTGTATGAAATTAACGTAAAATGGAACGGGGTTTATTCGTCGTAACCGATAGAATACAGGTGTTCTACAGCAGCGGTCGCCAACCTTTCGGACATGGAGAACCACCACTGGATCCAAAACTACAAAAGTTTCGCGGACCACTATTTTATATTTTAGATGTATAACCTTCATATAAAACTATGTTTCCCCGGAAATTTCCGAGTAGGGAACAGCAGTGACTTCAGGTTCTCCTGCCACATGGATGAAACAAAAATACAAACGTAAAATAACTATAAAGAATTAAATTATTTATTACAAAAGAAAATGTTATATTATCCGTAAAACATTTTTACCAAACTGTACGTTATATTTAACAACTCAACACCTACAATACACGAAGATCATCCGATTTACGTCCGTGAAAACGTTAGAAAGTTAAAAAATCAAAACTGTCGATAATATTTCAAATTGTTTGGCTGACCACCAACATTTCGTTGCGGACCACAAGTTGGCGACGGGCTGTTCTACAGGATCAACTATAGTTTATCTAAGACCAAAACAATTTGTCCGAAACGTGGTACAGTGCATACCGAATAGTACTGCGAAAATCTAGTTAATCCTGCCGTAAATGTTATTATTTCAGGACAACCTGTGACACTGTTTGTGGCGAATTTGACTATAAGTTAATAGGAAGGCTTGTAAATACGGACAACAACATTGCGTATATACATATGTACCTAGTCGTTTGCATCAAAAGGGTTTTTGTATCATAAAATTTGATCATTATTATTAATATTATAATTTTTTTTTTGCAATGTTAAAAAATTAATTACAAGTATGCTTACATTATAAAACGTTACGTTTGTTAAAATTTATAATTTTCAACTACTATGACTTTTGAAATAAATGACCTACCCCAAAAAAAAACGATCCACACCAAAACGTACATAGTTGCAGCGCCAAACAACTTCTCGCACGAGGATACCACGACCTAGTTACATTACTTTACTCCCGTTCCTTTTATTAACTTTTTTATTTGTGTGATAAGGTTTTCGCAAGAAGAAATTTGATATAACAATTTGACGAATCGGGCCAAAATTGAAACTTAACTATCGGGCTAATAATATGTCTATCACCCATACTTGATACAATTATTTTACTAGGTACCGAAAATCGTATCACAAAAGATATAAAAATTAAAAGCAATAAAATCGGTGACTGTGTTAAAATCTGAAAAAATATACGATAGCTATTACTTGATGTCTTTCTACTAAGTATAGGACTAAAAATTGTTGGTCTTGTGAATCGAATATAGGTATATTTTGTCGTTCAAATCCGCCATTATTTATAATTCAATATACGCATTAACGAAGTTGCGCCAATTGATAACAATCCGACAGCTGCGGGAAATCGCGAAAAAATGCCAATAGGTAAAATACATTTTACAAACATTTGAAGGCTATGTGGATAATTTTTCGACTTTTTATTGAGTTTTTTACCCAAAAATTTCATTTAAAAACAATACAATCTAGCTGAGAAGACACAATATCGCTGACTTTGGAGTCGGTTTTGTCAATCAGAAACGATGTTGCCGATTAAATTTGCCATTAAAATGTATTGATTTTCGCTATTAGATCCCAAACAAAGAATTGTTTTCCCGGAATTATATAGAGCAGCCAGTATACATACTATCTTCAAATACGTTTTGTTGTTATAATACCCGAATTTCGACAACGAAACATAATGGAAAAACTTTTGATCGTGCATTGTGTATAATACATAGTGTACAATACACTCGTTTCATTCGCTGACTTAAACATGTAAGCGGCTTAAACGTTTTATACATACGATTGAACACGCTTTTTTAAGAAGATCGCGCAACGTATTGTCGACGTTGCTTATAAATATAATATAGTATTTATATAATGTTTCAAGGCTTATAAAAATACCGTTTTTTTTTGCGTATTTTATAATTATCGTGCAGATTTATTTGATAGTTTAGTCGAAAAGCAAATACCATACTACCTATATGTGTTTGGTTATTAAATTTTACCTTTTTCACAAACGAAAGCTGCGAAAACCGTTCGATTTCGTCGGTATATGTAACGCGTTTCCTGCCATCCGAGCAGATAGTCATCGCGCTGCATTTTACACGAATAATTTCGCTCAACGACGTTAGCCCACCGTCGGTCGTCTGTCAACGTATTCTACCGATATCGATATAACTATCATGCTAGTATATAATACCGCAAAACGAATGCACGAAAAACAAAGACGGTTTGCTACTTTCGTTTCGATCGTACTGATACACTTCAACAATTATCAATATTGTATTAAAAACAACGAAAAACAACAATAATTTTAGCTCCCAAGCAATTTTCGGAAATTTTTCAAAATCTGTTTGTGTGCATAATTTGATGGTAACTACTAAAAAAAAAGTTGGTAGGACTTACTTTGGAAGTGGTGCGTCCATACATATAGATATCAACAATGTTGTTGAAAGTCTGTAATCTTCAATTTAAGTTCAACCGAATTATTTTTTTTTAATACAATAAAATTGTGAATGTAAAACACCTATTCTAAAAAAAAAAATCAGAAAATTGCGTGGAAGCTAAACTGCATTTATGCATTTTTTTAATAGGTACTACGCACGCTTTCATTTCTCACCAAAAAAATTTTATACCTAGTTTTTATTCTAAGGAACGGAATAAAATATGCGTAAGACCAAACCCAATCCAGATTTACAATTATTTTTAATTAGTTGGTTTATTTTTTTTGATGCTTAAACCTATGACGTAGAAATTATTTATTTAATATTATAAAAATATTCAAAAGTTTGGAATTAATGGCCCTAAAAACATTGATTTTTTTAGATTCTGAGCGAAATGAGGAAGCTAGTAGTTTTACAATTATGTTTATTTTTTATTTTTTTATTCATTTAACAAAATTTCTACCGGAAAGAGTTTACCAATTTACATATAGTACTTTTTTTTTTAGAAAATCGGATCAAAATGGTACATTAAACAGGTCATTTTTCAATTTTCTCAATAGCTTTTTTAACGCGACGTGAAAAACCACCGAAAAATTGCTAAAAACGTCATTTTGTCAGTAACGCGTATAGTTATTTCTCCACAATTTCGAAAATAATCATCAAAGAGTGTTGATTTTAGACAATAATGTATCTTTGTATTAAACAACTTCAAACATTATTCAAAAAGGATTGTTTAATTTTAGGCTATTTCTAGCTATTTTTCGATTTTGAGGTTTTTCATTCATAAATGAGTTAATTTTGAATTTTTTGACTTGAGATTTGAACGCAACATCAGTCGTTACTCTAACTAAATACCGAAAATTTTAAAAATCGCACAATTTTTTAATCTACCGATATTGGTTTTAACGCCATATTATATTAAAATCGTTCTATTGTCTTGAAATTTTTAATAAAGATGCATCTTTGTAGGTACTGTAGAACTACAAAATATTTTTAAAAAGTTTCATTCAATTTTAGGCTACTTTTACCCATTTTTAGATTTTGAGGTTTTTCATTCATAAATGGGTTAATTTCAGGTTTTTTGACTTGAAATTCGAACACAATGTCAGTCGTGACTATTTCTAATAATATTCCGACGATTTGGAAAGTCGGCTTACGTTTTGATCAACCGATATTGGTTTTAAGATTTTTAACGGGGTATAGTATTTCATTAACGCCGCATACAACTGTTATTTCTCCGTACGTAATTATTTTTCTATTGTCTTTTTTTTTTTTCTCGATATCATCGCATTCAAATACGATAAACTTGAAAATGGTATATAACGTTTACCAGGACGTATGCAACCGAGACAACGCGTGTAGACAACCGAGCTGGCTCAGAATCGTTTTTTCGTGGGCAATTGCTTTCGGTTATTTAAAAATACGCTTAAATCACATATTCCAAAACGGTGACCCGCCCAAAGCGTAGTCGTTACACCGTCAAACTACTCAAACGCGACCTTTACTGATTCCGGCTTTTTTTTTCGAAACATTTACAATACTTTTTTATTCAGCATAAAAATACGTACTCAAAATTCATAGTTATATTACTTATGGGGACAAAATACGACCCCCTCGAATACGCCCTTGACCGTGTGACTCGACATTGGATTTGCCTCCCCTTGACGCCGAGGTCTGCGCGCGTTATGGTCATCGACCAAAATTACCAACGGTACTTACCAACAATATACAGGTAACTGCGGTGATATCGTAATGTCATGTTGTCGGACGGTAGTTCTCGAACAGAACGTGCGCACCTATATGATCTATATTTCGTAATTTTTTTTTGTTCCCGTCGCTAAAAAATCCGTTTGTTTTATTTAAATATTCGTTCGCGTTCTGTACGCGCGTCTCTCCACCTACTTATAACCTACGTACCGATTTTACATTACCATAGTAAATTATCGCCTCACGTGCTGCACAACGTGTTCTTCCCCGAAAAAAATTCACCGGTGCGGAAAAACGCGTTGTGTGCGCCGTACGTCACGATCTCGCGTCGTTCTCAATTCGTTGTCGGCGGACAGAGAGCACCAACGAGTCCGAAAATCGCATACTTTTCTAACGTATTATGGATTTGGTATAGAAGACGGACGAAGGATTCTCGCGTATATATGCTGTTTTTCGATAAAGTGTTCATAAAGTCGTACAGTATATAATAAAATATTACTTGTATTTTTCCACCGGCTGTAAGCGGATTACCGCGTGCAGCTCTTTCTGGTCCGTTCGGCTTTTGTTTCGATAAATTCATTTCGCCGGTTCTACGATTCTCTGATAATGATAACATGATATAAACAGTCTAAACGGTCGCCGATCCTACGGTTTCGCAAAATTTTCGGCGATAAGCACTGCAGGATTGAACGCCGCCGCCGCACTGTTGCCAGGTCCTAAATTTAAAACAACCAAAATATTTTGTCAAGTATCACCAGTTTTTTCCAGCACATTTATGCCGACGAGTTTTCAGATTTTACCATTTTTTTTCCCCATCCGACGAATTCCCCGCATAGAGGTCAAATTGTTTTAAGCTATGTCCAACTTTTGAAAATTTTTCAACTTTTGAATATAAAAACTGTGACCATTTATTTTCGACATTTTTTAGTAGCATATGTATTTACGTGTTTGTATTAAATTTTCAACATTTTTCGTGTAAAGTTAAATTTTTTATCGAATAAAAATTCCAAAAAAAAAATGAAAATTTTCGAAAATTTCAGAGTTCTATTCTTAGCTCAAAATTTTTCGAACACTTCTAGAAATTCGTATCAGATCTGTATTTTACCAATTTTAATATTACGTAAAAGTGTCATCTTGTGGGCTTAAAAATCGGAGAATTATTCAATGGAGTATTTATCGCGACTACATCATAGTGTTAAAAACAAAAATAAAATCGCACGTCACGTGGAAGCCGTCACATTCTTTGTTACACTCTCTAAAACTCCGATGCGTGCAGCAATAAACAGTTGAACGATATCAACAACATTGTTTTTGTAATAATAATAAGACCTCGATATAAGTAACCGGTACAAAGACTCCACCGATCCGTTCCGCGGTTTAACCGGCGAAGTTTTTATTTATTTTTTTCTTTCAAATTACCAGTTAGCCGCAATGACGTACGCCGGATAGTCCTTAACGCGACTGTGGGTGGCCGTAAAACGGGTACGCAGATTACTCACTTTAGGCGACCACGTAAGAGTTTTGAAAATTTTGATTGTACACGTTTGCTTGGAAACCTACATACGATTATTTTGGGGCAAACGACTTTTTGTCGTTTTTTTCCCCCGTGTCTTTCGGCCCCGGCACGATTATTTTCACCGATAAAACCGGATAAAATACGCGCGAGTACTCGAAGAAGCAATAAATTATCGTGGTGTCCCGACCGTTGTTTTTATTGCTATAAATCCCGACGATATTTTGTACTGTGTCGATCGCATAACGTACCTATAACAGTAATAATCCGTTTTCGGGCGACGAGCTCTGCACCGTGTTTGATATTCGTTTTCAACGTGTTCTTATGCTTTTTGTTCGTGTAAAACAATAAATTTCGTAGCACATTACAGACGTGTACAGGGTGTCCTCGGCATTTACTGTACTTACGATGGACTTTCTGATCGCAGCGAAGAATTTATTGTTTTTACAAAGATTTTTTGTTTTGTTTCGCTGAAAACATAATATTTCGGGGTAGAAAGAGAGCTGTGGTCCAATCAATACCTAAATGTACAACGACACACAAAATATGGAAAAGTGGACGGTTCTTTGTTGAAGTTTTCTTTGAATTAATCGTTGTTATAATTATTTGGATTACGATGCCATCCGAACGACTTGAAACGTTTACACATCGTTATAGGATGGAAAATATTATCATAGAAACGCAATTGAAATTGATTCATTGAAACGTTCACACCCTATTGGAACGCGGCTAAATTTATATCGCCGTTCAATTCTTAATTAAAATATATAAAGTATAAAACTTTATTGTTTTGAACTTGTTTAGTGTTGAGCTCACTCCGAGTTGTAATTCTCGTAAGAAATTCAAGTGTCAAATAAAACATAAAAATAAAAAAACATTAACCAACTATTAGCTATTAGTTTGAAGAGAGATCTGAAATTTGAGGGTCTTTTAACATTTTTGGCGCTAGTCCTCTCTAAGCTTCCCCGAACTTTGTCTGTGACTAAAAGTAAGACATAAATAGAAATAATTATGTTAATAATGTATTTGCCCAACATTTTCCTAGACGAATGTAGCTTAAAAAATGTTACAGGTAAATCCTAGGGGTAGTATTGTAATTGTGTAAAAAAGTAACATAGTCTATAAATTATTGTAATCGTAAGTTTTTAAAATTATCTTTTTTCAATGATGATATCCATTGACTCATTTTTACAAAGTATTAACTAACATTTTAGCGTTGACTTTGTTTCAAAATTACTATTTACTGATTATACAAGTTTACCTCCCCACCCTCTCTGCACATAAAATCCTGACTATACCACTGTTCTATTTAAACTTTACATATTTTATTCTATAGATAGAATAAGATTTATAAATTATGATATATTATGGCACAGCACATTATTTTAAACATATTTTGATACTTGATAAAAGCGAACTATTTACAAGTTAGAGCTACATATGCATATTTCCTTGTAAAAAACTAAATGAAAATTACGTTTACAAAGACACTTAAACACGTACAATAGTAAACATGATTTCGAGGGTACATCTTCGTAGTACAATTCTGTTTTAAAAATACCTCGTATCCTTAATGTAAATTTACTGTTATTATCTTTTTTATTCACTCAGAAAGATGAATATAGAGTTTCATTATTATTATTTTTTTTTTTTTTTCAAAAATAGATTTGCTAATAATGTAAAATGTTATATTAAAATCTTCTTTAAATAGAAATGAATATCCTCAAACATAAAGCTTTATAACAGTTTCAAAGGCAAATAAAATGATTCCAGATTTCATTGAAAAATATTTGAACGTCTAAAACATGTTGTAAAAAAAAAAATAAAACAGTTTATCAAAACTGATAAATAATATTATATTCAAATTACTATTTTACAATTGTTATTACACGAATAATTCACCCAATATCTGCTTCAAATGACACCTACGTAATACATACGTGTATACTTACACAATGTGAATTCGAAAATGTTGACACTTCCCATCTGCTATTTGTGCACGTCTCACGTTATCAGACATATTATTTTCTAAGACGATTTAAATCGTAAAACAAACAACAAAAATCGAAGAAATATTTTTCCAACTATAGAGTATCACCTCTAACTGTACGTTTTTCAACCGTTTAAATCAACCGACGGTAATACTCTCGGCTTAGTACGCATATTATAATGTTCAACATACGTTATAGCGATTGTTTTGCGTTCTACTGTGCTTCGTGATCGGTTTTATTAAAAAATTAAAATGATAATTCATTCTAAAAGATGGTCACGCGTGGTCACTATTGATATTTCTTGGATGGAATTGCGGTTAACACGAATCCGTCAAAAAGTTCGGACAAAATGTAATTCTTATTATGTCCCCAGAGAATTTATCCGGTAGACACGGTAAACACGATTCGTACACGGACGTTTGGTTATTGATTACATATTGTTATTACATCAATAATAGTCGGTTACAGATTATAAAAATCCATATAAAATTACATACTATAAATTCACGATACGACACAAAGAAAAACCTTTAACATCCATTGAGACAGAGTGTGCCTTTGCCCTTTGGTGTGCCTATAAGTGTGCTGCTAAATTAAACTGCTCCTCCAGAATGTTCGTTTTGGAAAAAATTTACAATTTAATTTGAAAAAGTAAACAATTTGACCTCTTTCCCCCCTCAAAACAAATGTTCTTGACATGTAGTGTATTTATACTCTTTATGGCATCGACCGTTATTCACACAACTTTGTGCTTGGTGCTAAGTTGTTCCAAACCGGCCGTATACGAGAATGATTAAGATTTTTGCGAATTTGAATGTTATATAGGTCCTAACTTGGAAAACGTTTTGCTGATGTTCTCGTATGTTATCGAGTTAATAGGCTCCGTTAGACATGTAATGTTACGCTGATAATCTTTTTTTGAGAGAATGATTTTGTAATTTTTTTGAAACCCACTTTGTCCATTTAATATAGAAACTATAAAAAAAAAAATTAAATTCAAAATTATAGTAAGAAGCAAAAATATTTTATGTAGATATGGAAGTCGTATTATAGTAGGCTATAATATAGTCTTATTAGTCTATATAGGAGGTACATATAGGGCCTATAGACGAATACGTGTTTTACTGTATATAATATCACTATAATCCAAATTAAATATGATCAATGACCGGGAATTGTACTTGCAGACTATAAAAAAATTATACTTATAACCTCGACACTAACTAGAAAATAAAGTAAACCCAAATTTTAGATCGTTCTCAGCTCCGAGAATAGTCTATCGACGATATTATTTCGTTAAAGAATATTCTTTTGCATTTCAAGAACGTTCTTTGCTCACATTTAACATTACTACACGATCATGCCAGTCTTACTCGATATTGTAAGTTATTTTAGATTGACGCAATAATGTAATACGCGTGCTCGCCTTGAGATCTTCAAAATTACAAAACGATTTATGTATAGGTAACACAACCAACGTCAAACATACATGTATTTATGTGCGTAAAAATTACAGTTTCAACATTTGAAAAGTTACCCGTCTGATTTAAAACTTATACGATTTTTTTTTTATCGCGTTGTCTAACCTTTGCAAGTATCATTCGTCCCAGCTCTCAAAATAATTGTTAAACTCTTGAGGCGATACAGCGGATCGTTTGATTCTTCGAAAACATCTTAATAACTATTTTATCTTCATCAGTCACGGGAACCCTTGTGCGAGCTGCAACTTGACGTTACAGTATAATAATGCGTCAAAATGTCTGTTTGCCGTTTTCGAGTGCGCGGGCACGTAAAAGTTATCCCAAGTAGTGTGTTTGACGAAATAAAAATGCATCGCTCGATGTAAGAATTACTATTTTTCGCATTGTCCTCGGAATGATTCGATACACCACTATATACCGTACCAACTTTAGATTTGTGCATTGCACATGAGTCGTTGGGGGAGTGCAGAATTTGAATTTTTGTTTCGGGTAATTTAATTGAATGATTATTTCGTGTTTTCGACCAAAAGGACAGAGAAAAAAAAAATTCACAAAAAAACGCACCCGTCTTTGCAAGACACGCGTAGAGGAGGGAGTGAGAAATATCGGCATCAATAAAACGTTGTTTGAGTACCGAATCGTATAACATTTTAACGTTTTTATTATTTATAAAACACTGTCGATATGACCGGACACAGGGGAAATAATAATCTGTCAACTGACGACAATGGAAAGTGGGCAATTCGTTCGATGGCCACGTGGCTTTTGCGGTCGACCCCGATTTTTGTTTTGCGTCACCGTCCAGGAAAACAAATATGTTCGGCGATAAAATGTCTGCAGCCTTTGCAGCCGAAAACAGCTCACGCCGTCGACATAATATTATTATTTATGTGCGCCATATTATATTGGTAAACATTTTCGGATTTGAAATTACGAAATGCCCTCAGGGTTCTGGCACACATTATGTATTACGACTAGAGCTCGGATGTTGATGATTTTGCATATTTGCAGTTTAGTGCAATCATATCATGTTTTTCCGAGTAAAATAGATAGATGTTCGGATTAAAAAGTCTAGAACTCAAAAGCGCCAACTATGATTTTGCATATAATGGCATATTTTAAAATATTTCTTTTTATAGTTGCATATATGCTAAAAACAAAAAAAAACAAAAACAAAAAATACACAGAAATATATTTTATTTTGTAGCCCGAAAATAATAATTTCCATTTTATACAAAACGTGTGTAGATAATAATATATACTCACGTGTTGCTGGTACCTTATTACCTGATAGTATATTAGCTGATGTCACGTTTGAATTTGAAAATATTACAGTAAACAATTTTAGTTTTACGGGATTCTGATGCTTGAGCATTCATTTTATATTTTGTGCGAATGCTGTATACTATTGAAAACAAAACCTGTAGTATTAAAGTATTTTTTTAATTTACCATCCAAGTAATTAAAAAATCACTAAAAAATTTGTATTACCTATAATATATATATTTGTATACTTTGTGTGCATCTATTAAAAATGATAAAATGTACTATAATATGATGTAATTAAACATTTACTTGTATATTCTGATATTATCAAAAGTATATTTGATTGTATTTTCGGTCACTAACATCCAAGCTCAAGTTGTTACCGACTTAATTTAAATAAAATTTAGGTCACATTCGTATCGTCGACTGCTATTTATAGAGCTAAAATTAGAATTTTTTGGGGAGCAAATTTATGTTGAGCCCACATTCCTGAGATAAGATATTCTGTGCATTTTTTAAAAACTTTGGAGAGCTAAGGACTAACCAGATGGTTTTATTCCCCGCTAACCCGTCAAATAGAACCTGTACTACTGTAAAAGAGGTGTTTCAGTATATTATAGACGTTTCACTAACGTTTCTTACGTAGGACAAATAAAAAACCACGACCGAATAACGTTTAAATTTCACATGTGTGAATCTTTTATTCAGCAGCTATATAGTTTTTCAAAAATGTTTTTTTAAATTTGTGCAATACGAATGAATATTTTACTATCATTTTTCCAACCAGTATTAGTCATTTTCCCAACTTAAGTGCAACACATTCGCAAACAAAACGCGTGTTTGTATATTATTTTAAAAGTGTTAGATGCTGGTGTTATTGTTTTTCATCTTCATTTATTTATTACTAACGTTTAAATGTAGTTATGTACGTGTAATTGATCATAACACAAGATAAGTATAGAGTACTATTTATAGACATGTCTACGGGAGTCTTGTATTGCCCTCCCACGTACATATTAAAATATGTTAGCAACCACAATGCAGAGTATTAAATGTAAAATAGCTTAATAAACTAGAGTCTAGGCGTATAAAATAACGATCCAAGATTATAAAATGACGCGAAAACAACAATAATTATTAATTTTGTTGTTGTAACGGTAGTACCTAAAACAGAAAAATGAGTAAACACTTGTTTTGTATAGTAACTATACGCATATTAACAAAATAGAAATTTGGAAATTAATTAATTTAGAATAAATTTATCGAAGAGTAGAAACATTATGTTATTTAAAATATATAAGTTTTTAAAGGCCGACTCGCCTATAGAAACAGCGAAAAAACATCAATAGAAAAATGTCCTACTTAATCATTTCAATAAAATGTTTTTTTCTTTTTGTGTTTACAATATTGTAGATAGTATGAGACTTAACAGGAATGATACTGCAGTTTTATTTATCAAAGCCAAAACGTTGGGTGCAATGCATCCATCCTTCGTTCAAGAAGTATCCGTAGCTCATATAGTTTAATTTTAGATTTAAAAAGAATATTTGATGATTTACTGAAAACACAGCGAAGAGGCAAAAGTCTTCAGTCAAATTCTTATCTAATGAATGTGTTTTAGTCATTGTGTATAAGTAAGTATAATTATATGGATATTAATCAGTCATTTTTGTGTTTAAATAAAAATGCTAATAAATAAAGTGTAACGGCGAATAACCAAAAGAACCTGCAATTACCAAACAAATGAGACAATATATAGCTAAAGCGATAATCAAGATTATAACTTTTTACTCTTTATTCAAACGTTTAATGAATAACGAGTTGTTCCTGCATACCTACACAAATTTTTCAATATTTATGTATTTAGGACGTTGTATAATATAATTATCATACGTACATCATTGTTCACAGCGTTTACGTATGCACTTAATTTGCTCTCGTCTAGTTAATCTAGCCGGTTATGAATGTTAATTAAAAATTGACGTAATTAAAAATTGAATTCGTGTAGTGTCGTTGATAATATGTAGTAATTTTCCGCTCACGATGATGAATCGTGCCATCGAAATTTTACGTAATAGACAATAGTAATGTAATTAAAGTGTTAAATTCAAAATTGCATCGTTTTATTTGAACTGATAGCTGAATGTGTAATTTAGATTCCTTACCCATGTTTGTCAATGAGATAGGTATTGCACACAAGTACCTATATCTATACAAGTATTATAGTATTCGTTGTAGATACATATATGTATATATGTTACAGTTTAAACTCGAAATCCGTCAAAACTATTTTTTTACTAGTCAATACTAGTTGCTACAAATCCATTTAGTCATTTTCGGATTTAACTGGTTAAGACTAGAATTAACCGCAGTTCAAATAGGAACAGGTTCAAATAAGAAAAAAAATGCACGTATTCGAACTCGCACTACATAAAACGCACGCGACCACAAACAATCTATAAATATTGCTCGATAATTTGACCGGTCGACCATCAAATCAATTAATCGAATTCGGGTCATCTATATAGTCCTTATCAAAGCGTGTAACGATAGGTAAGCGCGAGGGTTATACCAAGCCGCGTAAAGTGTCTATATAGGTTTGGATGCAATAGATTTTAGGCTATTATCCGTTAGCGGAGCAAAGCGACGGCGCCGAGCGAGCGCAGCGAGATCTATATCGCTTGACCGAACGTTATTTTGTTTTACCTATCGTTACACACTTGGATAAGAACTCGGAAAATTTTTTGTACAATTTATAGATGACTCAAAAGCCAGAGTTCGACCTTACCTACTTATTTCCACTTTTCCCTAGTTAAAAGTAGTTTAACCTATCAATATAAACATTACGGATTTTCACTAGATAATTATAGTTTTCACCAATATGTTTCAGGCACAACTAGTTCTATTTACTTAAATAAAAATAAGTCAAAACCAGAAATGTCTAAATAGATTTGTGGCAACTAGTTTAGACTAGTTAAAACTAGTTTCGACGGATTTCGGGTTTTAATTGTAACATATATATATAATACTTTTAGTAGTATGACGAGTACCTAGTACTGCTACTACATTTGTTATTAAATACAGTAATTATTATTTTACAATAAGCGTATATTATGATGGAGGTAGGTATAGCTAGAGGTATATGGCTTGAGTGACAGGAGATAAGGAGCCACCCAATGCAGGCACTTAAGGATAGCAGTTGGTTTTTAGAGCGTTAGTAAGAGAGAATGAGATTGAATATGGAGAAAAGGGAGAGAAGTAGGGTCTCCAAGAATTAAAATTGAATTTAAAATCATTTTATAGGTAAAAACAATAATATAAAATCGTTGCGATATTAGTTGAAATCGTGGTTTAATTTGCCATATTTATCTATTAAGTTGTGCAACAAGACAGTTTAAAAACAGGTACATATTTGCTTTTGAAAAATGTATCCACCTACTTTGTCCTGTTCCGTCTATTCGTTGTATTCGTTTCGTAAATCGAATTGACAATTTTCAGTTGAAATTTGAAGTCGGCAATTTCGTAACACGTTTATAATATACTATTTAAGTATAAAATTGCCGAAGGTCGCAGCTATTATGTACATCCTGGAAATATCCCATGTATCGGGGAAAACGAATGTGTTATCGTAAAACAGTTTTATCTTGATTATTTCAAAATGTCTTGTAAAAAGCAGCAATAAAAACATACTGACATTTCGAAAAACAAACGTTTCTGTCGGCCATATCACCACCATATCGTACAAAAAAGTCAGCAGTTTCGCGTGGAGCTAATCTAGTATACCTAATTATTATTCTCGTGAAAGCGGACCACCTCAAACAAAACGCTCGCAACCATTTGTGATAATATAATACGATTCGAAAGCATTACGGCTGACGCGAAATGTCGTTTAAACGCGAGAACCGTTTTGATGACTCTAAAATAGCCGTTTATCCTTTTACGTTCAGTCAACCGCAGTAATTTTATGCGTCCTTCAGGCGCGATCGCAATGATTTTTTTCTCCATTGTTTTTCATTTGTTTTTTATTTTTATTTTTTTTTTGTCGTAAAAACATTATAACCAATTGATATTCATAACGTTACGCGAGTAATTACACAGCTACCCAACTACTGTTATACCTACTATATAGGTACTGTACACGGGCGTTTTTGGACACATTTTCAGTAATTGGCCACTTACACAGACTGGCATTATTATTATACGTTTGTGTAATATTGACATACTATGGGTAACGTGGGTTTACTCGGAAACAATACCCGTATCGTATTGTTCTATATTTAAATATCAGAACATCTATCTATACCGTTCTGCTTTACCTATCGTTTCTCCTACACTCACTCGTGTCCGATCGGTTTTGTCTGATGAACACCGGTGATTTGTCGACCAAAATCCGTATCCCGAGTATTGTTTTAAACTTTTTTTTTTTTTCCATCTAACAGCCGCCTGAATGCAACATTTTTCACCGTTATAATTATTATTTTATTCATTTTACTATCAACTCGAATACATTGTTTTAAATTAATAATCGATGGCTTGTAATCATGTTCTATGTTACACTCGTCGTTACAGTGTTGCCAGACGAAATACGATGGAAAACGTCGATTTCAACTATCGAGAGTTTCGATTTATGCCTCGAGATTCCGAAATCTGTTGTTGAAAAATCCTCAGATTTCCTCGAAAAATCTACATCTACGACCGGATAATCGAAAAATCCTCAGAGTCCCCGCGGTTCGAAAAATCATGAACATGCTTGACATTGCTATATTGACTTTTTGAACTTCCCCAAAAACAGAAAATTTCCCTAAACCTGGTGACACACGTGCATATCGTGCATCTATAACATAATTATGTTGATGAAAAAATATAAATCATAAATGCTTTTCAAGTTGAATACGATGTATTTTACAAGCCTTCGATTTTTCTATAGTAGATATATTATAGGTATACAATCGTTGTTTGATTATTAATGAATCCACTCCCTTAAATAATAACTAATAAAGTGCAGCAATTCAAATGTATTAACGTCGTAACTCGCGATCTGAAATGTTTACGAAAACAAAAAAAAAGAATTTTTTTACGCGGACTGAGAAGGCATAAATGTAAGTATAACAGACAATAATTGAACCAGACACATTTTCGCGTCAAATTATCGAATTTCGTTTAAAATAAAAGACGTTTTTTGTAAAATATATTAACAGCACTTTTTTTTTTTTTACCACTGCCGTATACAAAAAGCGTTTTTCGCCCGCTGTTAAAATTATCGTGATTGTCATCGAATCACGTCCCACCTGTTGCTCCGGCGACACGGCATTAACACGATTCGCGCGATATCAGCGCCCGTAATCTACACACCCGAATTATTATTATTATTATTTATTGCGATCTATGTCGCGTTGTTTACAAGTAAAAAGGAATTCTCCATTATAATAATTGTCTTTATTTGTCCGCTTCCGTTCATATTCTTCGCGACGTACGGGCGCTTTTGGCGGGGAAAAATGTGACGGGAAAAAGAGCAAACAAACTGCGCGCCGTTGTTCCTCGTTTTAGTTTCAATATTTGGTTCGTAATTTGTTTTCCTTTTTTTCTTCCATTATTTTCCACCGAAGAACGCGAGTGAGAATAATGTAGTTTCGGAGATTTTGTTTGCCAAAAATTCTGTGCGCGAACGTTATTTGTATAACGTCTTACCCGGTTTGTTTTTTTGTAGTCGTACTGTTCGGGACGTAGAAGCCGAAAGTGCGCCGACTATTGATTCTCAACGATCGTCCGGTATTTTACGTCACAAACAAAATATGCTGTCGTTCGTTTTGCACAGACGAAAGTAAAAACACGAAAAATCCAGTATCGAAGTCACAAACTCTAATATTATGTGTAACAACCGTTTGATAAAACTGTCGCTTTTTAATTTTACAAGACGATTTTTACCACCTATACGGGAAACGAATGATTATTATGTACAATGCGAATAACTACACATGTCGCATCACTATACGGACGGAATAAATAATTATAACTCAATAACGTTGATAGTCCGTATTAATATAATACAGAGTGGTTAAATTTCAACGTACTACAGACATTCGTCAGTCAATTTTTAATAAAAAAAACAACGGAGAGTTTCGCGTAACCCGTTCATCGCACTAATTTGAATACAAGTTTTCGACATTGGTTTAGGAAATCTCAATTATTTCGAATTCCGTGTACATCTCTACGTTTAAAAATTTGTAATTCGATAACATAGTGTTTTAATTTATTCCTATAGTATTCGATGTTTCTCACCATTCGAGATTCATTGTAAACGCTTTGTTCAAAATACTACTACCACTTACACCTACAGCGATCAATGTAGGCGTGTACACAAAGTGTAACGTAACACATATTTAATTATAATTATAATAATAATACGAATATGCAACGTTAAAAAGCGCTCGTATTGACGAAATAGTTTTTTTAACCTTCGATTCAACGTAAAATTAGTCAATAATAATTGATGCGATGAATACTCAAATGGTTCTTTTTCTCCGTCCTCATGTTTCGTACACTGTGTTTGCGTTCGAACGGAGGACGGTGTTGACGCGACTACGCCTGTTGCCGGAAATCCGATAGGCCGAACAAAATTTTAGTCTCGTGGGTTCGCGACGTTTATTAGGTTTACCCGGATTTTTTTCCACGACTATTCGGTAATACGAAAAAATTTTTGTTACAATATGTCGTTAGTGAAGCGTCAACAAGACGACTCGGCAGTCACGTTAGTCTTAACAACTTTTCAAAAGCATAAATATTACGCGGCCATAAAAATATAATAAGTAATGTACAATACAAAGATTTCCGTGTTATCGACAAAGAATTTCGCGTATTGTAAATAATTTCGTATACTCAGAGTGAGAAGTCGAGCGGTTGCCTACCCGCAGCTCTGCTCAACAGACCATATTATCGTGCGAGCCACAAACAGTCGACACACCCTGTGTACGCGCGTATCCGTTATCGGCCGCGACGAACATTGCACAAGACACTTTCGTTCCTACTCGCCCGACCGACGGGACTCACACGGGTCCCGCAACGCGTTTATCGGACGACCGTTTATCTGCGCCCAAAACGTTCAACGACCTCGGGCTGCGTCATCGAAATCTTATCGTTGGTTTGTCGAAAAAAAAAAAATACTGTAGAAAAAAAAAAAATAGTTCAACACCGATGCTTTTTTATTCGAGTGGGCCTGTGGGAGTGACCGAGAACGTGTGAATCGCGCGTTTACAACGCGTATTTTGCGGCGATATCGACCATTATCACGTATTATTATTAACTGTCAAGGCCAAGGACAAACAGATCTCTTCCTCCCCCATGATATAGCGATCCTTTACACGACTTTTGTCGAATTGTTTTCTACTCGGTCGGCTTCGAATTACCGTTTCAACTCGTTTCGAGTACCTAGGTACATATAATCGTACAAACGCGAGAACGTAAAACTTGTACATCGAATGGCGGCACGGTTCTTTTCGACTACTCTTTTCGATATTTAGGCCTAGTCAGTGTATTTTTCGGTTTCGGTAGGAATTCAAATAACTAACGCGTAAATATTTCAAATAATTACAAAAAAAAAACAACCCACGAAACATGGATCGATTGAACCTGCTGTGATAATACCGTTTAATCGTCTGTTGATGTACTTTATTTAAGGGTAATCTCACGACGCTTAAAACTACGAAAGAAATTCAAGCCTTTTATCGAATAATATTTTTGAAGCACTAGTTTTCCAAGACAAACTGCAGATTTCAAAACACAACACGGAATAAAATAATGGAACTTGGCAGTTATTATGAACATAGGAAAACAATAGAATAATGAAACATGAATGGTTGTAGAAAACGTATCAAGTTTACAACTGCGAGTACAACGAATGTACGGTGCGAACGCGATTCGTTTTCAGCGCGACGGTTTTTGAGCAAGGTTTTTTTTTTTTAAAAGGAAAAATCTGATTTTCAAATTCCGTACGTAAACGCAGCTTAAACGTCTAAATGTATTTTTTGTGCCATCTAACCTTAAATTTTTAATACGGCCAAGGGTAGGTTAAAAGTAACTCGAACAAAAAAAAAAAACTAAAGAAAAACCAACAATATAAATCATAGATTACAATGGGACACAAATTGTGCGCAAGTGACCCAATATTTACGCTGCACTTGTGTGTGTGTGCCACGTCGAGAGCGTGCCACCTGGATAGGTAAAATCCAAAAACAAAAATTAAAAAACACGTTTTATTTGAAAAAAAAATACGCTGTCACGTTTGTTTTCCCATTAGTGTCGATCAAAAAATGTTTATGATTAAACCGTCACGCTTTGTGAGTGTAGGTACCGTCAGACGGTATATAGAAATGACTGCTGTGAACTATGATATTATTGTGTTTGACGTCTCGATAACGACTTTTAAAATATTCTTCCAAACGACTATATACGTACTACCTACGACTGTTGGTTTTTGGAGTATTGCTCAAAAAGTAAGTCGAATTTGAAAAATTCTAGGATCAAAAAGATCACCGCAATCAGTAGCATACCCATCAAAAGAGTTACCGATTTTAAAAATTGAAGCGCTCCTTCCAAACGAAAACTCTATCACAAATATTACGAAATTTCAATCTTTTCGCCGTTACATTCTTTGAAATTCTCAATTCTTTTATCGGTTTCGGCGGTTTCAACCTCATAAAGTGGGCAAAATTTAAAAAAAAAATCTCAAACCAATGTACCACCGGAAACCTTTTATTAGAGGTACTGGGTCTCTGAAGATCGGAGATTTCCTTCTATATACGAAAAGTTGTTGACGGGGGGGAAAAATAAAAACATCATTGTAAAAACATTACGTTCCTCGCTGCGCTCAGAATCTAAAATTACAATCGTACATAATTGTATTTAACCTGTGCATGTCTGTATTCTGTATTAAACTAGCATACCCTATATGTGTGTCACATCGGAAATTCGTGTTGATCAAGGTCGCTTCTGACAATACACGAGTCGCACTATGTATGTTCGCAATGTAAATCGTATTTTATTCTATAATTTATATCGGCGGACCCATTATTTAGAGACACGACGTCACCGTGTACCTATAAGCACACGGTGACAAGGCACCGGCTATGTATTACGTGGTAATGAAAGATGTATGAAACATATATACGTATATTTAGTGCATTTATTATTCCGAGTTTTTTAACTTTGCAGAGTAGCCATTTTTTTTTCTCAAAAGCCTCGGTGTTACTACGATGGAATCGTTTCACAATCGTAGGTTATACGTTAATTGTACTACGACTCCGACCGGACGTCCGGATATTTGTGTTTATAGATACAAACAGTGTACGAGAAAATTATCAGTTTATTCGTAGTAGCGTGTTGTAATTGTAACAGTGCGTACGTAATTTGGCGATAGCGGCAAAAAATGCAAAATAATAAATTACGCGTACCATTTCGTGAAAAGTGTACACGTACAAAAGACGAATAGGTATTTCTTTTTGCGCATCGTGTCACAAGAGTACAGTTGAGTCGTAGAATGACCAGACGTTCTCCCCGTTTACAATTCTACGTCCCGTTTCTAGCCTAATTAATTTTGTTAATTGTTTGTTTACGAATTACCGAGTACCTACATTTAGATCGTTCGATTATACGCACAAATGTTTATATTACATCGTACAGCTGTATAAAACTTATACTTTTATATAAAGTTTAACGAACGTTTCAAAAAAAGTTAAAAATGTGCAGGCGTTCGCCTAATTTTGTATTGTAAAAAAATGTCTGTCTTTACAACGCGATATTTTACATTTTATACCAATACCAATTGTGTATTTATTCATCCTAAAGTGTCCCCCTTTGTGACAAACTAATAATTATGGTCACGCGTGAGCAATAATTGTGTAGTGATTATGCGGTATTTTACCCGTATGATTGGAACTACTTTTACGCCCATGACGCAGAGAATTGGTTATAATTTCAATATCTCATTCTATTCAGTGAATTTAGTTTAGTCTATTTGTGAACAGTCCACCAAACAGCACGAGAATAATATAAGGTTTTATATCCAAGCGTATCTGACCGCGTATCACGAAGTTGTGTTTTCGTAAAATCTTTCCTCGATCGCGTCTATACGCCGACGGTCGGAAATCACTAGCTTTTCGTGTCTGCACTGTAAATGAGCATTGGATGACACTTAGTGATCGATTTTCACGTAGCTGAGAAAACAACGACAAGCGATCAATATTTTTCAGTTTATTGTGCTTTGACGGCGGAGTAAAAAACTACAAGAATGTGATCTTGTGGGAGAAATAACGAAATAACATTGAAGAGTCGATAAAATTAAATACGATTTTTTGCTTCAAATACGTGTTGTGATCGGCGCATATCAAACAAATATTAAACGTATACGATGTGATAAATTAATTTATTTCATTGAGTTATAGTAGCGATGCATATGACGTCAAGGCAAAGATTTTAGGTCATAGAGGTTTTATGTTATCAATTTATTATTACGCTATGTTATTTAATTTTCTAAATATATACGTTGTATTTCACATCTATAAAATAACATTGTACTGACATATAATATTATGTAAGTAATGCAAAGTAGAGCAGGTAACAAAATATATGATAATCGTGAGTCGTGACATCATCTTCTTTGTACTAAAAGTATCAAAAAAAATAATTATTTTTTTTTCTAGTTAATGATTCAAAAACAGTCACTGAGACGCACAACTTTATATTATTATTTTCTTCTATCTGTTTTGTAATAGAACATTTTTACAATCATAACGACATGTTGCTGTTTAATACTTACAACAATTAGGGTACTAAGGAGATTTTAATAAAAGCCGAGAAACCTCAGAATCGAGTTATTTTTCTTTTTATACTATAGTACTTTTAAAATACGCTGCTTTCGTATTTTGACTAACAATCCTCAATATTTTCTCGCGCGGCTGACGTTTTGACAACAACATTTTGGGACTCGACATATTACGAGTATAAAGCTTATTTTCTATTTCTTATTTTCGTACGGTAGATTCAGGAGTGTAGTGGAGATGGTGTTGATTTTACCGTGATGTATTTTTTCTTCATGACTCTTTTAGGTTGATTCGTTCAGAAAGTCCTTTCCATGGTAGGTAACTTTTTCGCATTATAACGATTGATTTTTCGAGTATTCATTTTTATGATTTTGACGTTACAGTAATTGAATATTTTAACTTTTAACGTTTGGTATAGTTGTTACAGTATGAAATTTAATTTACGCGAAAATAAATCTTCTTATGTGATCGAACTTGTTTCTGTTTACATTATTTAAAGTTTTAAAGCCAAGAAGTTTGAAAATTATTTATTTTGACACGGTTTGATTTTTTTTTTTTTTTTTGCAATAGTGGTGTACGTTATGAATATGATTAAAAGACACTCGATATCTATAAAATATCTTTTTTATTGAAAATATAAATTACTTTATTTTGCTGTAGAGTTTTTTGTTGTCATTTTGTAATACTAAAAACCCGATGACTTTAATAACTGTTGTCAACCACCACTGTTCACCGACCTGGTATAATATAATACACACTATTATCACATTTAATTTTACGAGTTTTACATTACACTACCAATCAAACTATTCATTCATCAAAATTTCATTGATCATACTTCTACAAATTATGCGTTAATTCAAACGCTTTTCACGTGTTTATATATTATACAACTTGACCTAATAATTTAATTTCTTATGGTACATTTGACAAAAAATCTAAATAAATATTAGATAAAACGAAAAAGTCGCATAAAAAATTTTAGTTTTCGTTGGAAAACTTTTGAAAAAATGCGTATATATTGGGTTCGTTTTAAGATTATCCTATGATAAACTTGGCTAATACGAAGAAGTCAATTATTTAATGAAATAAAGTTTTTAAATCCCTTGTTTACAAAAATAGTATGATGTTTGAGCTCTCCACTTTTTAGTTGACGAGAGTTTGCGATTTTTTAAACGAATTTATTCCCGTTAAAAAAATAAAGCACAACATTTTTTATATTACATTTTATATAAACACGTGTAATGATAATGTGTTCAGATTTTTATTTGAAATATCGAACTCCGAGTATTTTTAACGAGACATGAAATGAGGATGTGTGTGTGTGTGTGCGGCGTGCTCTTACGTCAAGATTGTTTAGTGAAGGAATCACGTGAGTGTGAGGAATCTTATGATGATTATTATAATTAAGACAGACTATTCGACTCTGTGCCCGATCAAAATTAACTTCATAGTTCACAATGTATTTTTACAATTATTACGTACATTCTCATAAATAAAATGAAAAAAATTCACATCACGCGATTTTAAGTTCAGATGCAGTTTAATGATACGCATTTTAGGTCGTCGTTTATAGGTAAGCCGAGGAGGAATATATAAATCTATTCTGTATAAAATTCTTTTGTCTATTTTTAAAACTTTTGTGTGGGGTCAAGCACACATAATAATACGTTTTATAATAATTTATTAAGAGTAGGTACTTGAAGAAATAAATTTAGCGAAAAAGTATAATCATTCAAAAAAAAAAAAATTAGACATTTTACCGTCCTTTTATTTTGGTGCGATACTATCCGAGCGTCTTATTTTCATACAAATTTGTTCTGTTGGTCATACTCGTTCAGAACAATAACGCCCGTAAAAATCGTCGATTATGTCTCAGTCAAAAATAATTTTAAAGCGTTTAAAATGAAAATGGTGACATAAATTTGTTGATACGTTATCGACACTAAAATTAACAACATTCAAATGACGGTTGAAAAATATTAAGAAAAACTATGTAAAATGTGAAACAAAGAAATCAATTTATAGCACCTATAGGGAAGTACAGACGCTTTAATGTATATAATGGCAAATATTAGGAATATACTGTCACAGGTAACAAAAAATTGCTATTTCAAATTGGAAAATTTTTATTACAGCACTATAATCATAATTACATTAATTTAGGTTTTGGAATTCAATGACGAAAGCAAAGTGGCATATTTTGATTTGATCTGTATTGTACGGTTGTTTAAAAATGAATTCAGTGTTCATTCACTGAAGAACATTTATTATTTTCGAACAGGAAACCGCTTATCACTTTATAGATATTATTTTAATTTCAAGTACATTAATAGAATATTAATTATTTTGTTATTTCAGACAACTACAAATATTTTTATTACTATTCAATTTCGTAAAATATTTTCATTTTTAAGTTTTTTTTGACAGCTTGAACTTAGATGATTTTTGTGTAGTAATTGTGAATAATGTTCGTATAGTAAATTATACGACACATAAGTTATAATTTTATAGTGTATTCACTAACTTTATCCAATACTTATCTCCCTTAACATGTTTCATCTAAAACGTTAACCGAAACGGAAGATCGAGTTTATTTGAGTTATTATAAATTTGTAAAATATATTTGTACACGATTCGGGGCTTCTTCACACAGCATGTTCAATATGTTCACCCGATTTCAGTGTACTATAATATTAGAATGTTGTTTTAAAAGTAATATGATAATGTGTTAAAAAAAAATTCGTTTTTCAAAAAGTTTTTGTTATTATTTAACCGTCTTGAAGTATAGCTGTGAAGTACTGGTCATCTCGAATAGGATACTTCGAGTGATGATTAGAAAATTTTACATTTTCGTTAAACCTGCAACAAATTAAAAAGAGCGGTTCTGTGCTCAACGAGTTCATAACTTTACTTATTGTCGTATAATGCTCGTATAATTTAATTTCAATCGTCGAAATAAACACCTACGGTATAGAGGAAATTTCAAAAATTCATCCGGCGTCTATAATACTTACCTGTTAATTATTAAAAAATTTTTTTTTTTGGCAACGTTTTACGTACAAAATCAAACTATAATCGAATCCAACATAATACATTTATAAATGTAAAGTTTGAAGTTAACCTAAAAAATAATAATTATGCCCGTAATGCCTACGATGTTGTACAACTCGGATATAGGATTGTATATAATATGTAGGTTTGAAACATTACGGACGTCGTGATATTATAATGTTTTCGAAAATCGAAACGCAATACCCGTTTAAAATTGGTAACGAAAGTGTGATTTATCAAAAACGCGTGCGTTACGTAAGTCCGTCGTAATAGTAATATATTACCGTTGTCGATTCGCAGTTTCACTGTAAATACGGTTATTCTCTCTCGTATTTCGAAAATTATTGAAATGCTGCGTCAAACGTATTTGTATACTAGCTCTCAGCTTCCGGAAAAAAATTATCTATTTTAGATCTGATAGCAAATTTTATCGGCGAAAATGTATTTGATTCACTGAGAGTAAAAAATTTAACTCCAATGTCCGGCTATTGCGTCGTCTTTAACTTTTAACCCAACCACAGATGTTATCTTTGTTATATTCGTATTATTTTTTATTTCAGCGATAAGATTTTTCGAATAATTTATCTAATTTTGAAGCGTAAATGAAATAGTTAAATGTCCGGAGATGGTATATTTAATTGAAACTTAACTAATCTTTTAAATTCTGAGCGAATCGAGGAACCTATAGATTATACAAGAATGTGTGTTTTTTTTGTTTTTATTTTCTGTGTCTGTGATGTGCCATATGCATGTGCATATAGTGCCTAGAGAACTGCTGCAATCTTAACTAGATACGTTTTCTGAAAGGCGCAACAAATATCCTTGATGCGCTTGTTTTTCTGAATTTTTAAATTGAAAAAAGTTGTACCAAAAAAAAAAAAAAAAAATATAAAAAACTTGTAAAATATACGGCAAACGCAATTTTGACAAAATCAATTTCATTACGTGGTCATAACTACCAAAATAATGATTTCTCAGACGTGAAACTTTTACGCGATATGTGCACGGATAGTATACAGAGGTTTATACGAATTTCAATATATATTTCAATAACTTTTGAACTAAGAACATATAGAATTTTTAAACTTTCAAAAATTTCAATTTTTCAGTGGTTTTTAAGATAAGAAGGAAAGAAAGTAAAGAAAAAAAGAAAGGAAGGAAAGAAAGGACGAAAGGGAGTAAATTAAAGAAAAACGCAAATAGAGCTCGGTTGAATATAGTTTGGTTTTACAAAAACTAAACACATACGATATAGAACGATACGGTGTAGTTTCATTTTTACAAAAATTATAAAACTTTAAAAAAAACGAACTTATCAATTCGAAAGGTAGACATCAAATAAATTAAATTTTTGTAGGTTAAAAATGATAAATATACAATATACACCTACTTGTTATGATTTAAACATTTAAATTTCAGCAGAATGAAAAAAAATAATTTAAATTTATTGCTAAAATATTTCTAAAATTATTTATTTTATTACATCGTATATATGTACAACATAATGTGAAGATACTTCCAAAATAGTAATGACCAAATTTTATTTATAGCATAATACGAGCTCGTCTCAGAATCGTTAATTTGGCGTACAATTAGAAATCGCAAAAATAAATTTAATACAATATAACATACAATCAAACTTTCCGAAACCGTGTGCCTCAGCATCAAACTACAAACGAGACTTAGAGTGATTTCGGTTTTTTTTTTCATTTGATTGAAAAAGCGTATTATTATTATTATAGTTAGTACTAAAAGGGTAAAAGTGGCAACGGTTCTAAAATAAAATATGTTCTTATTATGTACTATAAAATACCTGAAACTCTTAATTACACATTAAAATATTTACTCTAAAGACCTACCCGAAAACGACCGTTCATTTTTTAAAATTTTATTTCTCAAACGTATGGCGTGTATAGAACAACGACGAGATGGACACGTTTGAGAATATTCCAAACACGCAGGTATCGAACGATTCGAACGGATCGGACGAAAAGTGAATAATTGATTGTTTTAGTACCAAGCGTAATCCATAAATGTTTTGACGTTCTCTCGATAGCCCACTGACCCACAACAACATTTATCTCGGGAACGTCTTGTTGTCGTCTCAGCGTCGGCTACTGCGTAACGTCTAACAATAATAATTTTTGTATTATAATACGTCGTTAAATCGTTTTATCCTTTTAATGACCGCTCGATTCCGCACGTCTTTGATTGACACGAATACAAAATCGTCTTTATTGTCGCGGCGACCGGAAGTTGAGAATTTCGTATAAATTCTACTATTTACTGCTAAGTACTATCAGACTGTTACCGAACAGTATCCACGTGCAGATGGCCATGATAAAGCCATCCTATAGTCAGAGCTAGTCGTCATTGTACACATGATTCATTTAGTTTTCCTAGTTTTTGTTGAAAAAATCCTATTACGAAGTGATTTGATTCTGAACGGTAGCGCGAGAAACGTATTGATTATTATTGATTTTGCGATGATGTTATTTTCTTCTCTGATCAGCTTTTCGTGTAGTTAGAATTGTATCCGATCTTCATATAATATACGATTCAAAACCGATAGTTGCCTCGAAACGGTATATTTTTTTCATTTTGAGTTACGATTCAAAGACAAAAAGGTCAAATAACTTTTAATTTTTTAGTTTAGAATTTCAAAATAAGCCGAAAAAAGCGTACAGTTTTCCTGTATAGTTTACATCTATACCTTTTTGGCTTAAATGTGATACATGTGTTATACAATTTTGGTTTTTACGTTGGTTTTTCTTAATATATTGTCCTATATTTATTAATAATATCGTCAACGATTTCTCGGATTTTTCTCGATCAGTTAGATATCGTATCTAAGATTAGAGATATAGGTATATATATTTTACGTAGATATAAAATTTACATTACACATAGTTACTATAAATATTGATATAAATATAATAATCCACCTAATGGTTTTAAACGTTGTTTGTTTTAGTTATTGTTAACCTAACTAATTTTCGTAGGACAGTAGGCATAGTATAGTAAAAAACATTTTTCTTATACATATACGTATATATATATATATATATATATACTATTTACCTGTCGAAAGATAATTGTATATAAAATGACAAAATAAGTAAAAAATGTATCGAACAGACAATCGTATAAATATTGTTGATTTACTCGTATTGAGTTTACATAGAATTTTTAATGCGATTGTCGCTTTGAAATGGTAATTTACAAATAAGTATCGACAGTGAATTATTGTGCAATAAGAATAATTGTATTAAATACTTTGGCTGCGATTCATTATTTGTAGGTATCTCAATTTTACATTTTTTTTTTTTTCAGTGGAAAAGTATTTTATATTATTTTATTCTAATACTTGTGTAACTCTACAAAGCACTTTTGAATGTTTTTATTGATACGATAACCTCAATATTGTTCATTATTCGTTAGTATTGAAATCTCTACAAAACGATTTTACATAAACAGTGTATAAATGTAACATATGTATAACATTAATAATAATTGTATTCGATTGATAATAATATCATTTAAAGTAGGAATACATATGAAAAATAATGTTTTGCTAGTACTTAAGTACCATTATATTGTTCCTCAATTATTTTATACCGATCGTTTTGCTGGTTTTAAACATTTGATTTGTGATTTCTAAAAACATAACGTAGAAATAACATTTAACTAGTCAAACGAATGGTAACTTTATGAAACGTTTTTTGATTGTTGATTTTAAACACATATTTCTCAGTGAATAAAAATATTTTTCATTTACACACTATTAAAATAACTAGAATAATTAGGTATTAATTATTTTATGATACTTAATTTTTGAATTCCGAGAAAACGAACCAATTAATAAATTTCAAGAAATAAAATCATTACCCAATATTAATTCGAATAATGAGTTGATTTCATTTATTTTGAAAACAATTAAGTTTTTAGTGAACTTACTTTTAACTTTGACTCGTTTTGTAAACTAGAAATTAAATTTTTTTCATGATATTTATTTGCATGTGTAGGTAAACAAAATCGTAAATAATTAAGGTCTTATCCGTATTACACAAATAAATGACTTCATAAAAACATCACAAAATAACTTCAGATCTTCTCGAGAAAAAAAAAAACGAATGGTTTATTATATATTAGCATTGATCGCATTATTTGAAAATAATTGGATATTATAAGTTTTAGTTTGTTCAATTCAAACCGATTTAAAAAAATATATATAGTACATAAAAACAGAACTCCATTTTGAACCAACATTCAATATTGTACACGGTTAAATTTAATTATAATACTTTATCAAGCATATTGAAGCAAATCAATAATTTAGTTATATGGGAAAATAACATTTATCAACAAATAATACCTATCTATGATAATAGTACAAGTATTTTGAACCAAAGGACAACGGTGTATACTTATAAAATAATTTTAATAATATTAAAAAATTAGTCAGTATATTTTCATTCTTAAATTTGTTGTGAAGAAATTATAGAAAAAAAAAGTTTCAACCTCTGTCAAGTCCATCTATAGGGAATTTGAAGTCGTGTTGTGGGTGGAAAAGGGTTTATGTTTGTACATATTTTTGTTTATACTAGCAGACCAGCTCTTATAATACAATTTCAATTTTGATTATATTTTCTAAAAATTAAAACTTTTTAAAATTGAAACATTCCTTAGTTTACTATATAATTTGACCGTATTTTATCTGGCTGGTCTCATATAAGATACGTACGAACGAATATTTTTGAAATTATCAAATTTTTAAAAATTAAACAATTTTAGTACGAATTTTTAAATATTTAATGTTTTATATTTAGCTAAACAATTTTTGAAACCTTATACACCGTACCTCGGTATTATTGCTCTTTTAATAACGTGAGAATTCCGTACACATTGTTGGAATAGAAAAATTCAAACGTTACTATAAAGTTTCAAAAAAAAAATTTATCCGTCTTTGACCACTGTAATTTTTTTTTACTCTTTAGAGGAAACATTCAAAAATTACTCTCAACTCGTACGTGCACTTGTCAACGGAGATCGTACGTACGGATTTTACTTGTGTATTTTTTTTTATTCGTTGTATCGCGCTTTTTTTAGGTTGTATAGTTCATTTTTGAAAATATCACCCACATAGATCTTTCGAGACAATAGTTATTCTGATATATTCAAATAACGCCAGCATAGTAATGTAAACGTAAATCAGTTTTGACGAAAACTTGCGTTGTCCGGTCGTTTTGGTGATTTGAAAAGAAAGAATAAAAGACAAGAAAAAAAAAATAAAAATCAATTTTACAACTGCGATAAAAAAAAAAAAAAAATATATAAAACACAATAGGTGCCTAAGTACATTATATTGTGTTTCCAAGGATAATGTTATGTACGAAATCGTACGTTATGAAATGAGGTTAACCTTGTTTCTCGACGGCGGCGGCGGCGGCGGTAGTGGAGGCCAGTTTTATTTCTCATTTTTTTTTTTTCGGACCATTGTTTTCTAAATAATATTTGCGATTCTTTATGCACACACACCGGCGCTTGCTAACACTTTATTGTAATAATAATAATATATATCATGGCACGCAGACCCCTTCCATCCGTTTTCGTTATTAATATTTCGGAAATGTCTTGAACCTAGATCATTCGGTATTTCTCTATAGCACAATAATAATACAATACTAAATTAAACAGCGACCGAACGGGTTGCGTTTTTTCTTCTTTTTCTTTTTTTGGTCAAAGTATTATTTTGCCGTCGTCTATAGCGGCCGACGCGCCAACGATATCGGCGGCATTCTTCGTCACATAACGGCGAAATATCGCTAATGTCGATACACAATATTATATAGATTTCTCTAATGCCAAACAGCGTAATATATATACGTATATTATAACAACACGGTCGTGGCCGGCGTAAAATTCTCGTAAAATTATTCATTCGTTCAAACGTTTACGAGCGAAAATTCCGATCTTTACTCACTGTGTTATATCGACTAGCAATAATAATAATACGAGTATTACGGAGGGTCTTATAATTTCGAAATTATTTATTGAGGTCGTTTCCGGTTCATCGGGTCGGCCGAAACGCGGGAGAGGAAAAATAAAAACGATATTGTCGTTTATTTTACGCTTGTTTGTTAAAAAAAATTATTTTTTTCTTTTCGTTTGTTGTAAAAATCTCTTTTGACTTCTCCGCGGTACGCGTTTTTACGGCTATACGGTCATTACAATATAATACCTATACTATATTGTTGTGAAGAACGTTTACGACGAATGTGTGAAACGATCCGCACGTGATTTCGAATTTCGAACGGAGTTTTATAAACACATTGGAATAGAAAAAAAAAATTTTTACCGAAAATTTGCTAGTTTTTTCAAAATCCACTGAAACGACTTCAACAAAATGTATTTGCGACCACCTTTGAATCAAAAAATGAGTCGTCAAAATCGGTATGTATAATTGGCGGAGAAATGAACGTAAAAAATACTCAATGTCGAACCTCCTCCCCAATTTGAAGTAGCTGTTTAATGAATTGTGCCTACCAATATTTTTCGAGGATGTTGCACGACTACGATTTGAAACTAAGACACACGGTTGTAATACCATAGTGTTTCGTAACGTCATTTTTGATCGTTCATAAAATTTAAAGTGTATTCATTTTGATTCAGTGTTATCGAAGCGGAGATTTTTTACGGATAACGTTGAAATAAAAATATTTTAAATACTCACTGATTTCACTTTTAGAATATTGTAACGACAAAACACCTACGTGTTTCATCGTACCAATATAAAATTAAGGAAGTTTAAAAAAGTTTTACAATAACGTATTTCAACTTTATGCACGATATAGTTTTTAATTTAATGCCTAAATAGAGTACCCCCGTATATTTTCGAGGGAATATCAATTGATATTTTCAACTTTATTCAATAAATATTAGCCATCCATTTAGTAACGGTGAATATTTTTTGCAAAAAAAAAAAAAAAACCTCTTGCTCAATATGTTTCCAGCAACTAAGTTCTTACTTATTGATTGGAAAATGGATAATATTGTATTAATTTATTGAATGTTTTTTTTAAAATACCATTAATGTGTTTAATCTGATATTTTCAAGTTTTCTTGCTCTTCACGACTTCGGGAGTTCTATTTACGCGGATGTATCGCCATTAACAGCAAGGTTGCGTGACGTCTTATTAACGAGATGTTCAAAAATAATATTTAATAATTTATAGGTAGTTATGTTTTCTTTCTCCTAATAATACTGGTCTACGTATTTTGAATATGAATCGAATTGATTTTGCATTTTTGATACTTACGTAAATAGCATAAATTGTATGATCAATCAAATGGACATTCAAATTGTGAGAACGTTAGTGTATATTCGTAATCGTATAAATTTCAATGTAAAATGAGTTGATTTTAGTTTGATACGAAAATAATCTATAATATTATGTTTGATCAGATTTTGAACTACTAAATGAATCAATTGTTTGGCGAAAATATGACGTATTGTCTCGTACAACATTTTAACAGTTTGACTAAAAAACAAAAATCAAAAATTGGCTTATTGATCTTTACAATTCTTGAGTCTTGGACAGAAGCCTAATTATCGTAAGATAGTGGCCCACTAACCCTGTTATCGTGTCATGTTTAGCCATTTTTCATCCAATTTCATTGCATGTATTATAGCGCTCTATATATGGATATTTTACGTTAAGAAATTACGTTAAACAAACAAAATCACAACGCAGATGGTCTGCACTATCAGATAATATAAGCTTTTTAGTTTTGGGTACTGAACCCATGAAAAAATTCCTGATATTTTATGTTGCATTTTTAGTTCAAATAAGATTTCTTAAACAGTAGGTATACCTACCATCATTATCAATATTTATTTTTAGAGATAATGACGTAAAACATAGATCAGCTAGCCATAAATTATATAAACAAAAGAAATCTTTTAACAATTGCATATTATTATATTATTTTATCAAATGATTATGTAATATAACTTTTTTGCTCAGACATTCATATAATTGTAAGAGATTTGGACGGTGAACAGGGTGAGTAGTGGTACATTTAAATCATTAAATTTAGATGCCAAACTATATAGATATATGCCAATTTAGGTACTTAAGATTTAATCGAATCTTAAGTTTTAATTCTGTGATTAGTTATATCATTTTGTTGTAGGTAAATGATTCAGGTTTTTTTTTTTATCGAGACCACAAGGTCAGAGCTCTTTTGTAATATTTTTTTATAGTGTATGTAGAATAACGGGAAAAAAATTGTGAAATAAAATAAAACATATTATATTATAATTACACGCGTTCAGCGTTTGATGGTATTAATAGTTGAAAGAAGAGAACTCAATTACTATACTCTAAATATACGATATAGCTTAGAGCAACAGCTCATTATTTTAATTTTTCGTTAGATTTTTATTTGTGTAAAATATCCACTTTGAAACTGTGTAACACGGAACATTATTTAATAGCTATTTATTTTGATGAACAAAACCTACAAAAACCTAATGTATTAGTCAATCATTTTTAGTGATGCATTTTTGAAGAGCTTTATCTGCAAAATCATCTTTGATAACAGAACAAACAAATTATAACATTTTTGTCACGCATTATATTGATAATCGCGTTTCGCTTCGTATTTGATAGTTTTAGCCAAAACGCATTTTTACGGAAACGGTTTTTGTACTGTACTACAAAAACAGTATGAAAGTTAAGTATACCCTATATTTTATTGTAAAAACTGCTGGAAAAATAATTATATTATACAAGTCGCATACAAAATAAAACATAAAAATTGTTTTTATTCCAATAGTATAAAACGTATAAGCACTAAATATGAAATGACGTTGAATAAATTAAAATTAAACGAAAAGTAAAAAATTTAATGTAATTTTAATAGTTTTAAAAATGTACCTAGTGCAAAAAATGTTTTCAATTTATAAATTGATAACATCTTGAAATGTGGCTCGAAAAATTTTTGGCGTATTTGGCAGTGTTTTTTCATTGCGGTAAGTATAGATAATCTAAAAAAATATATAATTTCACGAAATCATTGTAAAAAAAACACGATGAACGGTTTATAGAAACAAGTTTTTTTAGAAATCGCAAATTTTAGTTATAATTTATAAACTTCCAGTTGATATTTCCCACTGGTTACTTTGTATTGAAATTCTTGAAATTCGAGAAACTGACGGTTAGCGTTTATTTAAACATGATAAAAAAAAAAGTAATAATAATAATAGGTCGTTATTAGTATTGAATTTGTAATAACCAGTTTGAAAAAAAAAAAAAAAATTGTTAAATGTAGAATATTCCTTTAAGTATTTATTAGATTACCACCATCTAAAACGAAATCGGTGGTCGATTTTATCTTATCGTACTAGTTTTGAAATCATGTTAAATAAAAAAGGCAGTAACTTCTATGTTGAGTGGGAAACTTGGTGGAATAGCAACTTTGCTTTGGGTGGGTTAATGGTTTGGAAGTTATAGTTTGATGTTCGTTTATTTCATCAAGTGGATTGCTTACAAAAATTATGTTTCTAAACGAGCTCGGTGAGTGCTCAACAAGTTTTAAATTTTAAAAGCTTTATATATGGCACAATGTTTAATAATGGTATACATATATCCGTCCTGACAACGTCAGAAAATTCCAGGTTACTAATTTCAATATTGTTAGTTTTACCGATCCTAACGACATGTGAAAAAGTCAAGTCATTTGGTACGATTTTGAATAAGTTTTGGACTCACAACTTTAAAAATAATGGAAATTAAAGAATATCTTTTTTCCGAATATCCGTCGTATTGGGTCGGTAATATTAAAATGTACAAAATGTGAGCTCTCTCTCTCTCTCTCTCTAAAAAGTGTTTTTAGAAAAAAAAATATCTAATTTTTCACAAGGAGTCATAATTTCATAATATGATAACAAATTAAAATATAACATAAGAGTAATCGATTATGATGGAAAAATGGAGCATAATATGTAAAAGAAATTCGATTAAATTATTTTCAATAATTTAATGTACTATTAAATATTTAATAATATTCCAGTTATTGTTATACATTTATAAATATATATGCCATACAAGTTTTATTACATTCACAAACGAATAAGTACTATATTGCCATATTGGTAACTATTACTACGGACAATTTTTGTTTGGAAGTAGCTTTATATCATTTACTAAACTAAAAAATTAAAACGGCGGATAATTGGAATGATTTACGTAAATATTACAAAGAAATTTGAGAAGACACAATATTCCTGTAACGATAGTAGTGCACAATAAATACCTATTTTTATTAGAAATTGAATAGTGGGTATCCGTTAATACCTAAATAATAATTAAGTATATCACCTATCAATGTATTTTACATGTTAATTGTGCAAACTTAATTTTAAAAAAAATTATAATTATTTTACTTACCTATAAGCTTACGGTCTATTTTTACTAAATTAAATCTTCGCGCTGTAGAATTTTTAAAAACTACTACTATATAGTTTTAAAAATTTTAAAAAGTTTCACTATAAACACATGTGATAACCATACCTCGTAATATTGTCAACGTCGGCTATAATAACTCATTCAAACATTATGAAATCCCAAACATATGTGCGTTGTTCAAATAGTTCCGTAACAATCACGAAAACCTGATAGATCACATACATACAGGGTGAAATTCTCTAAAACTACTTATGCTATTTTTAGTCGATAATTAAAAATTATTTTTTTTTTAATTTGAAAAAATCAAAAAAATATTCGGTTCGATAATGATAAAACAACTTTTTTTTATTTTTTACTTGTCTTTCCATAGTCCCCCGAACATTTGGGAAAATGGAGAATCGAAATGGAATTCATGTTTTGCCAAACGGTTATAGAGACTTGAATTTTATCTTTTTTAAGCATTTCGGAACAGGTTATTAGCTCCAACAAAGTCAGTCACAAAGTTATGGCGGCTGATCACTTACAACACTTAAAAACCAGTGCACTAGATAAGTAGAAATCGCTATTACGACACAACATTTTGGTTTTTTGCTTTCGAAAACCGCGATGCTAATGGTAGACAGTATCTTAAAATTATTGTTTTTGCTTATTCGTCTGAACGAGGAGGGGGTTTTAGGTATAAAATTACTTTTAACTTATTTCGGATATGCTGTTTACTGTATTAATAAAAAAAAATAAAAGATTACCGAGTGGCCGCGCAGTAAAATATGGTAAAAAGTTAGGACCCTGAAAGACGCGAGTAAATACGTAAGTCGCCTGCAAACGAATACGTTTTATGGGATTTTATATTGGCAATATTGAAAGCACGTTTGTACGATACACAAGTGTACATTAATAGTTTGAATTTTATGAAGGGTATTTGTGCGTGTCAAAACTTACCGAAACTAATCCAAATGATTAACCCTTTAGACTTAAGGTCTTATTGCGCTCCAACGGAAACATTTATCTTAGCTGCAGAGCACTTTTGGAATTCGTATTGAGCGGACTGAAAACGCGCTAATTTTTTGATCCGTTTGGACTATTTCTGGTGCGATTTGAGGTCTCAAAAATGTGTTAATTCGTTTTCTACTGGAGTGTGTGCGGAAAACACTTTTTCAACGTGTAGATATGATTCGTCCACAACAAACATACAAACGCTAAATATTTTAATATGTGAGACTTCTAAGTATTTTTTTTTTTTAAACCATACCACCTAAACGGCTTGGATGAAAATAGTCAACGAATGTATTGTTATAAACACTTTCTGAATGTTAAAACGAAATCGATCCAACCATAAATACGCGTTCGTACGTCTCGTTATACCCACGATCGGTTTAACACCACCACTTGTTGGTTGTGCTGTAATACCACCTACGAGCTTGTGGTTTTTTTACGACCCAAACTACATCTGTACACATAATACGCGAGAAATTATTGTTTAATGAACCCTTTAAACGTGTATTATATTATAATAATTGTTTACCCGGACACGAATACGTACGTAACGGATAAGAACAAAAGTTTATGACGTGTTATGACGACGGTAAATTATTGTTATAATAACACATCGCACTCGTTCGAACACAACACTGCACGCACTATCGCACCGACAAACCCATCGAGTCTGTATTTTGGTCTACAAAAAATGCCGGTATACAGGTAAAATACAGACTTGGGCGAAATAATTTTAACCCGTCTTGACCGATTCGCTGACATAATTGCCATTCTCGGAACCGTTGATTCAAATGCCATTTAATTGCGTCAAAATTAAAAACACGCTTTTTCGACTTGTTAACAAAAAGGATTGCAGAACGAAATAATGATTTAAAATAATCAAACAGTTTTTGTTGTTCCGTCCCAAAATGACAGTGCCGAATTCTGTAGCGCATTGAGCCACTCGAATTACGGCACCGCCGCGCCACAGACTGCATCATCCGATTCGCGGCATCACTACGCCTGCAATATTCTGTTTAAAAAATCATACATAAAATCTTTGTTAGAAAAAATTATCAATTATATAAATTTTATTGAAATACGTGACTTGAAAAAATGTAACGAAAATATCTTTTATTTAGGAACGAAAGAAATGAAAACAGTATTCGGAATATTGTATCCAGTATTCTGGTAAAATATTATTTTAATATACTCGTACTTACATTACAGATAATTTACGATGTCGAGTCTCGTTTGCGATACAAATTCCACGGTCGAACGGAATGTATTCCGATTGTTATATTTGTGTGTTTTTTTTTTTTTAATTTTCCATTTTTAATAATTAATATCGTTTACACTCGAGTGTTTTAAAATACTATTACAATACGGCACATCGAACGAGTCGTAAATTACATTGTTCAGTCACTCGGGCGACCATTGATGGAATACTATTATCTAATCGAAATATTATTATTATACAAACACCAAGGTCGCAGATTGTAAATGAACGCGTTATCAAAGTTTTGTGATCGCAAGGCACGTAACTTGCAAAAAAAAAAAAAAAAAATTGCTGTTCGTAATGAAAAGGAAATTTTTTTGCGAATTTATCATTTTAACCCCGAAATCTCGATAGTATTATAATTGTGAACCACCGTCTCAAATTTCTATAAAAAAAAAATTTAATATCCGGTTAAGATATTTCGTTATTGCCACGGGTACAGGTGTACCCTAATCGAATTCCTCGTTTGAATATCAGATTTTGTTACAACCGTGTACTATTATTTTGATAATTTTTACTATTAATATTGTCTACTAGCGTTTATTTTGTATGTACGGTAACACTATGATTCTGATTCTATTAAATAACTATTTACGTATACAAAATAAAGTGCATACAAATTTAAAACAAAATTCGCAATTGATGAAGAAATGTTTAAACATTATTGTTTAAATTGTTTATCATCTGTATTTATTTTTCTGAACGTGCAAATTTCGAGGATCACTTTAAGGAAAACTGCATTGAAAGTGAACCACATATCGTTAAAAGTTTATGATCTACTGGATAATTTCGGTAGTTTTAGTCGATATGGATAATACAATTTGTGTAAGGTGTTTAAAAACGAACATAATATTGTTCGAAAATAAAATTGAAAAAAAGTTGTAGTATCATGGTTTTAGGAATATTTCTAAAGTTTTATAATATTTAGAGTTTATTAAAACAATGATAATAACAATCAAGTCAAATTTATCAATCAAAAACCACTTAAATAAACGGAGAATTGTCTGATCCAAGCAATTTAATACTAAAATATATCATAACTAGAATAGCACTTTTGAATAATATATTATAACAACAGCGCTGTTGGCGTTAGAGGCTTGGGGTGCTAAGCTCCCAAAAAAAAATTTCGTAAAACATTGATATCTAAAATAGTCTTCTTTTCTAATAAAATAAAATTATAACTGCATACAGCCTGTCCCCTCTAAATATTTTGATTCTACCTGGAAAATTGTTTGAACAGCGTCCCACAATTATCTTGGACTTTTCAAAATAATTTTCTCGACTTTAATAAATGCATTATGTGAATCGTATCGAGTAATCAACAGACATAAAATATAAGAGAAATAAACAAAGTCAATGGATTCCAAGATACTCATAAATTTAAAAAAATTCTCTGAGCAAATTTATAAGAGATTTTCAAAATCGTAGCTATCGTAGTTTCCTTCCTTCCCGAAAAGATCGGTTTAAAATTAGAATTCTATATTTTATTACTTGCGAACACATTCTTTCAATTTTTTTTCGTTTAATTATTATTACGTAGTTTGTTATGCGTTGTTCTACGGGGGGAAAGAAACATATCGATCACTCGTAAGCCCGTTAAGTCTTTAACTGCGTTTAAATCTAAAACTCCAACGCTGATATATATATATATATATATATATTTTTTTTTTTAAAGGGGTCATGAGCAGGCTATCAGTATTTAATATACTGGCAGTTCACTTACGTAGCTGAATAGTATTATGTGTACCAGATACGTCAAAACCCCATTGATAGAACCAAAACGTAAAATTGGCTTTTTTTAACTGCAGTCTAAACAACTTTTCTATCGAAAAAAAA
>CM029357.1:51808785-51854489 GCA_017140985.1 Hormaphis cornu
TGGCTTTTTTTAACTGCAGTCTAAACAACTTTTCTATCGAAAAAAAACTAAAAGGTATTTGTAGGCTTGTAGCCAAAACCAAAAAATCAAAAACTGCACCCGAAACACGTGGAACCGATGTAATTTTAAAATAACGATTACATTTTACGTGCAATATTAACGTTCCTACCTATATTTAAGAAATGTTTTCCATAATAATATTTTAATGACTCAATTCTAGGTCTGGCAATGTTGACGGTTGGGGATAAAATTGAAAACGGAACTTTTTACGTGCAAAACATAAAAAAAATTATAAAATTAAAAATATATATGTATATATTATCCCCGGGTTCGTTTTTTGTTGTCAATAATTAAAATTAAAAACTCGAATTACATAAATTTAAATAAGTTTAGAATTCTAGATAAAATTTTCCGATATGTTTTACATTAAATTTTTAATTCGCATTATACGTTTTTTTATTTACATTACACATATGTTATTTTACTTTTGAAATATTTGTAAAACGATGTTAATTAGAAAATTTTAAATCTATTAAGAGTAGGTTCATTCGACGTGTTTTTCCCATTTTTTCTATATTTAAATATCTGTATAACCTCTAAATTATCGGTTCGATGTATAAAATTAAAAATTTTAAAATAGAAAAAATGATTACACCTGCTATATTTGAATAACATGATTAAATTAGTGATTCTCATTAAAAAACCTAAAGTAACGTAGCAATAAAAAATACAAAATGTATTCAATTTTTTTTAGTAATTTTATAATTTAAATTTGTGCGGAAAACAGTTTGTATAAAAAAACCTAAGTACATCGAGTGTACAAAAAAATAATTGAATAAATAAATTCAACGCCACGAAGTACTTCTACATAATTATTAGTTCAATACTAAAACAATGAGCTAGTGTATGATTTAATTTGTATTTGAAATGTGAGCATAAGAATTAAAGTTTTTATACAAACTTATTATTGTGGTTATTTTGAACCATTTAAAAATTAATATAAATTTACACCATGTATTGTGATATTTATTTATAAGACATCGAGATCAATATTGAAAGTGTATAACTGTAATACTCATTAATATTTCCTAGAAGTGACCAAATTAAATATGAAAATATATTATTCCATATTATGTAAATTTAGTTCTAATTTTTTTGAAAATAATGCAATTAAAAATCTCTTTTTTAGTACCAAAATGAGCGAAAGTATTTTCAAACAAAATTGTTTTAGTTTAAAATTTAAAATATTTAATTAATAAATTCTAAAAAAAAAAAAATAATAATAATAGAAATTTTATTAGACTTCAAAATATATTTTTAGATTATTGATATTGTAAAAACTATTGTTTTAAATTAAAAAGCAGTATAACACTATATCAGTATATTACTAAAAAAGCGTTTCGTGTGAATATATTGTAATAAAAAACATTTAACTATTCAAGTAATTAGTAGGTCCACAGAAACTTCATCGATTTATTATTATTTTTAATTTGAAATGAAATGTATATTATCTACGTATAATGTAGTATCAAATTACCATTAAATACAGTATAAATACTTCATTTCATTGTTTGAAATAAAAGCTGCAATGTTTTGTGGGTATTTTTTTTTTTAAATTAATAACGATGAATAGTAAAAACGAAACATTATAAAAATACGACGTACCTACATACGTATTTACAACGTTAAATATTTTGCATATCGCAAGTTGAAATGAAAAAAAAAAAAAAAAACTGTATTTGCAGTTATGCTTTCATATTATTTCCGTTGACCTATTTAGTAACATCATCAAAATTTGAAGGTTAAATTTTGTCATCATCAAATGTAACGCTCGATAAATATTTGATTACGCATACAACAATAAAACGATACAAGAATATTTGCTGTCTCTATATTTTCTAACGAAATCAGTGTTTTATAATTTGTGAAGAACAATTTAGTATAACAAAATCGAATTTTATGTGGCCCATTTCGAATTTATGAGTTATGATATAATACGATTAGAAATCGTATAGATTTCCAAAATTTGATATCAAGACGAATTATTAATATGCTGTACTAGTAAAACGTACAGATAAAACGTAATTTTTTCTCTAAACTCAGCCGTTTTGTCATATTATTGTGAGTATCGTCTGCTATGTAAATTAATTATTTATACTTCTTATTTTTTTTTTTTTTTAGACATTTTTGATGTTTGGCCCATTTATTTTATTGATATCGATGTATCTTGTTTTTTTTTTTTTTTTTACAATTTAAATACATGTTTCGAATATAAATTTTTTAAATCAAATAGTTTTATAACCTTAAACGTTATACAGATCAATGTACTAGTAAAATCATACCTTGCCGGGAAGGGGTACAACATTCCTAGAAAAATAGAAGGGAACTCTGTCCATGGGGGTTTTAGATACTCCAGAATAATCTTACCGGGGCTTAAATGTTCCTAGGATATGTTAACCCCCCATTCCGGTAATAAGATAAGCCCGAGGGTACGGTTCGACTGTTCCACCGGCATAATATTATTGATCACACACTGTTCTTTACACGGTATTATTATTACAAAGCACGCGTCATAATGGGTGGTCTCGTCTAGAAAAAGCTGGGCGTAGCACTTGTTGCGGATACACGCCGTATGAATTATACGCCTTGTCGATAATAACACAATATAATATGATCGATGACACGGAATTAATTTTTTTTTTTGTTTTAAATACCTTCAGACGTATAAAACAATAATTAAATCTGTAGAAAAAATTCTAAAGTTTAAAACTATACAGGTGGCACTAGACGTCTATATGTATATTATTATAACGGCCCGTCCGCTTATAGGTTAAAATGTCCAGGTATACTATACAATAATTTATATCACTGTCCCGAGTGATGTTGGAGTTAATGTAAAAATAAGGGCACATTTATGTTTGATTTTTTTAGCACTGCATAGTGATCGATTGGTTTTCAGTGTCTTTTCACCTGGCCAGCGTGTATTGGTCGCTATACGTCGTCGGACGTATTGGTATGATAAAATTAAATAGATGAATTATCAAATATGTTTAGAGTAGAAGTCGAGAAAAAAAATGACGTAACGTTTAGAAAATTTTGAAGAAAAAAAAATAAGATATGTAAATAACATAGCATATAATTATATAATGACTCGAAACCATACAAAACACGCGTATACAAACTAACAAAAATTTTGATTAAAATCGGTACAATAATTCCTTGATTCGTAAAAAAAAACCATCAACATTATTGTAAATCGTTGCCAAGTGTGCGTCGTTCGCGAAAAAATTTACGGAAAAATAAAGTTATCAATTTTTACAACCCCTTATTTCAACATCTTTAAGTGTTTAGTTTTGGAAAATCCCTTCTTAGTAGTTTTTAATCTCTAAATTTTATAAATTTTACGGAAGGTTTCATGAAAATCGGTTGAACAGTTTGCGAGATAAACATTTACATTTACAATTTACATACCTATACAAACAAAGATTCATTTATATAGTTTATACAATATCTTATAAACGAGTCTACACGGACAAACCGTATAACCGGTCGACGTTTAGGCAATAATAAACAAAAGTGTAAATCAATGGACGACGAGGCTCGACAAATACGATAATTTTGATTTGTTTTCTCGTTGTCCATACCGTTTTAAGGGGTTTCGTGTAGGCAATTTCGAAGAGATAATTAACATCACGAGAATGCATATAATATCTAATCATTCTTCAAGCCTCGAGGTACTACATAAACGTACGTATTTTAAGTAACTTTAAAATATGATTTCCGTGTCATTATTATTTTTTAAGCAATCGTGAAATTCAGTAAAAACTGGTTTGCCGAATCGTTATTTTATTTTTAAAGAAAAACTGCTCATCCGATCAAATGTTGCTTTTTTATACTTATTATAAATTAGAAACATGTTTTTAAAATTCTAATGATTTATTGTAAACTTTAAATTTCAAAACCGGTTCTGTACGGTTATTGAATTTAGAATAGATTCGTCAAATAGTGAGGAAGCTACTATAACATTACATACGAACTTCCTCTTCTTTAAAACATCAATGAAAACCGTCCTTCTACTTTGAACACGCACCGAACGACACGTCGTCTTTTGCGTTTACGCGTTAAATTTCCTCATTTCCGTTTCGTTCTCTCGAGGACTGTCGATTGATTTTTCAACTTTTATCGAAATCGATCTCGTACGTGAAAAAACAGGACCACGGCTCGATGGCGTTATGGCGATCAAGTTTCGTTACAACAATATGACTTGTGTGGGTCAGATATAGACCAGTTCAAATATTGTTTTCCCGTCGCGACGACGTCGTTCTCGCTATAATATGTATACCCGTGACCCGATTCGCAACGTTACGAACGTTTTTTTTTTGCCCTTTTTTTTTTTTTCTTTGAACAATTTTTGTTTTTAAACGAACTTGACAATGAAAGCGACACGCGTACAACGCGCACCTTCACGTATAAGCTTTAAGGACAAACACTGTGAGGAGCGACCGCGTAGAAGTTCACGGTCGGCCGAAATCTAAAGACCTTCACTCTGCTCACACGCACCGGCTTGTGCACACGACTCGCGCACACGAATGCGTAATACGTTAATATATTTTGTACAAATTTTATCGCTCGTTACAATAATAAGTGTTTCTACAACTGTACTCGTATTATCATTGGTAGTCTTTTTGTTGTAACGAATTAATAATAAACTGTGCACGGAATCGTGTTAGGACAGCGATACGTCTATACAAAGTCACAAACACGGTTGTGTATCGATACAAATATTTTTGGGCGGATGTACGTAGGGAGGAGAAAATCCTAAAACATCCCTCGAAGATTTGTCTAAACGATTTTTTAAATCTTTTTTTTTTAGCGTCCAAAATCGTCATTTAGTTTTTCTCTAATTTTTGTAATCGGGTATTATCATTTTGTAAGGTACTACACCGCTTAAGAAACGAACAACAACGATGTTTACAAGTAAATTTCTATCCGATCGCCCGCACACGTTCCCTATATAACTATGGAAAACCAAAGTTGAGATAGTGAAAAATGACAGTACAAGTGTGCGAATACACACTCGCTCAAAATAGATTTCCTCACGCTCCACGGTTCTGTCGGTGTACCTACCAAACGTTTACTATGATAATACGACTTAAAAATATATTTTCTTACGAAATTTCACCAAACTTTTTAACGACTTTTAACTATTTTCACCCTTTTCGATGAGATAGGGGCCTAGATATTTGGGTAAGCCGAGCTCACTCGCAGGACCTTAAACAATGTTCACGATTATCGCTAACAACGCGCGACTTCCAACCGAGTCTTCCGAAACGATTTTCACCAGGATGTACATTTTTCGCCGATTTTCGCGCGGAATGTGGGTGATGTACAAAAAAAACAAACTCTCCGGGGCAAAAGACGGTTAAGACTGTATTAAATAATCGAGTATTTTCAAAATAAATTGTACTTTTCGGCAGTACAAATAGAATTTCCATAAAATATCTCGTACAACCACGACACCGGTCTCACTAAATATTTTAACACACGAACGGTTTCAGCGTGCCCGGGCGTTTATCAAGCACGTTACATAAAGCACCTACCTAAAACGAGCGGTTCGTGCCGGTGCGTATTAAAATGTACATTATTATCACACGACGCGCGGTTAAAAAAATGTATAAAAAACGTGTGACCGGGTCACCTTATTATGTCTCAGACGGGTTGTATCTCCCTTTTCCGAACCATCGTTGTGCAATAAATAAATAACACTCCTATAACATTATTGCGTTTCCCGATGCGCGTTATTGCGATTATTATACGTTGTAATTACTATACCGATGCTACACAAAATGCTCATGAACGTATTCGTTAAAAATAATTTTTAAGGCCGTTAACCCGTTAGTCGATGACGGTGTAACGCTACTGTGTGAGCATTTCGTTCAAGTATATGAATAAAAAATTAGTTTTTTTTTTTTATACGAAAATAAAATAAAAATGACTCTAAAAAGAACAACTAGAAGAATGTGATAAACACGTTTCCTGTATTATATAATATTGCCCATATTGCAGTTGTAGCGATGCCGCGAATAATTGGTGTGCCGCGGTGCCGTAATTCGTGCAGCCCAATGCCCTAATTTATATGCACTACAAAATTCGGCACCGTCATTTTAGGACAGAATAGAAATTTTTAATTGTTTTAAATCATTATGCGATTGTTTTTGTTAACAAAAAAAAAAAAAAAAAACACGTTTTTAATTCCGACACGATAAAATCACATTTGAATCGGAGGTTCAAAAAATGACGATTGTGTGAGCCAAATCGCTCATAGCGTCGACAACGGCGGACTAATAAAATTGAATCAAATCAATTTGTTATGTGTTTTTTTTTTTTTTTGACGTATAGTTTTCCGGACTTGAGAAAGAAAATTTTTTTTTTCTAAATTCTGAACATTGCATAGTAGAAGTAGTATAAGTACATTGCATAGTAGAAGTAACTATAAAAATGTCTTTTCTACGCTTTAGAGGAGAGTTTGAAGAACGGACCGCGTTATAACAATAATTGTATCATCGTACAAATATAATAAAATTACTTCTCTGAACGTTTGAAATATTTATAGGTACACGTGGAATTTTATCGTTGTTAGTTTTGCAGTGTATTGCGATTTGTCTTATAATGATTTTACATTGTTAGTACTTATAGTATGATTACGTTATGTATACAACTTGATTAGTTTATTTCTTAGTATTTTTTAGTACATTTGTATGTTGAAAATTCAAAAAAGTAAGATATTTATTTACTATAAACTACTGAAAACAAAAACATTCAACATCGCGTTGCTGAAGAAAATAAAACGATTTATCATTGTCCGCTTATATATATTGGCCTATGAAAATAGTTGTACAATCAAACTGACGTCCATTTACTACATTGAACTTGAAACCATTGATTACTTTTTTTTTTATGGATCTATTGTCAAAATTTTATATTGTTCACTGATTAAGTTGTATGAAAACAAAATTACGGCTTAATTTGTACTACAAAACTGTACCGATGCGTACTGTGATTCATCTAGCTCGGCGCAGTTGTTATAAATTTACGTTAAAACATTTTACACCATAAAAATTGGAAATGGATAGTTACAATCTTTGTGGTGTTAAGACGAAGGGCCGGAAGCATTTAAATTTTACCACACAACCCTTATTAAGTTATTACATTCGTTGAGGTTTTTTTTTTTTTATTAAACTGTCGATAAAATCGTCTGCAGTGGATACCTATATAGAAATAACCTTCTCGACGAAAATCCGAGTGTGTGGCATATCATGTATATAATAAACGGTGTATTCTTATTTTTAATAGCCCCGAGGACCGTATTTAAATATTATATAAAAGACGTTCAGGGTAAATTGCATAATAAACTTACTTTGGTGTATCAGTATTATTTTATAACATGTACAATACACGATGCCGTCGTAATCATAGGTCAGCAATTATCGCCGACCCTCTCTCGTTGGCGACCACACAATACATTGGATATATCCGACATTTCGGTAGTCTCAAATCTGTGGTATCCAATCAAACCACAACGGATCGTGTGATGGAGAAAATAACGTGCTCCAGATAAGGTTATAATGCAGGATAAAATTAAGTTTTTCTTTTTATTGATCGTGTATTATAATCTCCGACCGTAACTACAGTCTGGCCGTAATTTTTATCGAAGCTATTAATAATTTTTTTATATAAAAACGGTTTTCAAACCCTTTCAGAATGTTCAGCATAAAACTATTAGTGGCAAATAGCTATCTGGTCGCACGAATGACGATTATTGACTACTATTTTCCGGAAAGAATCATTTGTGTGTAGTGAATAAACCATTTTTGTTTTTATAAAAAATAATGTTCGGTAACTTGGCGAATTTTTTATGCATTTACAACATCAATAATGTGTTATACATATATTTTTCCGCCATAGTATTATAATCTTTCGAATGTTTTTTCTGGTTTTATCGACGATAAAGGGACATGTTTTTATTTCGTTGGAAAAGAATAAATTCAACTAGAAAAAAAAAAAAAACGAAACGATTGAACCTTTTTCCTACAAAGCGTTTCCGTAAAATATGTATTTTTTTGCTACTTACCGCTTTTACCAGTTTTATTTTTTCCACGTTAAATATGTGAAGAAAGTGTACGTTTGAATTTGGTAATCGACCAGAACATCAACAGGTTAATCTTTATTTATGTTCGGTAAAATAATGATAATACAGTGTGAACTGGCTCGGTAAAGTTGTATGCGATTACGTCTAACCGCTACCGTGGCAACATATTTATATCTGAAATTAAATATCGATACTACCAGCAATGAATTAAAATACAATTTTTACGTACGTTTATGCGAATTCAAAATATTACCAAAGTCTGATCTGTGTACTCCACGATTCTGTTTTCCGCGTACAGTTCAAAAAGTGCCGAAAATACCAAATTTTTAGAAGTCATACGTCGACCGGCCATCTTGAGAAGTAAAAAATAAAAATTCTAATAATATTACGTATTCTTAAGTAGGTTGTAGTTGTTGGTGAAAGGGTAAAACTAGAATTATGTGAGAAAGTTTTTACTAAATTGCCGGTTAATTGCATTGGCTGAACTTAAATTTATTTTTTACTCAAAAACCCGTTATTTTTATGTTATGAATCTAAAATATATAATATTACAATATTATTTTGACTTCCTTATTGATCCGGTACTTCCTAGACTACAACGCTTAATCCTTCGCGAAAATCAGCATGATCGAATTTTATTTTTTATCAAAATTTATCACCGATAAATTTTTTTTTTTATAAAATGCGTTTGAATACCAACCATAAATAAAAAAAATTAGGAGCTTAGTAATTGTTACTAAATTCCTAATTTTTTTTGTTTTGCTCGTCATACAAATCTTTTAAGATCTTACGTTTAATATTTTTGTAGTAAAACGTATATAGTGTATGTTTTATATAAATGGCTTGATGTCTTCAAACATTTAATTTTCTTTCAAGTACCAAAACAGTTTTCTTTGCCAATTATTTACAACCACTTGTATTTTAGTTATAACGATTAACTTCTGTGATGTGTTGCGAGTTTCGTTGGTGTGTGTAAAAAAAATTTAAATGAAATTATAACTTATCAAAAAAGATAACAGGACATTAATTGGGTATGCGTATTTTTACGAATATTGTTTAGTTGTTTTCTTTGTTCAAATTATGTACACGTGCTTTAGTTTAAAAATTAAACATAAAATCACATTTTTACATTTGGTTTTTATCTAACCGAAAAAAAATATGATTGCTTATATTTAGGACATTTTTTTTTGATTGATAAACAAATGTGTTATACAATGTTACTAAATAAACGATTTGTCATAGATTATTGTGTAATCGAATTCTCGATATCACTATACAAATTTGATATCATTGATTATTACTGTCGTTATATTACAATTATTAACCGAGGTATAGTCTATTTCAAAAAAAAAAAATGTGTCCTCTTAAATAAACCAAGTACTTGTGTTTTTTTTCTTGTGTACCTAAGATTTAGATTCTATGTATCTGAAGATCTAAACTACAATTGCTCTTAAAAGTAATGTAAAAACAAAAATCGTCTATTTTGACTTTCGGTTCCAAAATATGTACCGTTGAGTTTGAAAACAACATAATATTTTTGGTGTTCTAAAATTCTATAAAGAAACAATTGAATTGATAATTTTTAAAATACGTGTTGAAATAATTTGGAAACTTTGAACTTGAACTCGAGCTAAAAAAAAAAACCATAAATTTGGCTCCGATCCAGTCGGAATAACAAACGTCATAATTAATTTTTGAACACCAAAATAAAATTATTGAACACGATGTTCATTTGACGTTTTTGCTGCCTACGGTTAGGATCTCGTCACTCGTAGTTTTCACTTCTTTGACACGTTTATCGTTTTCGGGTTCATCGTGATTTATTTACGAACGAAATTACGAGTGGTAAATTATGATTGTTTCATTTGAACATCGGCGCCCTCCTTGATTAGAAATTTTGTTCGGAACCGAAACTTTAATAACTACGAAGAAAATAATCAAAATTTTCTATACTTGAAAATGGACTGTATCAAATTGATTTTTCTCAGTTTCTGTCAGTAAATTTGGTTAACATCAGTGCTTGAATTAAAAAAAAAGCAGTAGGTGGACGCGTTTAAATAATAAATAAGCATACTGATATTTATTATCTATACCTATTTTATTTAACAAACATTTTACTATGTTCAATTATGCTGTTATAAAAAATGAATTAATAACATTGTTAAAATAATATAAAAACGTACACAAACTTAAGTAAAACTTCAAATCCGTGCTTCCTAGACTGTGTTTTAATATAATCTGTATGGATAATTATAGAGTTAGTTCATATAACTACAGTAGGTAGTTACAAATATAAGCAATTTAAAATAGAATGAAGAATATATTTAAAAAAATTATTTATGATCTTCTTCTTGATTATTCTCATTGCCATACTGATATCTTAAAGCATTATTACCCAAACAATTATAATATTCAGACCGTATTTTCTGAATAGTATTTATTTATTGGTACTCGGGAGAGTTATTTAGGGTCCTGCAGGTGACCTATTTTTTCCTCAAAAACATGCCTTATTGGAGAAACTCTCACGCCACGTTTGATGGTTTGATTTTTGTAATTGTTTTTTTGTTGATAGTACATAAGACCATTTACAGAGCGAATGAACTTAGGTTTATTAAATTCTGTTAGTTTTTTTTTTGTTTTTTGATAAAATTCATTGTTTAAATATTTCCCTAGGTATTATTATATAAGTATCAAACAAATTTTTTTGGGGGTATTCTCAGCAATAAAATCAATTATCAAAATCCAATAAACCCTGCAGTAGAAAGTTGTCTTAATATTTTTTTGTTAAAACAAAATAAATTATTTAAATACGTTTGATCTATAAAACAGAAGACCTTTCCAGGAGCATGTTCCTTAAACTTAGTGTAGGATATTAACGTTGTACTTAATTGAAAAAATACTATCCAATTTTTGTCTGCACCCTTTATAATATTATAACCCATAACGCTGTAACATTTTACTGAATAATATCAGTTATTTACAAGAGCACGTCTAGACGATGCAACCTTCGTCGTATTGTAGTATGATATTAATTATTTTGCATTCTGTGAAAACAGCCACCGGACAGATTACGGTCAAAATCGGATGTGACCTGAAGGTGAACAAGGGCTCGCTCATGACAAAACTAACAAAATCCAATTCTGTTTGATATAAAAATTTTGTATGAAACACGCGTAAACGTGTTGAACGAACACCTTTCTAAATTTTTTAATGTTTTTTTGAAAACAGAGAACCACATTAAATAACGAATAAACCAAAGAAGAAATTATTCCATAAAATGTTATACAGTTATAAATTATTTTTATTATTTATTATAGTTTACACATGTGAATAAAAATTTTAAAAAATTGATTGACACAATTTTGTTTTATAGCCGATTTCTCGTTGTTATTTTGTCGTAAAACTCGTCATTTCGGGCGTCCGTGTATTTCTTAAGGGGGGAACAAATAATTACGGAAAACGTGTTTTTTCGACATTGATTTAGATTTTTTTGGCCATCACGTCCAAAATAAAGATCGAAGCTGAAACTTTTACGTAATACTAAAATAGAAAAGGTATAGATTTGATAAAAGATTTTATTGTTGTTAAAGTAATGTTTTGACCACGATGTTTACTAGAAAACTGAGCTCGCTCAGAATCGTATTTTCGATGGCAATGATCTATCGTTGCTTTTAGAAATTAAAAAATGCGTTTAAACCACAACTTTTTAACTAGTGACCCACCCAAAGTGTAGTCGCTACCCCGTTCAACTACGCACGCGACCTAGACTGATCCCGGCTTTCTTTCTTTTTTTTTTATACTTAGTTTACAAAATATTAATGACGAATGCACTTAATCTGTTCTATTAATGTGTGGACATTTCAGTCTATATAAAATGACAACGCCTCTTATACCTACAAGAAAGTTTTATACATTCGACGATTGTATAACGAAGAAGACGCCAGAAAATGTATTATTCTTTTCAGTATTTCCGACTTTGGCTTTTAGTCGTACCGATATTGTTTACACTTGATATCATTATCGTCAAAATAGGAAATAATATTTTAGTTTTATCGATTTCCAGAATGGGTGACGTCGAATACGGGCCATCGCCAAACATGGTTTCAGAAGAAACACTTTATGGTCCGATCCCGATGCCGCAACAGGGTCGTTTCTCCGGGTGCGGATTCTTCTGTGGAGGAACCATTTTTCATCTCTACTGCAACCGTTATGATGGTCCATTCACGTTTGTAGTAAGTGAACACAAAACACAAATCTACTGAAATTATAGGCTTGTGAAAAATGCATTCGAATATTAATTTATATCAATCATAATATAATCTCGTATAGATGCTTTTACTTGCTTATCCAAAAACAAAATCAAGATTTTGACAATATTAAAGTAATATTTCTCGTTTATTATGGTAGAAAAATAACCGATTTATCACTGACAAATTTCTGTCCTTTACTACTTTTGTTCCAAACGGTCGATGATGGTAGCTAAAAAATAAAAACTGTTAGGATTGACGCACACAGAAAAACAAAAGTACCTTAATTAGTTAGTGACGGTATGAGTCAAAAATATCACAAAAAGCAATGTACACCTATCTGGACCCCACAATTTGTATTTTACGTATTATTGACTTTAATAATTTCTTTGTAACAATATTTTACACGGGGAAAATTTGATAACTCGTTCACTGTCATAATATAATATTTAAGAAATATTGTAGTTATATAAAGTACCTATAATATATAAATATATATATATAACCTGTAAAGATTAGCGGTAGATTAGTGGCTTAAGGCCGTTTATATTAAGTCTAAAAAATACAAATTTTTGTATTAATTTTAGATAAAAATAAATGTTTGATATAGTTTTTTTTTAATTGTAAGTATTCATTATTTAGCTTATAACGTTTGTAGCGAAAATTAATTTTTATTAATTTTTCGGCAGTTTTATCAATAATAATTATTCTTACTGTAGTATTTATAACAAAATGTCTGCACAAAAATTTGTGATGCGCGACGTCGACTTTGAAAACATATATTAGAAAATAAATAATTACATAAACAGCTATAATACTAAATTTTTAATTAAAAAAAATTAAAACTTTCAGAAGAACCATCTGATTTTACTACCTGGGGAAATTCAACCTGGAGTTTTTCGCGATTGTAAAGTGAATCGTATGGAAAAATTGGCCAAATCGTCATCAGAAACCGCTTCAACTATCGTATCTTTGGCTTACGATGCAACATGACGTCAATATTTGTTATATCAATGTACTCCCCCCCCCCTCCCCGTTTTTAATGTCAATTTCAAAATAACCTTACACCCATAAACATTGAATTCTTCGCGGCCGATATGATGATGTCTCGTAAGATTTGTGATTTCATATCAATAATAATTCGGTGCTATTATAACTGTTTGAATCTCTCTAGGCGAAGGTTCAATTTAACGGAAGACAAAAAAGTGAAGTGAACAAATTATTGAAATAATTGTTTCAATATCTTATCAATTTTATATATATAATATAAAATATAAAATTTGTAAAAAACTCAAGTCATGATTTCGAGTGGAAATTGTTTCATAATCCAAAGACTACTCTTGTTACAATTAGAAAATATTTGCGAATTATTTTAATAATGATATAATACATTTGTTGTTTTTTTAAATTTCAGATCGATAGAACAAGGAGAAGTGAGTCAAATAAAAAGTGGTATTAGACACTTTAAGACCCCTATTTTTACAATGTCATAGCAGTTTCGTTATTTACAAATGTGTATGTCCAATTTCAGAGAACTTCAGGGGATTTCAACGGGACAAGTGGATGAAAATAAAGGAGGGTTTAGTCCACTATTTCTGAATTTTCCGTATATATATAATCATCAAAAACAAAGATCTGTTTGCACAATATATGTTTGATAAGACAACGGAAAATGGGTTGAATGTCTACTATAAGATTATATAAAGAAATAAAAGATAAAATAAAAACACAAAAAAGTTGAGAAAAAGAGCAAGAATTTTAACTCTCATTGGTTGTGATGCTTGATATGAAAATAACACCGATTTATTCATACTTTTTTTTATGATTTTGGAAATTACTGAGTGGAAATTGATGTGTGCAGACAGCAAATATTGGGTTACTATAACATATCAAATTTTAAAAACTAAAATATAAAATTATTTTTCAGAAGATATTTGTGATAGATATTAACAAATTTTGCAAATATTACAACTTTAAAGGTCTGGAAGGGAAAATATCAAACTCTGAAAAATAAGTTTATAAACTATTATTAAATTTTCTAAATTTTTTTATGAAAAATCAATGTGTTCAAAAACCACAAAAATAGGAACTTTTCAAAAAAGTCAGTATATATTAATACAAATTTTTAAAATATTTTTAACTGTGTCTTTTACCTATATAAACAATAAATAACAAGTTTCAGGTCTTTTCAACTATTTTGATTAATATAAAATTATATTATAACTACTTATAAGATACGTCTATATAAGTCAAACAGCGCTGATATTTTGATTACAAATTAGGTAACATAATGATTTTAAGTGGATGGACAGATCTGCCAAAATATGTTAAAAAAAGTGTTTTCAAATATTATGTTATTGTCAAAATGCGGTTACAATAATGGTTAGTAAAATAATATTTTTTATTTGGAATTTATCGAACTAAAACGAGACTGAAACGTTAGGTGAATACAAAAAGAGGAATAATTTTAGAGTTAAGTTAACATAATACTTAGGTACCGAAAATTGTTTATTAAACCGTTAATGTATTTTTAATTTGATGTATATATATATAGCTACAACTATATATTTTGATGAATTGTAGGACCAGCTAACGTCGTTTAAAATTTAACTAAAAAATGTTATGGATTATGTTCAGGATGTTTAAATAGTGATATTCTAGTCCTTTTCAAAAAAAAAAAAAAAAAAAAACAGTTGGCAATCATAGTGTCGAAATACAGTTACGTTAAAATAAAATCTAAAACACAACAAAATAGCTGATTGTTTAGGTTGCGCGTTAAGATTAGAGTTCGTGACCAGGTTTTAAACAGCAGATCATATACATTTGAAGCTGATGCTGACGATCCAAAATTGAAGGAACACCACGAATAGACCTCCCTGGTGGAGACCGCAAGACGACACGGCTGCATTTTAATTTTTGTTTTCAATGCCATTGTTTTTATATTTTAAAAAACACAACTCGTTTGCATGTTACATATACAGATGAGATTTATAAATACTTTTATTGTTATGCTTGACGAGTTTATAGTTTTATTGATCATTACCTGTTGGTACGAACGGTACAAATCAGTTCAAAATGCAGTGAAAAATTTCATTTCATTAAAAACGTTTTAAAAAAGAGAAAACTGTTGTATAGGAAATCATTTGCGAATTTTTAGCACTTTTTAACTTGAATTTTTTTAGGTATATCTCATGTGTACATTAAATTTTTAAGTAAACTGTTCTGATATTTACAGGACAAAGTTATGAATAATTGAGCTTTTGGGGACAATGAACTTAATCTAAACAAACGGCTATATAACTAGAATACGAAACAAAATCATAATAATATGTTGAATGGAAAATTTTCGGAATATTTCTATCTAATCAATGAATGTAAATTTTACATAATTTTACAAAATTTTACAATATTATGTTTTGACAGTGCCCAAAAACGCGAGTATTATGCGCTTACTAGCGCTTAATATAACAGTGGTTAACAACTAAACTAAAAACTCTTCCCAAGACCCAAAGTTACCGCTTATTTTGCATGAATTCATTGGGAATGCTTCTGGGCGTATCCGAGATAGTATTCATTTCACAATGACGTTTTTTTTTTCTAAGTAGTAGAATTGCTTGGATATGTAAGTGATGTTTTTCCAAAAATTGGCGTGTAATCAAGACCGTTCTTTTTTTTAAAAATATTTTTGTAATTTCACTTGTTTTCAAGTTATTACCTACGATTGTAGTAGCCCTTATTTCAAAAATGTATTCAAACTATTTAAAATTTTTGTTGAAAAGCGTTTTGTGCGATTAAATTTGACAATGGGATTGACTTGCTATTTAATTGCGATTTACAGATCGCCGAAGCTTGTCGATTTCCACAGTTATAATTTTTCATCTTCATTCGGTTTAATGACTTGGTAATTTATTTTAAGTTTAACAACAAGTTTTAAATGTACATTTCAAAATTTCAAAAATTGGTTTTAACAACGAGTTCTCCAACGAGAACCGCACGGTGAAAACCGGGTGGCGTCCAAACGCGGTTCAAACTCTCAAAGCAGTATCCCGGTGTTAAATCGGGGAAAAATCTAATTAGAGGAACCTGTTTTTTAACTGATAGTCCAATATTAATTTTACTTATTTTAATTATTCATGAATCGCCGTCATGAATACCTATATAACGTTTAAAAATGTACGTTCTTATTTATTGTGATTGCTTTATTTTTGAGTTTTGTACGTAAATCACGAATATGATAATATAAATAGTAAAATTTATCATGAGTCCAAAACAATATGTGAACATTGCCGACGTCATCTTTATTAAAAATAAAACTTTCTGCACTGATTTTCATGCAAATATAAACACAATAAGTACTCGACTTTTGAATAACCTATAGGTAGGAAAACCGGGTTAATATGGGAACATCATAATATTTATTAGTCGGATTAAAAATTTGGATTGGATAATTTAATTTAAAGCTTGCTGAGTCACTTGATATTCAGTGATATAAGTTTTCAGCTGAAGCATCGACTGTTTTATTAGTAGTTTTAAAAAAAATCGTGTACTCTGCCTATTATCATTAGTCGATAATAATGTTTATTTGTTAGTTTTTTTTAAGAATTGTTTTGTTTTATGATTTTCCCTTAATCTATTTTTTTTTTTCATTACACATTGTATGTTTTTGACTGAATTCAAATTTAGATTATAGAAAAGTATGAAGTCAAAATTATAACAAAACCAATCGGGACAACGTGGGTTATGCTTTTTCGCGGAAACGCAGAGTTAGGTTTTGGCTATGATTACATGAAAAATCAAATCAATGACTTTACTTGATACATTGCACTAGAAAAAAAAAAAAAAACTGAAAGGAAAAATATTTTTTATTAAATTAAGTTCCATGCCTCTGAACGTTAAGCCCCGTGTTCTCCTAATAAGTTTAATAACTATACCGACATTATCCCACATATACGTCCGACGTGTGTGTGCACAAGCGGGGCAAAATTTAACCGTTTCAAATCTATATGTAAATCATTACATAAAAACGTTAATTTTTTCAAAAATGATGTAAAATTTTCAATTTTCATAACCTGGATAGCTCGTTTTGTGTACGGTTTTATAACAAGCCTTTAAACGTCCCCGATTCGCCCGTGCAGGTTTCCCTTGCGCTTGACTTGACCATCTCTGTGTATGTCAAGAACACATAAAGTTCAAACAGTTTCTCTCGAGAACCGAGTGTTCCCACTCGATTCCTACCGGACCGTTGTGTCGTCCGGACGTAGAATCGAGGGGAAAAATATCCCTTTCTCGATCTTCTCCGCGTCGCCGCAGTAATTAACCGTACGTAACGGAGCGAGAACAACAAAATGAATGCAATAAATGTGCGCGAATCGTGTTTTTTTAATAACCAAGGGCACACCGACAATGCGGCGATAATAATACGATTTGCAGTTCCAAAAATCCACACTTCTTACCCCTTTTCGCATTGTTCTCTCGGTCTTTGCGGTAAAGGACAATACCCGGCGTCTGGCGCACGTCCATAATTTTTTAAGTATTTTTTTTTTTTCCCCCTTTCGTCCGATTTACCTAGCCGCGCTGTTACTCGTTAGAACAAAATAATTATTCCACGTCGGATGAATAACATAAAGAGAGAGAGAGAGAGAGAGAGAGAGTACCAAGTACCCGAAGGGTTTGCGGTAATCTTACCACGGTGGTGAGCGATTTGAACGCAACTCGAATCGCGTTATAAATAATGCGTTTCGTGTCGTCCATAATATTATATAGGTACCTACAGTTTATAATACGTTTAGACGAATGAGCCATTGGTGTTAATTTTTTCGAGAGTACGCCAAGCCGTCGGGAACCAAAACACGTGTAAGTACGTATTATTTTAATACAAAAGAGTTATTTTTTTTACTGTTCATAGGGGTTAAAGACGTATCAGTAATACGAAATAATTGATAACGAACTTTTTAAATATCTTCTTTACGCTTCCATACGAATATTATAAAATGAAATGATAAAAATAATCGCATCGCGTCGATCACCGGAGACCGATATCCAGCACATGGGCACCGTATATTTCCCATTATCCGAGTAACTGACGGTTATCGTCAATTATATTTTGGCTGTAAACGTGATAAAAACTGACGTCAATACCTGCATAACTGGCGTGTTGCAGAAAAATGGTTTGATTTAATTAATAAAATAAATTTACATTCAAGGCGTTTTCCGGGCATCCAAAGTTTTTCCTCTCGCGTAACGTTTGAGTCTTGAGAGTATACCCGACATTTTGTAAAAGAGAGTATACGGCGTATATCCTATGGGAACACCCCTGGACGAATCGTGGTGGCGCCAGCCGTGGAGTGTGTAAAAAAAATGTTAATGGAGAAAAATAAAAGAAAAACGCCATAGCACTAACATTATATGTTCTTCTGAAAGTCGTGATCTACGAGCGACGTGGGTACAATAATGCAGTATAGGATATTTCTTTTGCGTTTTAGTAGAAGTTTTTTTCTGATTTTAAAGTCGATTACTACTTTACAGTATATTAGTATTTGATACGTAATCACAAACTCGATCGTCTCGTAGATTTCGGGAATTGCGTAATCTTGATCGGTGCTGAATACTCGAATAACATGTTTTCTATTTTCACGTATTACAATAATAATGATATAAAGAATGCGTTATGAAAAAACTGAAACAAAAATTTATTCAATTAATTGCAAAGTAGGATTTTTTTTTTTTTTTGTCATGAAACATTTTCAAGGGAACATTAAGTGTGTTGCCATATTCAAAACAAACAGCTTATGGTAAAAACGAACGTCGTCTGCTTACAGTGTTCATAAGTCGCACGTAGCGAAAACAATTTGATGTTTTTTTTTATTTGAAAACTTTTAGACAAAAGAATTTATTCGCTATTCACTTTTATAACTCTTTCGGTGGATATAAGACCGTAGAATTGACAATTTTGATCATAAACCTTGTCGATTCACCGAACTCTCGCCGATCAAAATCAATTTTTTAGCGAGCAATGATTTATGATTGACTTACGAATTAAGCGACAAACTTCGAAACAAGTTTCTCTTATAAACCTACACGTAGTTTTTAGTTGTTCTCTTGTTTTTTTTTTTTCAATCATCGCACATGGCCGAAAAACTGGACGAGACTTGACTTCCACATTCCAATTTTGTTGCCAAACACGATCGTTCATTTTCACGGGCGCACGTGCCAAACGTAATGATTAGTTGGTGCGTTTAGGGTTTTAGCGAACGATCGACGCTAAACTCCGTTCGTGACACCTCTTCAAAAGCCCGTGTATCGAGAATTATAAAAACGCGACGTTACCCTGAGAGGGTGAAATCGTTACCCTAATAATTTTCCCGGTGATCCGCGAACGGCATCATAATATAATTCACGTACCGGCTGAGACCGTGGGGTACATGTAAGGTATATTGCGAGTCTGCATTCCCCATCGAAATAACCGTCCTTTTTGAACAATATATTTATATATATATGTCGGCTGCGTTTGCAACAACAGAACATGGGCGTAACGACATTCCGGAAGTCGTTATAATACATGGAAAAAAGAAAAAAAAAAAAGTTACACTAGTTTACAACGCGTTTTCTCATACTTTTAAATTTTGAGTGGATTGCATTGGCTGTGACGTACGGGGTTACTGTACAATGTTATGTTGCTTTTACAAAAAAATTGTTACGTTTCCGGTGCCTAGCGAGCATTATTAAACAGAGGCTCTGCGAGGGCGTTATTTTTGTTCTGTTATGGTTGAAACTTTTTTCGAGTTTTCCTCGGGTAACGAAACAACGAGAATATCTGCGAAAAATCAGAAAATGTTAAAGGTAGATTTTTTATAGATAGAACCGGTACATTGTTTTGTTGTTCTTTCTAAAAAAAAATACGTTAAACGAAAGTCCATTGTTTATGGAATCGCGGGAAAATTCACATTATGTTCATAAAGGATTCGAAATTTCCTTCACATGAAATTGTTTATAAACTTTAAATAAACGTTTTATCGTAATTCTACCGCCGAAAAATGCTATGCTAAGAATCAGCGTTTAATTATTTTGATACTAAGCATATCCAATAGTTGCTATCAAATTGGATTTCAGTGATACAGTGTTCTTTTTTAAACTTTAATCAACGAAATCGGTAAGTTTGACTATGGTTTTTTTTTTTTTATCTTTTGAAAGCAACAAAGAACAATACGGTAACAGTTATATTAAACTCTGATGCTGAAAAATATGTACCCATTTAATTTTGAAATTTTATTTCATTTATCTTTCGTATCGTTTTTACGGTTTGAAACGAAACCGCGGAATTCGATTGGGGTGAAAAAATAAAATATGTTTTACAATAAGTAGGTACGCTGCACCGTTTTAGAATACTTCATTCATCCTTCGTCTCGACAGCGGCGCGTAATCCAAAGTGTTTATGCACAGTCAACAAATTTAAGTGTACACACATACGATCGATCGATAATAGCGTTGTTATAATAATACCGATGACGTCTCGAATGGTTGCCTAAGAAAACGCTTAGTCGTTATCTGAAAAATGTAAAAAGCAAACATATTTAAACAAATCGTCGGATGCGTCGTTTGATTTTATTTTCTGACGAAATCTCATTTCTTTATGCAATAAAATAAAATAAATATAAAACCAATTTGTATCTTTTAGTTTACCAGTACATATGACTTACAGATAACTGTAATTAATTTCTAAAAAAACCATACTATAATATATTCCTTCGAATTTCCAAATAAAATTGCATAAAATCAAGAACTTAGGCTGTTTTACGGTTTACACATAATTATTATAAAATGTTTTAGTTCTTAGAGACTAACGTATAACTTTAATTAAAAATTGATTTTATACATGGGTGAAACCATAATATGTATACAGTATTATTCCATATAGGCTATACGGTAATACTATATGACCAAAATATTTAAATCCCGGATCAAATAAAAACGACTATTTTTGTAAGAAAGTAGCTTATAAAGATTTCAGAATATAATCATGGATAAATAGCGTTAAGTTAGTAAGTAGGTATCGACACAAATCTTTATAGATCCGATGATTTTAAAAATAAACGTGTATACACGAATATAGTATAGGTTCCTATATTCTGTATGCGTGGAATTTTCAAATGTGTACTAAAAAATCATGTCCTTAAAAAAAAACAAAAACGTAAAATGATAATAATCAATGCAACTGTGGGAGAATAATATAGAAAACTGTATAATACGGTAGATTACATTTTAGTGGGTTAAAAAAAATAATCAACAAATTACCAGCACGACAGAGAGAATTATATATTTTAATGTTCGTCACTCGAGTTTGAAAAATAAAAATTGGATATTTCAAAGACGCGTTATTGTTTAGACCATAAAAAACGCGTTCTGCTCCGCGTTAGAATACCTCTGCCGATACATAAAATTCAAATGATTATACTCTGCACTCGTATTGTGGTCTTCGTTGTTCGATTTTGGTTTCATGACGCCGACACGCCGGCCGTCTGCGTTTTCTACGAATTTTTACAATAATAACCATAATATATTATTATTATATTTTTTTTCCACTAGCATATATACGTACTTGTATAAGTATTACCTTTCTGGGTCAACGGGTACGAACCGTTACAGCTTAAAATAATAATATTTAATATTTTTTTACGCTATATAGCGCGTTCTCTTTGTCCTAAACACGTTTCCCGATCACATTTGAAATGGCTAGGATCGAATTCAAGATTGGGATAGAAACACGGAAAGAACACGCGCACGGATAAACTCGTAAACTTCGCGAAAAGCTCCGGCCGAGAGGAATCGTTCTATTCAATTGCATATCTCGGATTGCCAAAACTTGGCACGTCAAATTTGAGATTTATTTTGAAAATGTGTTCTACTCTACGCAAAGTTAAATCGGCATTTGACATATTCTTCATACATTGGATAATTTTTATTTTAGTTGATACTTTTGTGTATTTGTTTAAATAAATAGTAAATGTGATGTGATGATGGTAATTTCAAAAATCATCTCAATACAATGTAGAATAATATGTTAACTGTACTCACGTAAAAAAATTTTGTTTCGTTTTGTAATCCAAAGGTTCGTAGGCTATTTAGGTACTCATAGTCAGTCAAAAAAATTACTGCTATTTACACATATTTAATTCGCACAAATTTAAATTCTTGAATTCGAGAATATCTACAATATATACTATCACTTTCGTGAGTGAAATTTGAATTTCGTATTGATAATAATGTATACAAATTTTATAATCGTTGCGTGAGTAGGTACTAAAAAATGTGTTTTAAGGGATAGTAACCGTTACAGAAAAACAAATCTAAACATCGGTATGATTTACGTAAATTTTGCATTAATCAATGACTCAAGAGAAAATCACCAATATAATTAATTCAATAGATGTAAAAATTATAGAACAATATAGATGTGCTATAAGTACTGAAAGGTTTTTAATTGCGTACAACATCATAGGTGTACTTTATAAATCGATACAATAGACTTTTAACTAACAAAGTAAAACACTTTTTCTCGTTAATCTTGTTTTTACAAAATTAATTATATTTGTGTATGATGAACACTTACTGAGTGGCAAAACACCTATAAAACAAATGAGCGGAAACAATTTTTCATGCGATGGATTTCAACAACGGTGTAATTTTAATCGTTTGTGATTCAATTTTTATCATTTGATTCTACTGCAATTCTAAACTATTTTAACCATGAACGCTTCACTTATTCATTTAATAGATACCTATCACACAATAATTGTGCGCATATAATTTAAATAGATATCTACGTATAGCAATAAAAATAAAACATTGTAAAGTTATATTTTTAATTGGATCAATTATATCAGTGATCATGTAAATCTATCCCAATCTTAATAAAAACCACACATTTTTATCAATGTACTTGAATAAGTGGGATAATGAGTAGTTTTATTTTTTTAGCAAGCAAACCATTTTATTCATAAACATAACAAAATGTCTAAAGAGACGATCCAGTCAAAAAAGCCAGCGAAATGGAGTCGCGTACAGATTACTTGTGTACGATCAATCACTGTTCTGAATGAACACATTGTGCATTAATTACTAAACAATTGAAAAAAGAAACATTTAGTCCTGAAAGTTGTTCACTGTTATACATTGGTCAGTGCAGGGATTAGGATAAGGGGTATTTGGACGTGTTTAAATTTTGTAAGAACCAATAAATCGTATTAGGTATCTATTTATAAACATATAGATTCTGAGCGATCTCATTGTGTAAAATATTCAACATGATGTACATTTTGGAGTTTCGAATTCACCTAAAAAAAAAAAAAGTAAAAATTTACCACTTACGCGCGATACCAGTTTTAATAACGAGCACAAATTTCAATTCATTTAATTATTTTCTAAGTAATGACTTGAAAAAAAAAAAAAAACGAACTAATAAAGACGACAAAATATCCATTTTGTGATTTTCAAAATTGTTCAGCACCTTATTATGTAAAAAGTTTAAAATTGTTTAGATTGAAATTGATAGAATTGTTTTGAATACCGAACGGTTTTGTAGAACTGCAGCAAATATTGACAACTTCCATTATTTCAAAGTTCCATAGATACTTCGCTCAAAATTGGTCAAAATCGTTTCCGAGTTTATAGTATTTACAAGTTTTATATTAACGACGTAACTTTTTTTCTTCGTGATCCACACGAACCCTGAACAATAAACCACACTAAATGAATACCGGCCAACAAGCAGAAACTTGAGGTAACATACAAAATAATTAAAATAAAAACCAGAAAATTAAGTAGGTATATATAGTTGTTACAATGCAAACACTAGAGTTTTTTTTTTTACTGTCAAAAATCTTAAAATGACCTTAAATAAGAGAACGAAATGAGCAATGTAAAATACAGGTTTATTTCGTATAATAGTGTTACACAAGCTATTAGATAATACAGGTTATGGTTTGGGTTCATTGCTTTTTTTTTTTTTTCAATGAAATCTCTTATTACATTTAAAATTCCAAATCAGTTGAAATCGGGAGATATTATAGGAAGGAATCGATAAAAGTACTGATTTTTACAACAATTATTATTACCAAATTCTCAAAATGTGCTAAACGCGTATAAAATTAATCTGAAAAACTGCGTTCACGATCTCTATTTTTAATCCAAGTACTGCGATGTGGTTGGGAAAAAGAAGAACGGAAGCTTATCAATAATTATTGACGTAGGTGTACTGCTGCGGTTACTGCGGAAACGAAGAGATTTCTCGGAAAATCCGTTAAATCTATTCGAAATATTCAATTTTATTTTAAAATTTACAACGATCTGTCCAATTATTTCTTTTTTATATATATAAATATATTTCGTAACAATATTCCTATTAGCGATTCTCGTGTGCTCCGAATCGGGGCGGAGGTGGGAAAGGACGGTCGTTTTTATGTCTGCAATAAAAACAATAATAATAATTCGCCAAAACTCGGCCCACCGGCGGCGAGAACGACGCGACAATGTCCGAACGAGGTCGACGCGAATCGGCTGTGACGACACACATTTCTCGCTCGCGTTTGATTGAAATTTGAATCGCCTTGAACTCGCTGTCGACCTTGAAGCGTTTTATTTTGCGCGCGTAAAAACATAATAAAAACATTATCATAACAATTCCGCACCACCCGTTTAGCATACAGGGTGCCCAAAATGTCCGCGTAAACGAAATTTACGTACATATTACATTTTGTCAAATTTATAATATTATTTTGAGCTCGTTTTATTCCGGTACGGTTTAAATTTTCTTCAATTTGCGGTTAAAACAAATTTTCAGTGTGGTACAATATGTTATATGGTATCGTGTTGATTTTTAATGATCAATTTTTTTCGCAAGCAGTTATTTATTATTCGGGGAGCGAAACATTTTCAGAACTCCGCAGTTACGAGTTCCGAATCGAAAAATTTATGTTTTATTAAATTTATTCACGTCTTTTGAAATTGTATACACCACCAACAACGATCCCATAAGCCGACACTGTTCGGGTTTGATTTGCGTTGGCAAAATTAGAAAAAAAAAAAACATAGTATTTTTTTTTCGTAAACACATCACAAATTTGAAAAAGTTACCGACATCAGCGTATTTTGGAAATGTAACTGACAGAATTACTTTTCATATTATATATTGACATTTTTTTTTGGATTTTAACCGCGATTATCCAAAAGGCTGTGCTTTTATTTTGTGTTCCAGCTCTCATAAGGTTAAATTATAGTTTTTCATTACACTCACGCTTTATTTCGGGTAATCTTTTTTTCTTTTTACATATGGGTTGAATTGTGGAAATTTGAAATTTTCGATTTTTTTATGTCAATAGGTACAAGATAAAATGAAATTACAAAGAAAATTTATAGGTAAATATTTATATAGAAATGTCTGCTCAGCTACGGTGATAAATACAACACAACCATTATTCATATAGTTTATGGGAATTGTTACCCGTCTGTTGATATAAAACGCTGAATTATTTGTTTCCTCGTTTGTGTCACAAAGTATATTTTATGCTTAGATTCAATAAAATCGTATCTAACATTTATCGTTTTATTTTAATCATTTTTACCCCTAATTACGTCGGTCCCTTATTTCACTTTTCAAGTGGTTGATTGGCAAGTTTATTTTATACTACAGGTCGGTGGTGGTACGCATTCCTTGGCGATAATCGTTGACTACCGTCTACCATAACTATGCGGATTGTGTAATAATTCTTTATCGGTTTGCCTATGTACCTAGTGTTTACACACGAAAACGCACGATAAACTCTTCCCTCATCATAAATTGTTTTTTTATTTTCAAAAGAGAATAAACTATTAAATAAATAAGGGCATGGTCGGTCGTGTACACATAAGATACCGTGACACGACGAGGTCTATTGGTACGTGCATCGGCTATCAAATACTTAAAAAGTCACCTAATTTGTTGTGAACCGTAAACTCAAAATAATTATCTCTTACAGTAACGCCGTGCGTCAACATCAATTTACGTAAATACAACACAATATGCAACAATATTATTGTGATGCGAGGTTTTTTTTTCATTCTATTTCCTAGCTTTTTTATCCAAGTACTGATGTTGTACATTTTGATCGCCTTATGTATCATGACACAATTGCTAGTACATCAGAAACGTAACAGTTATAATAACTTTTAAACTTTGTTATATTTTTAAATAATGTACACTATCCGCGATTCTGTTTTGTACTGGAGACTGTACAATGTTGAAGGTAATCGAAATTACATAAACAGCATAAATTTTTTGTTCTTGGAAAGAGTAATATACAAAAATTTGAAATTAGGTACCTAACTATTGTGCAGACAATTTTTTAAAAAAGGGATGGATATCCACGCATTCCTAAAAGTTTTCACAAACGAATTTTTATTTATTTATTGAAATAAATAGTGCTAGTAAGAATCAAAAAATCTTTTCTATAGTTCACGTAGAAACAACATAAATGGACATTCGAAAAAGTTTATATTTTTTTTTAGTGGTACGGTTTAAGTAGTAATTACAACAACGTGTATTTTTAAGCGAATAGTATGTAAACCTTTACGTAGGTGTTTTTAATTAAATAATTATTTTTTTGTTCAGTTTTAATCAGTGAAAGCCACTAAGCTATAAGTTTAGTTATCCTATGCAAAATAATCATTAATAACATATTATAATTATACCTAAGTGATAAATATATAAATATATATTATATATTTATTCGTAAAAAAATTATAACCAAACAATGGCTTATGTAATAAATTATAAAAATTTAAGTTAGCAGTTTAAATACATATATAATTTTATTCAATTAATGTAAGACTTTAAGTATGAGGAGTATGTTTGGAAACCACTTAGTTTCAAGTAATGTAAACTAAGTTATGATAAAAACAACTAACAGGCTACACTCCCACATTCTAATAGTAGGTACTATCTCAAATGTGTTTCCATTTTTGAAAAAGTACCTATACAAAAATTATTTTTACACCTTTGTCTAAGTTAACTTAGAGTTAAGTTTTTTTAGTTATTAAAAGCAATTGATACCAATTGTACCACATTATTATGTATCAGTATACATTTAATCAAAACATTATTTTAATAATTATCATGAACGATAGAATAATATATTGGAATGGAAATCTTAATGTCACAAAAAATTCATTATACATAATTATGACTTAAATTTAGTACATTTTAAAGTTTTATTTTTCAATATACGTATATAAGTACAGTTTGATAGTTATGGAAGTATTTATTATGAGACTGTATTTAAAAGTTAGTTTTATTTATAAGAATAAAACATATTGGTGTTTGTCGCATATATAGATTCATATGGATTTACTGGATTTAACAATCATTATTATTAATTACAAAACATTGGTTATATATGTGTAAGTTTATCTAATAATATTGATTTATACGTATACGTTTTGAATGGAGTTAAAATACTATTGATTTTACAATATTGTATTTTTGTTCGTGTGTAATTAAACAGCTTTTATATTTTTTTTTAATATCATACTCTGTTGTAAACAAACGTTTTTCACAGGCAGTTAAAATAATCCGTTTGTATGATTAATCATGCGTATAGTGTCATCGTTGACACTTGTATTTTATGTAAACCAAAAGTTATACAGGGTGTTTTTCATTTTTAAGAACCAAAATAATTAGAGGGGATAAAATAATAACCTCTAAAGATTTGGAGACTAAATGTCATTTATTATTACTTCTTACTGTGTTATTATCCTAAATATTTGTTTGTTATTTGACGCCCATTGGCTTTTCTAAGGTTTTAACACTTACACACTTATCGATTCTCCATTTTGTATATTTAATTCGTGAATAATTTGCATGCATGAGATTTGTCTGTTCTGACATCTCAATTTGAAATCCAAAACATATAATTTTCTAGCTTAGATAATTTTAAACCGAACAATAACCTTAATAATTACTACAACTATAACCACATAAATCAACGCAAAATTAAATTGATTAATAATTTAAAAATGATACATTTGATTAGAATCAACTCATTATATCACATTAAACCTAGTTATTTACAATATTATAATTTACGTCATCAAAATAAAATTACCAATAAATTATTAATTATTTAGGAACGTTCACAAATCAAGATCACACCCGATTTCACGTAGCAACTAAAAAATAGTGGTATTCAAATTATTTTTATATTATTTATTTCAATTTTCACTATCTACATCAGAACCGGTAAAGGGGATTGGGGTCTGAAAATTATTTTTCTTTGTCTATTACACGCAAATCATAGGAATTTAGACGTTTCCCTTGCCAACCGTACCAATCGATTGAATGATACGGTAAAGTTTTTAAAAATTGATTTGAGTTTGCCGTGAAGTGTACTTGACAGAATATATCCAACCCTTTTTAAATTGTTTGTTGTCTTAAGTTTTTCAAAGATATAAAATGTTTATAAATTTTTTTTCAAATATGTGGTTTGTATAAATTAAGAGCGTTGGTATTATGTTTTTACACGAACTAAATTACTGTTGTAAAATCGATGAATATGTAAATTAAATGTAATGCATTCAAAGTATAATACATACTTTGAATGCATTACATATAATTTTTATACCGAGAAAAGTGGAGATAGCAAAATTACCTAAAGTCGTTATTAGCTACAGTTTGTAACTCGGCAGTTCTTGAATTATCAGTGATATAATACACGTGAATAAAATAAAACCGTTTGATTTAAACTTATTTTATTTATAGACCAGTGGCACATGGCAATCTTAGAAAAAAATATGTATAAAATTCATTTAGGTAAAATAATAACAATTCTTTCTGATTCGAATCGACTATTTACAAATTGTGCAATCAAACCGAGACAAAATAGTGTTTATTAACGTATTCCCTTCTCATGAGTATTATATATTGTTTCCTTTGAAGTCACATTATTTCTACAAAACGCATTACGTGTCAAACGTATTCGTGTGAATGAGCATACATAATGCAAACCTGTTTAAACATATATTATTAAAATGTGTGACTAGTACTTACAATTAATACGCCTTCCTTTCTACCTACTTACACAGGCGTTAATTTACGACCCGTAGAACAACAAAGTGGAATTCGATCAAAAACGTGACGTCTGATGAAAATTTTTTTATTTCCCTAGAAAAAAAAAAATACTTCAAAAGCATTTTACGCGTAATGTATATAGGGATGACGTACCAGGTAAGAAAAACTTCTAATTAGAGAGACGTGAGCTGGGTAAATTTATCCGGTTAATTACAACTGTTGGGTAAGGTAAAGTAAGGTATATTCGTGATAAATTTCTTGATTTCTCAATACATTTTGATAGTTTTTCTTAATTCAGTTTATGAGTTATTAGTTAAACATAATGCATAGTTACCAGAATCTATGAATATTTTAAGTTTAAATTTCTTTGCTGATTAGCCACATTTATCTACACACAAGAGTAACAAGTAATTGGGTAATCTTTTGAGTACCTACTTGAAATAAAACCTTTTTGCTTAAAAATGTTTGATTTCTATGTATTGAATTCACTAAGGTACACTATGCGAATATGATTTATTATGAACAAAATCAAATATATAACTAATAACTTATAATTTAAAACAATAATTAAAAAAGAAAATTAATATTTTTCTGTGTCATGTAATTTCGTGTAAGTGTTAGTTTTGTTTTGGTATATTATTTCTCAATGGCCTAAAATACAAATGTTTTTGCAGATTTATATTGATAAAAACATATAGGTACTAATTTATGTATTAATAGTTATACCAAGAGGCTTAACATAATTTACAACAATGTCATAGTCAATAAAAACACACAAATGTTATTGACTTTATGACAAAAATATTAAGATAATGCTCAGTTAACTGTTAACTTAAGAGAAAAGTTGTCATTTATAAACAATCCTTAAAAACGAATTGCACCGTCTAATAAAGCTTGTTTTCTAGTTTTCATGTTTTCAACAATTGAATACTATGCTCACAGTTTAATTTAATGTTCACAACAAACTTATTTTGTAAATACTAATTGTTTTCTTTTTTTTTTTTTCAACAAATTGACAATTATTGATAAAAAATAGGGAAAGTGTCTTTACACACAGCACAACTGCGTAATGAATTACAGTAGGTAGTGCCACGTAAAACATTTTAATATTCTATTTTAACGCTGCCGGCTGAATAGGAATGTTTGTGATGTATAAATAATAAAAATATCACAAATTTACCAGTTCTACAAACTTTCCTTATTTTACCCTTCTACTTTAATTCTACTAAGGTTCTAATATTATTCCCGATTCATTCATTTCACTACTCCGGAGATTGAATGACTCGTTTTAAATTGTTTGATATACGTGCAATAATTTTTTGTGTTACAATAACTATAAAACAATAATAATTATTAATCAAATGTATAGACCGACATTAAAAAATCTTAATGACTTTCAAAAATATCTGTACAAAATCTAAACGATTTTAATCGAGTATTTAAAGCAGTGTAGCCTTATATTCACATCGTCAACTTGCTTCAGCACTGCTATATAAATTTATAATCAACGGTTTTGAATATAAAATGAAAATTATCAAACATCAATAAACGAAAACACCTAATTAAATGTTTAGAAATATTTTATTATAGATTATATAGATGTTACCAAATATATTCATAATATTACGTTCGTTATCTTACCCCAAACGCGTCAAATTTGTCATTTAGTATAAACGATTCCAAATACTTAAAGCAATCACATCACAACACCTATCAATTACTGCCATTGCTCTTCTCGCGTAACATTAAAATCATGGATTCATCTTTAAAAATCCTGTTCAATATACCTAATTTTTTTTTTACTTTAACTTATCTTCATTCTGTAGTTCCACTTTAAGAGCTAAACTCCACTCTTTTTCAAATTTTTTTCAATCAAAACTACATCATCGCAAACGTCATACACGACCAGAGTACATCGTTTTGAATATCTTTTGTAACTATGTTCATTACTTTAAAATGATGGACAACAAGTAAATAATCCAAACACTTGTGCACACCATCTCCTATGTTAAAGTATTCTGAGCTATGTTATTCCACACATACTCTTGACACTTTATAGTACTCGAACATTCATATATAATCTATATATTAATAACTTAATTTTTTGGGACTTATCCTCACTCGTCTCACACAAAATAAAAACTTCATTGACAATGTTCATGGCGTTAAGCCAAACTGATTTTCTGATGTAAAAAAAAAAAAAAAATTAAAACATATAACTATACTGATTTATGTGGATTCAATTTTTTGAAAAGGATTTCAGTTATTATGGTATCTAGTTGAAAATTTTTTAATTTTTTTTTCCAATTAAAATGTCGTTTTATTACCTTCCTAAATATTTTAGTTACCAAAATATATTAAAGTATGTTGCATGTTAAAGATTTTAATCGCGCTTTTTTTATAAATTTCCTTTCTTTTTGTTGATTTCCAAACAATTGTAACACTTATTACATATTATGCATTAAACGGGTCTTGTGCAACTTGTGTTACAATGCACAAAATACCTTAGACCCGTTTAAGATATAACGTGTACTATGACTATTGAGTAAAAACTCTTTAAATAAAAAACCTAAAAAAAAAAAAAAAAAAAAAATCACGTTGCATAGCAAAATTAAAATGATCCATATGTACATTTTTTATATAATAACACTGCAATCTACACGACGAAAGAGTAATTTTTTACACATTCTTACACATATGAACGTGGATATATTTTCCAAAGGGTCATTTGAATATCTCTATCCGTATTTCAAAATGTGTTTGGATTTTAATTACTCAACAGAGACGCTGAATCGGCGAGAATTACAAAATTGTCATTTTCAAAATGTCATTTATTAATACTTAATTATTGGTTTATTTGTGGCTTGACTGCGGTTCAGTAGCTCGGCTGTTGAGTGTTAAAACTTAAAACATGGATACGTTCGAGTGAAAAACGTAAAGTTATATGTAATTTAGATAATTTTTTGAGGAAAGAGAGGTAAAAATGCACCTATTTAGCGTTGACAATTTTTGTAGTTAGGTAATTACAAAAATATCTGAAAATAATCCGATGTAATAATGTTTTTCAATCAAATCGTACTAAACAAAATGAATAAACTGATAAGCCGTCAAGTTATAATTAATTTTGTACATTTCGAATCAATAATAATAATAATCATCATAATATTTTTCTTTTAAAATTTATTTTTTTATCGTGAAATTCCATGCGTCATTTTATACTTATATAATAATTTTGGCAAAAAAGGATCGCCAATTCTTTAAGATTAAACCGAAGTTTTTAACTTTTTTTTTTTAACGAGATACTCAATTAAAAAGGTTTTTATTATTCATAAGAAAAATTCCATCATTTATGCCGAGATTCTTTTTAAGTAAAATACTTTGTGAATTAAAAATGCCAAGAAAAACAATCCGTGTATGCTGCAAAAAACGGTACAAATATCTTGTTACAATAAAATAGGGCTCTAAAATAACATAATATTTACTTTGAACGTTTGTAACGTTAACTTTGTAAAGTTTTTACGTCATAGAACCATTTTAAAATATTTCACACAGTTTTTTTTACTTTAATTGATTATCAACCAGACAGAATTGTTTGGAACGCAACTTAATTGAAGTCCATACATATTAGTAAAATTTTCTTAGATATAAATATAAAAAAAAAAAAAAAAGATTGAAAGAACAAATACAATTATTTTTAAATACTAAAATGCATATTTAAAATATTTCCATTTCACAAGTGAAAAAAACCAAATCACATATTCCATTGAAAAAATTACAATATAATATTTACAGAAAACGAATTTTTTTTTCACACAAAAGGTGTAAATTATTTGAAAATCGGGACGGACTTCTTTGTATTCGAATAAACGAAAATAAGGATAAAAAATTAATTGATTTCAATGGGACATTTTATTTTTTGTAGACACATTAAAATAAAAAGGAGAATCAATAATCTAAAGCTTTGCGTTTAAAATGTACCATTAAATAAATACGAATACAAATCAATATAACAACGTCTTCGCAGTGCCTTTAAAAGATTAAAATGCAATTACAGATTTATTTTATTTATATTTTTTTTTTTTTATTATCAAGTGGCTGACGATTGGGATTTTCGATCTCGTCAGCGAGGTCTGTCCAAAACACGATCGGGTATTTGATGCGTTATCGCGAGCTCTTATGCCCCGTCCGGTCCTCCACTCGGCGTAAATCTTCCAGACTTGCAGTCTTGATGGCAAATAAGAAAAAGGAAAAAAGGGGATGAAACACTCCTCCCAAGGCCAAGTATTCAAACGTATATATATATATATATATTTGTGTGCGTGTGTGTGTGTTTAAAATAGTAATATCGATCTGTCTAGACGGCCAGACTCCTCTACTACTGCGACTGCCACTGCAGTTGGTGCAATGAGGGAGAGTGCGCAGTCGGGTGACCTTTATTTCAGTCTGTAGACCACGTTATATGTATAATCGGGGTTGGCTTTTTTTTTCTTTTTTTTCTGGCCCTCTGAGAATCATTGGCAATCGAAAAATAAGCGATGCATTAAAATTCATGTACATGAAAAAAAAAACATACCAAAAAGAAACGAAAGCTTTTGTGTGTGTGTGTGTGTGTGTGGTAACCGGAAAGAACCGGTCGATTTCCGTCAAGACGAATGTGTCGAAATTTCAGGGAGAAATAAAATGTTGCTCGCCACGACTGAGCGGGCGGCCTCGTTCGGTTTTTAACGTTTGTTAGCGAGGTTTAATTTTATAATGAAGAGACCTCTGTGTCTTGTGACCCGTGAATTCTTATCAATCATTTACGCACAATAATAATTTAACGATCAATTTTTAGAGGAGTATTCAACCCGTTGAAATTTTTTGTATTTGGATGGGATTTCGTTTAACTGTCCATATTTTTATACAAATTACGCCCACTGTCCATTTCGCGTATTCTTCACTGGCCGTTTGTTACGGGCACGCACATATTTCTTTATTTTTATAGGGGAGTGGTGTGTTTTTAGAAAAAACGAAGATCGTCACATACCTCCCGAAACAACAATCGTTATACATTTAATTCGAGTTCACGATATATTACACGTCTGACTTTTGTAAACATTAAAACTTTTTTTTTTTTCATTTTCGATCCTCATTTTTTTTTTTTTTGCATGGCCTGTGTTTGAAAGGCAAAAAATATTCTTGAGCGTTAAATAAAATCGAAGCACTACTTATACAGTAGACTGTAAACTATAGCATTGTGAACAAGTCGATTGTCCGTGTAACGAAGTGAAAGAAATAAGGGTCCAACTGTAGATGGATGTAGTGGGGTATGTATGGGTGGATGACTGCAAAAGCGGGATGTTTTGAGTAATGAAATGAGGAGAGACTGTCTAAAATGGATGATATTATACCGACGTGACAGAAAGGAGGGGAATTTTCGTCATTAGTCACTGTCCGGCATAATACTTAAGAATCGGATGTTGACTGAACTCGAGAGGATTAAAGCTTCTTAAAACAGCGTTAACGTTCCCTTTATTACGATTATACAATAATAAAAAAAAAAAAAAAAAAAAACCTTTTAAAACGTTTATTATGTCAATGGGGTTTTTTTATTATTATTGTTACGATCGCGTAATGTTTAGCTTTTTTTTTTTTTTCAAAAGTTTTTCTAGATAACAAACTGCTAAAACATCAAGTATATAAATTTGATTAATGCGCACTGTAAACTTATTCGACAGAATAATATTTGTATCTGTCCGTACACAATGCTTTTTTAATCAAATGTTGTTACATATTATTGAGTTTGATAAACACAAAGACGAATCTGATAATTAAGCTGATTTTTTGTTACTAATCAGAGTGCACCATATTTTTGATACTTTTCCAGTATTTAATCTTTTTTCTCGTTTTAACTATCTGAATCAATCTTCTGGTTATCAGTAGGTACCTATATATTATTTCACTTCAATTAATCGTTAAAATCTGCGTGAAATTCGCGTTAAATCCCGTTATTTCCTCACTCTCCATTTCAATGATCGGTGAGTGGATTTTATTATTATTTTAGTTTTAAAGAAAATTAAATCGCTAAATATGAACAAATATATCGCTTTTTACAAAAATGTATCGAAAATACCAATACGTATAAAGCGAAGGAAGAATCAAAGAAATGATAATGTATTAAGATATCGTTTATTAATTTAATTTATATAATCTATTAAAACCGTATAAAATTATACCAATCATTTTAAAATATCATATGAAAAATCATAAATGTTCAAATCACAAGAAAAAGACTAAACAAAACTTTAAGCCAGATCGGTTGTACGATTAATGATGATTATTTTGGGTCTTTAATCGCATATTTTTGACCACTGTTTATTATTATTATTCATATTATCCAATATATTCATACAATGAAAGTTAAATTTTTTGAAACAAACAAACAAATTGTAAGTATAATATGCTATCAAAACGTTAGAAATTCATTTTGTGTTTTTTTTTTTTTTTTTATGTGCTTTACCAGTGATATTCAACTAATTAAATCAGTGATGCGATCAATCATAAACTTTCGATCTTGCTGTTCAACGCAAAAATTTTTAATCCGTTTATTTATTTTTTTTTTTTTATTTACAAGATTTTTAATTAACAGAGACCATAAATAATAATTAAGAGGCAGTGGTCATTGAAAAAACAAATAATTTTACTACTAATAAACAAAAAATATTTCCGTATAGAATTTATAACGTATTCGAAGTTAAAATGTATATAGCAACTGTACTGGGTTGGGTAAGAAGTTTATTTAAGAAACTGTTTACTGTACGTATGAAATCTAAAAAATGTGTAGCTCATGAAAATTACGATTCTGGGCGAGCTCAGCGAGTCAAACTGTTAACAAGTCGTAAATTTTAAAGCTTTTATTTCACTAAAATTTATTTGAAACTTTTTGAACGTTATGAATCCATCCATTCCAACAATATATACAGATTTAAATTAGTTTGAATGAATTTTAGATGAGTTATTGTCAACAATAAGAACGGAAATAATGAAATAACAATGTGACGAATAAAGGAAAAAAAAAATATCAGCCACTTATCAACATTTTTCAATTACATAAAAAATTATAAAAGCTTGTGTATAATTTTTGTTTTTGTTTTTTTTTTTTAATTACGAGATTTATTAAACAAATTCTTCATTATTATGAGCATTTCCAAATCCACTACATATAGCTTAAAAATGATCGAAAATTTTCGGAAAATTCATACGACATTTAAATAATATTGATTTATCAACAAAAATTATTTATAATTAACAATGTATCGTGTTGTTAATTGCTTGTGCTTTTTCTTTCTAACATATTACAACGAATCTCGACAAATAAACAGTATGAACCATAAAACGTTGAGATCGCCCTTTTGATTTCAGCAACTAAGGTATCAATCATCATTTTCACGTAGTCTACACCTTCAACACCATACTCAATCAACGTACTGTCCTGTGTTGTAAAATGCATGCTCAGTTGTTTCCAGGCTGCAGTTGACGTATTCATACAAGTCATTAATATATATTTTGAACTTGCATCGATTAATTAAATTATGGACTCAGTAAAGATGTTTGTCCAAAATAGTACTTAAAATCACTTGTAACAATGCATAGGAACTATTTAATAGGGTGCGCAAAAAAAAAGAGCCATTAAACTAAGAACCAACCAAGTATATCAATACAGCAAATATACGTGAAAAATACGTTAATTTTTAAATGTATAGTAATTCTTTATCAAAAATACAAATTTTTTGCTTAGTAAAAAGTAGCACTTATTACTAATTTCAGTTACTAATTTTACTAGTTACACAATTTTAAAACCCCATAGGACGAGATAAAATTGATATTTATAATTCGTGTTTGCATTTTTTTTAAATCAAAAGACTACAGGACTAAATCCAGTGGTCCATCATTTTATCTTAAGTTTCGTAATGAAAAGAACCTATAGATATTAGACATAGGTAAATACAATTTCGTTCATGAATTAAAAAAATATAACTTCAAATTTTTATCTGAAACAAAGATTTAGTTCACCTTTTTTTACTGTTGTTTTTGTGGAAAAATATATATAATCCTCAGTGAGAGAAAAAAAATAAATACCTATAATCATTGGTATAATTAAATAAATTTATATGGAGGTTCACAATGAGTAATATGCAATAACGATTTCATGGTAGTTTTTTGAATTTGTTTCCGTACATAAAATAATCTATTGTTTCAATTCATTGGTTTGAAATTTTCGAAGAAAATCGCAATATCACTTGCGTTTAAGTCGTCTAGGAAAATTGTCAGGTGTTGAGATGGAGTACAGATTTTTTTGAATATAGTTCGTTAGAGACTCGAGTTAGAATCTAAGCTGTTGTAAAATATGTGATGAGATCAGTTAAATTTGTATGACTATACAGGAAGGTACGAATATAAACGTATTTGTTAATTTTCTAAGGAATTCGTTTTGAACACGCAGAATTCTCATGTTAATAAAATGATAGCTTAAAATGGCTTATAAAAAAGCATATTAAAAGTTTCTCAAAATTTTGAAAATTATTTGTCGTTACATCAAATTTGTAAAAATAATTTCGAATAGAAATACCGAATCGCGATCACAATTTAAAATGTATAATATTCGCGAAAATTTTGTATTAAATTAACAAAATTCGCATTTTCATGAACATTGAATAATTTATTTTGATACCTAATTAATTTTCTATAAGGCATAAAATGAAGTGAGTTTTTACCTACATATTAAATTTGCTCTTATACCTATCACGGTTATCACTCTATTTTATTTATAGATGTTAAAATAGGTATGATAAATAACTATTTTTATTATTTTTCTGCCATTGAAATCTTCCAAATTGATTGACAACGTTTTTGATACGGACAAAGTTCTAATGTCATATTAATTTCAATAAATTTTAAAATTTCGGAGTGTAAACAAATCACTGAAATTTAAAGTTTTTTTTATAAATTTGCTTCGCTGAACCGACTCAAAAATCGATTTTTTCGTAAACATAATTGATTTGTAACTGTTTCCAACGTTAACATAGAACGTTAAACTACAGATTTTTTAATTCTTGTGACCTACAATGAGAGAAAATACAATTTTTTTAATTTCCAATGAATCAAAGTTCGTATCTTGTGGTCGTAGATCGTGCTCTGTCCATCGTCAACTGTCGCCATGGTTTACCCGAAAACTTCCCGGTGTCTTGGAGATGATTCCGCCTCAGGATAAAATCGAGAAATCGCGATTCAAACTAAATTCTACGATCGAAATGTTTCAGCAAGCATCTAGTTTACAGCGTAACAAACTTAATTTGAGCGTTATTAAAAAAAATGTCGAGGACGGTTATTGGTTGCTCGTTGCAGAGAAACACTAAAGGTACCGGTTAAAATCTCAAGACCGGTAAAGATCTTGCACCCATCACCCCATCTGTGCAAAGACCTTATTGTTCTCCTGTTTTATAAACTTCCAAACAAGATAATGTTTGTTCCAAAGACCACGCCCGTTCATCGTTCGTAGTGAGGAATTAAAAAAAAAAAAAGAAAACACAGACACCACTCGTATTATAATTATGTAAATTTCGAAAATCAATTACCAACCGTTATAATAACAATTATATATATTGTGAACCGGACCGATCTCGCACGGTCGTAAATTTCGATTTAATATTATGTATCTTGGCCACCGAAGAAACGAACCGCTGCGGACAAACTGGATTCGGACGGCCGAAAATCGAACTCACGTTGTAGTAGGACCGAAAAGCGCGCAAAACGGTCGACCGTCGGAGGTCGACATTTTTCGGATTCCTCTCTAAAGCCGCGAGCGCGTATCGAACCTAATACGCGCGCGCGACATCGAAGGTTGAACTCGTATTATTTCTGTCTTTTTTTCTTTTTTTTTTCGCCAATTTTTTCCGTCTCAGCTCTTTTGTACCATCGCCGGCCATCGTGTACGCGACATGCTGTATAGTCGTACCGCGACAGTCGTCTACGGAATGCGGTCCTCCGAAAATGGTCAATTCGCGTTTGCCCGAACTGCTGCTGCTGCTGCTGCTGCTGCTGCTGTTTGCTACGCGGCTGCAGACCATTCGCAGTGTGCGGACACGTATGATATATGGGTGGAAGAAAAAACAAACAAATGCAAAAAAATCCCGTGGCTTTGCCCCCGACGGATATATATATTGGGCGTTTTGAATTTTCGACCTCGGACACTGATTACGGAAAATTAGACGCCTGTGGGCCCGTCAGAGTCAATGAACATCGAGAACGAAATCGCTAACTAAGAACTAATCGGAGTGGAGCAAAAAAAACCAAATAGGATAAAAATCTAAAAAAAAAAAACATCGTAACGATCAATCATTTTTCGATACTTATCCGATCCAACCGTCATGTTTCACCACGAAAATGTACTTTTCCGCGTATTTACGTGTGAGCACATCCTGTGTACGCCGATGGTGGCAACGGCATTCCATACGGTCGGCTAGATTGTGCGTACAGATTTCAGATGAAAAAGTCACAAAACTACACAAGATGCCATTACACGTTACAAGTATGGGAGTGTGTTGAATAAAGAATATGCAACCGAACGGGCTTGATAGACAGAAAAGGTTAATGTGGACAACAAATAGAATTCAATGCGTGAATTTTTTCTTAATTGGTACCTACCTACAAAATTATCAGTCCGGATTTGACGAACCGACAGAGCTACGAATACGAGTAATAGCTACATCCACCTATATAGAAACGATGGAATAATATTATCGAGAATAATGCAAGTTAAAAATGACAATCATTAGAAAGCGATAAACGTGAAAATGTGAACACGGTTGATAGAACTTTTCGGCAATGCCGTTTTGGTGACCCTATTTCGATAGCGGTGTCTTTAGGCGACGCAGTTTTGTCGAAACTGGTTTGGCGATAGTTTTCAAAACGCTTACGAATTAAATAATTTTTTAATTTCATTCGTATTGATACCTACTACGTTTGTAGCTCGTCGATTCCAGAAATGGAAACATGACACATTCTAATATTAGTTAACAGTTAAATATTAAAAATTATTGATTTTATTTGTGACATCAGAGAAATACGCAGGTACACAAATATTTAATATGTCATAAAGAATTTAATCGAAATGTGTTAGGTAGTAGATTGTAATTGACTGTGGTTTATTTGTAAAAGTGTAGCGCCGGGTCCACAAACAGACAAATACCTCATTTAAAAACATAAAAACCAACAATATACTTATTGGATGGATCAATTTAAATAGTCGTTCTAGAAAACATCAAACATTCGTGTTTCATCCATTTCCGTTAGTTTTGTGTAAAATCGCTTGTGTTCTGTGTTTGAATATTATCAATAATATTATAATAATCGTACAGCAAACGTGTTCCATAGTAAGCGAACTTCAGTTGTGAAAACTTTCCACAACATTTTGTATTGTTTCCCGTCTGTATGTTTTAAACGAAATCACTAAAATGTGTGTCCTGTTCTATTGTATTCCTATTGAAATGTTTTGAGCGCCACAGAGATTCTGAATTTTAAACGTCTCTTGTTTGTTGTGATTCCAAGTGCGCTTTCATTGTACAGCGGATACTGGAGATAAGTACGGCTAGTGCACTAAAACGCAGAACAGTATTATTACGTGTATTAAACGTCTGGAAACGAGTATACAAATAGCATCGAGTAATATTTAAGACATCACAGATATCCAATCGGGTGAACAGGGAGATTTCAAAATGAACAAAACAATTATTTAGGGAAAAAAAGAACGTCCATAAATACAACTACTCAATCTTAATAATGGTTAGAATTTAGGAAGTTTTTAACATATTTATTTGACGTGAACAAACTAAATTTTATTTACATTTACTCATTTAGAGTTTGTTTGAAAAAACTGAATTGCATGTTTAGATAAGAATAACATAGTAATAATAATAATAATATTATTAATAAACGTACCGTTTTAATCCCGTTGTGTTGGTTTAGATTACAATATTGAACACTTTTGTTCGATATCGAAGAAAATTTTACATTTGCACTCAAATTCATAGTAGTTTAAAACATGTAAATACTTGTTTATAAAATGAAAACTTTCAAGTGGGATTTACTTAGATTTTCCGCTATACACCTATATTAATATTGAACAAATGTTATTAATATTTTTTTTTTTTTTTTTGGACAATATTTGGTCTCAGTGAAACAGCCACAATACAGCATACGACATGAGAATAAAAAAAATAACTGTTTTTTTATGATATTCTTGTCCTGTCATTCTCTTACATTCATGATAGTATGACGATTTTAAATTTTTTGAACCAAAAATGTACTTTACATCGTAGGTATATCCTACATGGTATATCCTATATCGTACATGTGTACACAGAAAATAACTATTTTGATAATTGTACCGATCTAAATTTCATTCCGATTTCACAAGAATATATTACTGAACATTGTTTTATGATCCTTTCTTTGTCGGCAAACGGTGTCTCGATGTCGGCGAAAAAATAAAAAAAAGAGTCATAAAACTCACAAATAACCTTTTGATGTAACCGTAATGACGATAATATTATTTTGTACTTAAGCGTTAACATGTTCACGTATAAGCTAAACTAGAGGGCTTCATTTAATACTAAAAATTAATCACACAGCAAGTTAGTATTATTTTAAAATTAAAATACAATCCAATGTCAAAATTTGTAATTTTAATTAAATAATTTTTTTTCTCTAAATTTCAGGTAAGCGCATATAAAGTAAATAAAAAAAATTACAATACTACTACTGAAATGGACCTGTCTATGGTTTTATATTTGATTAACTATACTATATTGCATTCAACATTAAAATCAATGTTTATCATATGCAACAAATATACAAGTGTAAAAATTTTAATCCAACTGGATTATTTTGACAATTTGTTTATTGTCTGAGTTATGATTTTCGAGACTTTGTCTTTATAGAACTTTAATAAAATGTCGATAACAATTTTGAAAACTTGTAAAAATAAATAATAATAATTATATATTTAAGTCAATATATTAGTATACATTTGTTATAAGTGAATGGAAATTCTGAAACTAACTATTTAAATTTAATTAGGTACTTTATAAGAAGTAAGTACAATTTTTACCATTATACGTGTACAAAATAACATATTTGTTTTATATTTACATAATATCTATTATCGTGGAATATTTATTTATAAATTGTATGCTTTTAAACTTGTATGGTTTTTTTTATAACCAATTAGATTAACATTTTGGATGAAAATTTGAAAATTGAAAAATCGATAAAATGTATAAATTAGTAGAATAAAAAAAAGTCACAAATTGTCTGGTGGTATGAGATCTCTAATGCGTTGACCATGACAAGTTGATAAATTAAATAAGTAATGGTCAGAAAAATCTACTTACATACAATTGTTTGCTTCTGACATTCAAATTAAATTTTTTTTTTTTTTTTTTCAACGAAATCAGTAGGGTTATTCTTAAAAAGATGTTTTGGAGCATCGCACAAATTATTTAATATCGATATACCAATTATTGAGAATTAATTTGAATCAATTAAATCTGTTTACAAAGCTATAATTATGTAATGTCAAGTAAGCATACTTAATTATCTATTTAAACGACTAAATCAAATAGTAGATAGTCATTACGTACGTCTCATTGTGTCAATATACCTTATTCATTATTATCTATACTATACTTACTTCAATAGTACATTTACATTTACTTTTAGTTCTTTGATTTTCCCGACACAAAATATGTACCAAAACAAGTTCAAACTATCGTTTATATGACAAGGACAGTATAATGTACAAATATATTGAATATTCAATTTACTAGGATGCACACTAAATGTATATCTATTAGTTTAAACTAAAAAGAAAACCTATCGTTCAAGATTAAAAGTAATAACTATTGATCAAAGAAGGAATCTTAAATAGCTTGAGTTAATTTGAATAGTTGTAAAAACTATAAATTTGACGTAGGTGTAAACCTGATAAGGTTGTATCCAATTTTCGTCACAAGGATAGTTTATAAAAATATGTATAAAATTCAGTTTGTTTAAATATTTTTTAAAGATGTAACATTTTATTTTTTTATTTTTTATACCACTATCTATTCCATTCTTGAAAAGTTACGTTATAACGGTTTTAAGGATCCTCGAGAAAGGAAAGGTACTTTTTTAATAAGCCTTAATTTTTGTTCATACCATATTTTTAAGGTTTTTTTTTTTTAAGTAAACAATACATTATATATATATAAGTACATTTTGTTATATCTATTTTCTTTAAGTGGAGCCTGTATTGGAAATAGAGAGGTATATCTTACAAATTACAAAATATACATGAGCATTATATATGCTCATGTATATTTTGTAATTACAATGCAAAAAAGAAATGAAATTATGACATTTTAAAGTTGGGTAAATTAAACAGTAAATAATAAAATACTAAAAGTAAAACAGCAAATAACAAAAAAATATATATATATGTATAAATATAGAAGTCCTAAAACCTAGAATTAAAAATTATAGTTTCTTGAGAAGCTAATTAACAATAGTTATTTTGTAGTTAGAATTAGGATTGGATTTTAAATGTTTTTTTTTTAAATTTAACGGCATTGAGTTAAAAATAGTAGGTTCCAAATAGTCAATGAATTTTTGTCCAATATTTTTATTAGTATAAAATGTATTGAGATATTATATGTTATATTACGTTTGGGATATACTATATTATTGTTTATCAAAAAGCTTTTCATTATAAACCAAATTTAAATAGGTATTATCACTTGATAACAATTTTTTTGTTTTACGTGAAATTTTCTTAAATACAACAACAAAATAAAAGTATTCTCATATTTTATATTATATTAATAGTAATTCGTTTTCATACAGCTAAAGTGATTAATATGAATGTTTTCATGTAAAAACTTTTCACAAATAACTGTGTTCAAATCACAATAAAACATTTATATAAACTTCATTTAAACGTTATAACTAATTAAAAAATACGTATTTAAAAGATTAAAAAAAAAAAAAACAATTGCTATAATTTCAAATATTAATTTATCAACAATGACAAATCGTACACGTTGTTGACATAACCATTTCAGATTCTAAGCAACATAGCAAAGCGTGAAGTATGAAATGTTACAAACAATTAGTTTTTTTTTTAGTTTTTGTGTGAACATTTTTTTCAGGTAAGAGAAATCCCAAAATACGAGTATATAAAAATATTCACATTAAATTTTCATTATTATTATTGTTATTATTAGTTAAGTTAAACATAGCGTAATGTACAATGTAATCTAAACTACTGTATTTGTATTAAAAAGTCATATAATAAACAAACATATTATAGTTTTATAGAAACAAATATGTAAATTAAGTAAAGTGCACAGAAATGTCAATCAATTAGTTTGTTAATTACTATGTTAATTTATCTAACATAGTGCTTAAATGAATGTGCAGGTATACGGAAAATAATTAAAACCAACAATAATTTGTGATTTAATTATTCCTTTCCATATAATGTTGAATCAATTATAATGAACCGACAACCAGTTTTTGAAGGATGTTCGATACGACTTTCTATTTTAGTATGTAATAAGGCTTTTTATCATAATCGATCTTCATTTAAGCTGGATTGGTGAATTTCTTATATCTTAATTAAATACAAATGTATAATAGACGTGGATCTTGTTTTTAATACTGGAATATATATGTAATATGTACATTAAATTATTCGCGACAGAAATATACTTAGCAGACTTTCAAAAATGTGCTAATGACTTGTAGTGGTAATAGCTATGACATTGTATTGTGATGTGTTTAATCATTGTCGTATATTTTATACATAAATTAAGTAGTTATATTTCATAAAATATAACATACCTTCGTCACAAGCCTGATAATTTCAATTTATTTGTCGTAAAATTCTCAATTGTTTTTTTTTTTTTTTTTTAGTTATAGAATATAAGTGTATAATTCAAAAAGCAAGAAAAATAAAAAAAAAACAGAGACTAAAGTACCAGTGGAGTCCGTAAATCTATCAGTAAAGTTACTGACCTTACACGAAAACGTTATCATAAACCAGAAAATTTCAAACTATGCTACGTAAAATTTTCAATTTTTTTTTTCGGTTTTTGGGGGTCTAACAACTCTAAACAATAATTAAAATTTCTTCTTC
>CM029357.1:51854889-51866729 GCA_017140985.1 Hormaphis cornu
TAATAATTGCCGGTCGACGTACAGTTGTTTCGGGTTGTGGGTGGAATGGTGGCAGCCGGCAGATGTCGGCAGACTTCCCGACACGCGTGCGCGATGCCCGAACACGTGGATCATCCCCGAGGTCGACGGACACGGGAAAAAAACAAAATAAAAACAACATACGCGGGGTAAACAAAACAATAACATTAAAAAAAAAAATACCTACCTAAAAACAGACCCCCGTCAGCAGGGCGGCGCAAGTGAAGGAGGATTATTCGCCACACAACACAAACTTTTTCGACTTTACAGTAAAATAAGGATACTTTGCGACTCAGCCGGTATATTTGCACGCGAAAAATGTTTTTCGTTCTTAACGTATCCAACTCGCAAACTTTTCTTTGAACGTCAAAATCGTTTGAATAAAAATATCTAGGGTTTCAATGGTTTTTTTCTTATATTTTCACCATGATTTCGTTTCATTCCTTAGTAATAAAAAAAAAAAAACTCATACATATTTTTACACTCGTATAAGTTTTCCTTGTTTAGTTTTTCTTACATATTTTTTTTTTTTTTTCAATTACAATATTTTCGTTGCCTTAAGATGACGCTGCAGTGGTATACTTTGCACCGTGATTAAACATCCATGTTATTTTAATCGATTCTTTTCAATGGTGCAAAGTAACCGAATATCATATACAACTTTTCACCAACCACATATTATAAAACAATTTGAAACTTAAAAAAAAAAAATATTGAATTTTAAAATTTAAAAAAAATATATTACTCGTACTAAAAATAACAACTGTATACTTGTATAACAATGTTATTAAAGTCTCAGTGTTTGTTTAGAGTTAAAAAACATGAAAATTGGCGCAAAGTATCCTCGTTTCCGGTTATTGTTTTAAAAAATTCTCTAAAAATTTGAAAATAAACTTCAAATATACGTATAGTTATTAATCCGAAACGTCAAATCGGTTCAACCAATGTTACTTGTTCACCGCCGCCGCAGAAGACCATAATCTGCGATAACGTTCAATCGATTTCGGAAAAAATGGATTGTATAAAACTTCAAATAACAAAATTTACTTTTCAGAAACAGTAAATTAAACCGTTTTTCTCTGTAGTGTAATTACATATTACTCGACACCACACGCGATTGCAATCGGTGATAACTTCATAGTTGATTTTTTTGAAAAACTACTCGACCGATTTTTGATAAAAATGGACGATTTCAAGTACGTAACTTTATTTTGCCAAAAGTAGAAACCGAAATGGTTCAACCTGTTTCTGAGAAATCGAAATGACGTGTATACAAACTTTTCAACGGGGGCTGCGTTTGTTTTCGGTAGGTCATGATCGGTGAAAACACAAAAAATCGTCCGGATGTCCCGTCATATTTGAATCGAATACAAAAGATCATTTTTTTTTTTTTTTTTACATTTCTATACAAATATACTTAAAAAAAAAAGAAAAACACAATGTGCAACCCTGAAGATGCCACTGCGGTCCACCTGGCTGAGTGACGGACACGAGTCAATGCGGTTGACTGCTGTGCCGCGTTAACCCGCTTCTGCAGACCACGAGAAGGTGATTACGCTGCTGATGTCGGTGTCATTATCGTTACGATAAGATCAACGTAAGCGTGCGCAGCAGACATTAATAATAATATTGTCACGGCATGTACAAAAAAAAAAACGTAAAATAATTATTGTTTTCGTAGTAAAAAAGAAAGAACGGTAAAGGTGCAGTAGCGACCACGCTTTGGGTTGGCCGTTGGTTTTAAAGTTGCGCGGTTTATGTCCGTAATGTTTAATATCTATTGGCAATGACAAATTATTGAATTTGAAAATAATGATTCTGAGCTACCTATCTAATCTATTAAGTGTCCTGGGTGAAAATAAAAAATATCGAGGAATACTCCTATTATAAATACCTACGTAAAAAAACAAAAAAAATAGTGTACAATACCAAGCAAAAACTTTTTTAATTTTTTATAACGTATTATAATATTTATTTAGTGGATAAAAGTTTGAAAACGACATAGAAGAATTATTTATACGATAGTTTAATAGGTATAGCCGTTCTGACGCTGGATTTGGTGATTTTGCCGTTTTCGTTGTTTTCGGCACATAACTCAGAAAATAATCAAAATATCAAAAAGTAGTTCAATTAAAATAAAATTTCAAGCCAAAGTCTCAACTTTTATGCGGTATTGAACGAAGCAATGGAGCATTCTTTCTACCCGAAAATTAATTTCAAACATGATTGTTTAAAAATTTTCACCGTGAAATTCTCGGTTTTTATTTTGGTTTTTGGGGTAAAACTCAAAAAGTAAGCAAAAATTTCAAAAAAAAACTTTGTTAAAAGTACCACCGGGATAAATAAACCTTTTTGAAAAGTTACTGACTTTGAAAATTGGAGCATTCCTTGTATACAAAAAGTTGTTGACAGAAAAAATAAGGAAAAATTATCAATATAAAACAATATATATTGTTCGCTCAGAATCTAAAACGGTTGTGGGTACATTCAAATACAATTTTGCGAAAAACATTGTAACCGATGCATGAATCGCACTTTTTCGTCTAGAGTCACGTTCTTACAATAAAACATATTCTTTTTTACACGCGATCGAGCTGGATCAACAGACCAAAGTCGTTGATGTAAACTACGATTCGTTCATCACGTGTAAATTACATTGTATTTTTACGTAGACGTATAAAAATATCGTGTACTGCGCTTCCCATCCATGATATTACAGTGTTGTCAGTATGTAGAGCTGCGAGACAAAAAGAAGTGTGATACGAGGAAATCGTCGAAATTAAAAATTCAAATTTGTTTTTTGTCCATGGAAAGCGATTCATAAGAAGCATATTATATCAAATCCACCTTGGAGCACCAAATCGTGTCATTTTATGTTTTCATAAGTTTCTTACACTATACAGCTTTCTCTCTTGAACCATAATATGTAAAAGCCCAACCGCGTTGTCTCTCTAAGCTCAGCCCATATCGTACTTATACACATGTATATTTAAACAAAAAAACAAAGTACAAAACAGCCCACACTAATTTTTGAGCTCGCCAACTCGGATAATGTAAAAGAGGCTGACGAGGGCTTCGTTTGCAGTTCGGACAAAACCCGGACACGCGGATGCAGACGGACCTGCAGGTGCCTTGTTCGTTAATTTTATGTTCTACCTCTCTCTAAAAAAAAAAAAAAAAACGCCTCGTAAAAAAAAGGTGTCGTCCACCATATGGAGCTGCACAGCTCGTAGATAATCCTTTTGCGCCCGGTATCGACCGTCTCTTTCTCTGCAACGTCATTACATTATTATTATTATTATATTCCGACACAACGAGTGCTCGGCCGCTGCTACAGATGTCGGAGGCGGTGCTTTAGCATATTATTATTATTATATTTCTCTTACGTATCGTCAATTTTTACTATTATTATTATTATTAATATGATCATGCTTCGTGATAGATGCAACAACAGGTGTCAGCGAGCACGGTATCCGGCAGCAGACGGACGCGGAGGGAAAAAAACAAAATTTAAAAAACACGAGTGAACATAATAAAATATATATCGCGTGTTTTAACGAAACTCGATTGCGATTGCAGTACCACTCACGTGAGAAGAGATGCGGACGTTCGGAATAATAATAACACTATACGCAGCCGTTTACGACGTTTATATTTGCGCTTTTACGACTGTTTGCGGTCGTTTTTTCTCTTTGCTCGTACCAGTTCCCCGAAGACAAAACAGTTAAAAACAAAAAACGCGTTATTATTGTTTCAGTTTTTGCATACAGGGCGCAGACATGGCTGCAGACCGCGGACGCGCGTTTTTGAAAATGCAAATTCGACCGCGAATAACTCGCTATAGCCAGTACACAAGACGGTAATGTTGATTGTAAAAAAAAAAAAAATGAAAACGAGTAAGACGTTTGAAAGGAATTTTTTTCGAAATTTACAAATTTTCGTACAGCTAATGGACAATCACTTATACGTAGGTACGTAGTATACCTAATGTAACGTGGTCAAAAAACAAAACAAAAATAGAAATGCTCATGGACCAATTGATATTTTTTGTATATTTTAAGCGCCAAACACGTATATAATGCGTCACATGCGTTTAATTTATGTCAGACACTTTTTTTTTTTTATGGTAGTTTTAGAGTAAGAGTATTTGTTATTTTTGAGAAGGATTAAGCGTCCTAGCCCCCTCGTTTATGCCCTTGCTTGTTGTGTGCATCAAGAAAACAACAAAAATAGAGGAGAACAATTGAACAAAATTAAACACGACCTCCCTGTAGTTCCATTATATATTTTATTTATGCGCGGTCGTCTGGATATTATTAGCAAAGAATATATGGTTTTCGGAGATGCACGTCGTAATTTTTTTAAATTTAAAAAACACTAAACAAATGTGTTTCTCCGAACTCCCCGAGACAAAAATATGACGTAACAGTATGACTCAGTAATAATCTCACTATGGAATACGTCAAAACGTTATTTACCGTGCTTATACCGAGAATAATTCAGTTAAATTAACCCGGGGTTGAGTGTTCATTCTTCTATAAAATAAAAAAACTTTCTTCAATTTTAGTAACATATTCGGTTTTGTTTATCTTTAATTCAAGTCACGTTACTGTAAAACGTATCTGAGCTCGTAAAATTGAAGACGGACTTTTACCATACGTCTGCAGACAAAAACATTTAAACTTCGTATTGTTATACTGTATTATGGTACAAATTGAGTGGTTATTTAGGCAAAAACAAAATAAAAACATTGATATTCATAATATGGAATGACTGATGTAAGGTAGTATATTTGTAAAATTTACGTTTTTCCAACGGGATTTTTGTTCATTGTGAAATTTTTAATATTGTCAAATAATTGCAATGATAAACGAATTTTTCATTTATAGTTTCTTTACTAGAAAAATATCGCATCGAATTTAATTCAAAAATGATTCAAAATCTTATAATACCTATGTTCTTTTGTTTTATACAGCTGAAATTTATTTTTGAGTTGACAAACTCTAAAAGTTTGTAACTAACAAAGATATTTTATACAAACCAGTTAGTGCCAATTTTTAGTGCTCAGTTTAAATTGAAAAAATATTCTTCTTTTCCCTAACTATTTGGATAATAATATTTTTTGATAAATAAATCTTTAACTGAGTTTTAAAATATTAGATAAATACCTATAATAGATACCAATAAAAGTCAAACAAGTTGTAATAAATTATAATAAATAAAAACGGTGGAATTTTCAAACATAATTAAAAAGCTCGCAAAAGTTGGGAAATAATATAAATATTACGCAAATTCACCAAAAATAATGTATTAACAGTCATAACAGATATACGAAGAGAAAAGAACAAAAAATATATACCTATATACTAGGTACATTCCAAATATTGTCGTACCTATATTCAAGAATTCAGTTAGATTACACAATTTCAATATCACCATGATATCAATCGTGTATATTTTGAAGTCTTGTGTAGAATTCGTAAGCGGTTGATTGCATACAAAACATACGATTCTGAGAGAGATCAGTGGGCTAAATTTTATATTTCTATAAAGAACGCAAAAGAAATTAAACATTTTTGTAAATTTTACAAAATAATATCATGCACTCGATCTATTTAAATAACTTGAATTAATTTCAATTATCATAAACCACGTTTGGAGGAGAAAGTACCATAAAATAAAAAATGGATGAAATTACGTAAAATATATTCCAAAATATATAAATATTTATTTTCATTCAACAGTTATGGTAATGAATCGTACAATATACATTGTATAATATTAGTGTCAAGCAGTATAGCATATAGTAAACCTACCAAATAGTATGCGATTGCAAAAAGTGTGAAGTGTTTTGGTAAAAAGTATTAAGTCTATATTCAATATGTTTTATTTTTGTTTATTGAGTTCGAAAAAAGTCGCATCTGTAGGTATAAATTCAATTTACCAAACAAAAATATGGTTGTTATATATGGTAATAACCAATAGTTAGTGCAGAGCCTAATTTATAGTTAGGCACCTATCAATTATTATGTAGATAAAATATTGTTATTTGTTCTTACATTACTTATGATTTTTATCACTTAACTTGTATGTAATATTATGCGTTGTAAGTTGTAAACTACATTTATTGTAAAAGCCGAATGGCGTTAAAACTAAATAAAATAAATATGTATTTTATACAGTTATCGTTGGTCAAACATAATTATTAAAAAAAAAAAAAAAAACATTGTTTCATAATTGTCGGTATAGAAGGTATACTCGCTCGGTCCCGAGTCTCTGAGAAAAGTTTTAGAACTACAAAAAAAATCCAGTAATTTACATAGTTTTTTCTTTTTTTTTTTGTTACGTCGTAATACATTGTCCTGTGACCGATAAATTTACATAAAGACAAAAAAAAACGTATCGAATTCGGATATTATAATTATACACCAGTCTGTATTAACTGATCGAGTAGAAAAAGAACAAGTGTTATAATCGGTATTTTGTTCAACACGCCCAGAATCGGCATTGTAACAAAGGTGACAAGAGATTTATGAGATGGTCGTTGCGATCTATGTGTGCCCACTATAAACGAAAGCCGCCGAGGAACGTTAAACCAAAAAAAAAAAAAAAATATTGATAATCCCGAAAATTTCGCAGAACTGGCGCCCCGGACCAATAAATATACTGACTAATTGACGTGCCGCAAAATTGGTTTTCGGAATATGTCCCATCGGCCGGTTTCTCTCTTTCTCTCTCTATCTATCCATGTTATTCTTTCTGCTGTACCACCATTCGTAATATAATAAACTATTGCGACGTTATTATAAAATAACATCTACTTAAAGAACCGAAAACACTTCCATTTCGTTGCAATTTCTTATTATAGTAATTGTAATATTATATATATATATAATAAATTACTGGCGGTTTCTATAAAGAACAGGATGACCGACATCCCATTTCCGACCGACCGGACGTGTTCGAACACGTGTGCGATTTTCGTAACTAGACCCCGAAAACCGATTGAAAATAAGATTAAACGTACGACGTGTGTTCATTTACACTGCTCGTGAAATTTGTATGTGGAGAGTATAAAAAATTTTGTGGTTATATAATGAAAAAAACTTATGAAACGTATAACAAAGCCCACGTTAAAAAACGTAAGATTTTTATTTTTTACATTTTTCAGTATCAATGATTTTATATAAAATTGACCAATGAAAATAATACGTTTTGTAACTAAACCGATTGCGTTCCCTACATAACTTTGCACAATGAAGAAAAGCGCATCAAAATAATTACTTTATACCTGCTTCGTAAATTGTAGGTTATGTAAAACGTTTGGGATCAGTAGATATAAATCGTATAATTTTATTACCAAACTACTTACACTATGATTTTAGCATGGAAAATAGCTACCACCTTTTAATAATTAATGAAATAATTGGAATGTATACTTATTTTTTTCCACTCGTCATTGGAAATGGTGCCCAAGTCATGATTTTATAATTTTAATTTAAAAAAAAGTCACTGTACATTTTGAAAAAATATTATGGCAGCATACGATTCATCATTATTATATAATATGCGTGGATATTTCACTAAATTACGACGTTTATTTTTATTTTTCTTCTGTAAGAGTTGAATTTACCAATAAAAAAATTTCTATAATGCGGAAACTGAAAAAGAAAATGATTTTTTGTATAGTTGGTGATGTAACCACTTATAAAAATTGAAAAGTTTAAGTTAGGCGCATTACTATAAAAGTGCGCCCGACTTTAGATAGGAAGTAATGAGAATGAGAGGAATTTTTATAATACAATAATAAATACATACTTGGATATTTTCCCGTTTAAAACATCCAAAAAAATTTTAAACATTTTATTTTGGTTGGTTTGAGCGTAATTATATTTAGTGTAAAGCGTTAAAAATGTTTTCAGTTTAGTTAAATAAATTAAATAAATTTCGTATTCTAGATTAGAGATATTATCCAAATCTTGAAAACATATTATTCAACTTTATAGCTATGTTTTAAGTTTTGTGAAAATCGAATTTCACAATTTTTGTTATCCTTTATTAAGAAAATTCTTTTAAAAATAAATAATACCTAAGTTGAACATTTTGGTCTTTAGACAATTCCAGAATGTCCATTTAATACCTATTTTGATGTAAATGCATTTGAAAATATTTAAAAAGTTCATTTAATTTTTTAGCCAAAAACTTCAATTTTTTAGTTATATATAAAACCTTCAATATTAAATATATTTAATTTTTATCATTTACACTAAATTTTCTATTCAAAACTATTAAATAACATAGATTCAGGAACATCAATTTCCAAGATCTTATGGGAAAATACAATGCCAAAGAATGCAAATTTTTCACACATTGCAATACGAGTAATGTTTTGTCTTTTTATGGATAGTAGGTACAAAGTGATAATACGGAAAAATATAAATATTTAGTATGAATAAATGTATAATTTTCTAAGCGATTATGCTGTATGAAACGTTAAATTAACAACCAATTCAGTTTACATCAGACACTGCGTGTGTGGAAAAAAACAACTTGTTTATTCGTGGTTCATATATCATCGCATCCCAAATAAAGATTACAATCTTTGAAATAATATAACTAAGTAGGTATCTAGTGTACCCACCATTCATATAGATAAAAGTCGTAAAAATACTTTACCTACGATTTCTATTTTTATAGCGTTTTAAATAGTTCAAGGATAAGCAGAAAAACCTTTTTTTATGACATGAAAGGGTGATAAAATCTTTTTTTTTTAACAATAAGAAATATAATATTTTTTAAAATTTGCCAAAACAACAATTCAAATAAAAAATGAATATTATAAATATTTTTCGCTATTACAGCTACCACATACTTTTTTATATAAGGTTCTTATCATTTTTAAAACCGCTATTTATTTATTGTTATAATTGGAGTTGCATATTTTATCTGAACAAGGGCAAATATTTAAAGTTTGATATTTTAAAATTAAAATCGTCTTTCATTTTATTCTTGATTTAAAAATTAATAAAAATGTTTAATTAAATTAATTTTTTTTTTGTATAATATTCAACATTATTATATGAAATAAAAAATTTTAATAATCATTCGGTAAATACCTATATAATAACATCACAATATGGAGAAAATTAATAATAATTTAATTAATGCATCGTACAAATTTTTTAAAAACTATAACATTTTAAAGAAAACATATAGACCCATTCAATATAATATACTTACATAATAGTTTGTATATAATTGTGCTTCAAAAATCAGTGGACAAATTCGCCTTAAAAAAGTTATAATATAGTTTTTTTCGATTTTTAATATTTGTTATTAGCCATAATTTTTTGAACAAATTTTTAAAATAACATGTTTGTACGTATATTGGAATGATTATTATTAAAACTTCAAATAAAACTGACAATTTTTCTGCTGTATAAGATACGACTTCAAAATGTTCAATATGTTATAGGTTTTGTTTAATGAAACAAAAAACTTTTCTTTTTAATGTTAAAATATTTTATTCATCAACAAACTATTGGTTTTTGATATTAAAACATCAGTATTTGTTATTCCCTCTTTTTTTTTAATTGACTATGTTAGAAAATAATTAAAATATAAAAACATGAATAAAATATTACTGATCTTCATTGGTCATAAATCGTAAATGATGTGCAATTATGTACCATGTTCTGAGTAATTAACAAGAATCGTACATATTGTAACCAAATGTACAAATTTAATATCTAATTTATTGATCTTTTTTGTCTTATACTCGTATATACGTATAGTAATAGTTATGTTATTTTAATTTGTTTTATTAAACTATGAAAAGTCATTAAAATTAAAAAATTTTAACCAATCAAGTCAAGTTTCTTAAGATTTTACTAATTACACACACACACACACACACACACACCACACACAGAATTGTTAAACCTCCACAATCAATGAATTATCATCGATATCATATTGTATTTAAAATGTTTACTTACACTTTTATCAATAGACAATAGTGACGTAGTTTGTTATTTTTTTGTTATTTCAATTAAGTGATAAAATATGTTTTAAATATTATTCGTCCACCTATTATTTTAAGTTATTTGTTGTAACAAAACTGCATTAATTTTTCGTAACTTAAATTGTTTTGTGGATCCACTTAATATTTTATAAAAAGAAGATTATGTAGTTCTAGGGCACTGTATTGACCATACATTTATACTTTTTTTCACCAAAAGTACACATCAAATGATTTATACAGGAAATCGCATAATTTAATGTGCTAAAGTTTTTTTTTTTTTACGGTTTACTTTAGACAACTTCTTAGAAATATAATGTGATAATTTGAAAAACCATTGAAACTTAAAAACTTTGGAGAAAAAAAATACATTGGAAATCAAAAGAAAGATTTAAAACCATCCACCGGAAATCACCCTTCTGTTTCTTTGTTATTTATTTTTTTTTTTTATGATAGTTTAATCGAATTAAAATAATACACTACCTTAATACTTATACATGTGTAATTCTATAATGTTTTTGTCCGGATAATTGGTTTTACAAACACGCAAAGATGTACAATTTATACGCACTGCTTAGTGCTTACAATAGTAGAAAAGGTACAATGACAGCAACAGCAGTAGCGACAGCTGCTCTAATTATTGCTTGTCGTGTAAGTACAGGTACAAGAGTTTGCATACAGTCAATAAATATTATAACTACCTATGATATTATGCCACGAATCAATTTAGTTTGATTAATTTGTTTGATTGTTTTTTTTCTTTTATAAGTCAAAGACACTATTTTTAAATTGGTCGATGTCCTTATTTGATAAAAATTACAAGCTATTTTAGTCAATTTCTAAAAAAAAATTTCCATACTTAAAATAAATTAATTTTTTACACGTAAATGTTTAAGCCATTGAATGGCTATGTTTAAATCAGCGGACTTCTTTTTATTAGGTATATATATATAGTTTTTTTTTACAACTTTAAGAGCAATTTAATTGTGTTTGATTTGTGAGGAAGTATTTCACAAAAGCGACTTATTAAATTGTTTTATTTATTATGTCATGAAAACATTATTTCATCAAGGCCCTGGATGACACTTGTAAAATAATGTTATCTGTCTCTTTACCCTTACAGGTAAAATAATTAAGAATAAAATAAAACCAAAACACCCACTCGGGCAAAAAACTTAGTAAATCCGGTAAATTTTGCATTAAAAAATGTTGACAAGTTAAAATATTATTATAACCCTTAAAATCAACCAATCGTCCCGAGCGTTCCAATACAATACTATATTTTTATAGTTTTTTCGAAAAAACATTGAGAACCCCGTGAATTCAATATAATTTTGCATTTAAAAAGTATTATTGTAATCCTTAAAATCAAGCAACTATCCCGAGCCTTCCAATAAGAGTATTTTTTTCAAAACCGTCATCGCTATATACTTAAATTATACGTGGTGCGGTCATTGAAAATAGGTACGTCGTTGTATTTGATAAAATTTTAAAGAATTTTATGAAAATAGCATAATTATTACTGCATAATATACATAAAAATAGACATACAGAGCTGAATATTTACAATCAATGTGAGGATTGGAGATTGAAGAAAACAAATTTAACGGTGTAATTTAGTGTGTTAAGTGCAACACGCGTGATTTTGTGAATTCTGGTTCATTTAAAAAAAAAAAATGTTTTTTTTAACTTTGAAGTTAGTCAATTTATTTTGTAACTCTCCTCCCCCATAGCACTATATTATGTTATAAATACATATTATGTCATACGCACAAGTGTTCACCAGAGAGCATTGAATATA